>OX465089.1:39134045-39310045 GCA_949987675.1 Chymomyza fuscimana
CAAGGAACCCAAGGTTGGCCGCCATTCTCTTCTGCGCAAATTGTAGTACCGCCTCTGGTCGTTGGATGCCCGCTGTAAATTGTTGCGTACGATCTCGAATAACTCCCTGAGCCTCTGTGCCTTCGCAGTGGGTGCCTGCGGTAAGCTGGACGACCCTGGCGTAACCTCTTCATAAAGTGCGGCCGGTAAACGTGGTTCTCGACCTTGCACCAAGTAGGCCGGTGAGAAACCTGTAGAGTCAGCTATACTTGAATTGACTGCCAACGAGATTTCTGGTAATAACTCGTCCCACAAGTTCTGCTGGCCGTCGATAAATTGCGCTATCATCGTCTTTACGGTACGGTTGGTCCTCTCGGTTGGGTTTTCCTGAGGGCAGTAGGGTGCCGTGTACTGTAATTCTATACCCAAATCTTTTATAAACGTTTTGAAGGCTCGGCTGCTGAATTGCGCTCCGTTATCGCAGACGAACTGTTTGGGCACTCCAAAGCGTGCTAATATGCGTTCCCTGAACGCTTTCTGCAAGGTTGCTGTCGTTGCCCTTCGCAGGGGCACCAGTTCTACCCATTTTGTGAACATGTCATGGATTACCAACAACATCGTGTTTCCTTGTTTGGACCGTGGCAAAGGTCCCACAAAATCTGCGCACAAAATCGCAAATGGTTCGCTGACTTGCCTCGTCAGCATTCTGCCTGCCAGCTTTGCCTGTTCGCACTTGTGTTTTTGGCAAATCTCGCAACATCTTACGTGGTGGCTTGCGTCTCGGAACATACCTGGCCAGTAATAGCGTTGTGTGAGTCGGGCAATCGTCTTCCGCACTCCTAGGTGCCCAGCGGTAGTGGCGTCATGGCACTCCCGTAGTACTCGACCTCGTTGTGCAGTTGGAACGCACAATTTCCACGGGACGTGATCCTCGTCGTCAGCTCTATAACCCAAGTTTCGGTACAGTTGGCCATTTTCTAACGTGTAATCTGAGTATTTTTCCGGCTCCTCGGTCATCTTGGCGGTCATAGCGGCGATCCATTTACACCTGCTATCCTCCCCGGTAATTTGTTGCAATCTCTCGAGGGGCTGTCTAGAGAGTGCGTCGGCTACTACGTTTAACTTACCTCGACGGTACTGCACGTCGAACTGGAACTGTTGCAACTCTAGCGCCCAGCGCGCGACGCGCCCAGATGGGCTCTCAATAGAGTTCAACCATTTGAGGGCCAGATGATCGGTGATTACCTCGAACCGATACCCCTCCAAATAACATCGCATCTTCCTGATCGCCCACACGATAGCCAGGCATTCCTTTTCCGTAGCTGTATAATTTTCCTCAGCCTTCGTCAACCGTCGGCTAGCATATGCGATGACTCTTTCTTTTTCGTCGCCCTCTTGTGTCAGTACGGCTCCCAGCCCGTAGTCGCAGGCGTCTGTCTGTAGCTTAAATTTGAGACTGAAATCCGGGCAAGCAAGCACTGGGGCCGTGGTCAAGCTCTCCTTTAGGTTGTCCAACGCCGCCTGCTGCTCCTCGTTCCACGTCCATTTTTTCCCTTTCTTTAAAAGCGAGGCCATTGGTTGTATCATCGAGGCGAAGTTGGGTACGAAACGTCGATACCATGATGCCATGCCGATACATTGCCGCAGTTCCTTTAGGTTGGTAGGCGCATTCAAATTCTGGATCGCCTCTATTTTTGCAGGGTCGGTACGGATGCCCTCACCTGTCACCACGTGACCAAGGTAGACCCATTCTCTCCGAAAGAATGAGCATTTCTTCCGATTGATTTTTAAATTGGCCTTACGAAGGCGATGCAGTACTTCTCGCAGGTTTGCTACGTGTTCCTCCTCTGTTGCTCCCACGACGATTATGTCATCCAGATAGGCGAATGCGTACGGCTCCATGTCAGGCCCAATCACCGAATCCAAAGCTCTCTGAAAAGTAGCGCTGGCCGAGTGTAATCCAAATGGCATCACTCGCCAATGGAATAGGCCACGTCCGGGCACTGTAAAAGCGGTGTACTCTTTGCTGTCAGCGGCCATCGGGATTTGCCAATACCCATTCTTGAGATCCAATGTAGATATGTATCGAGCGTTGCGCAGTTGCTCGAGTATATGGTTGATCCTTGGAACTGGGTATGCATCAGGAACCGAATTCGCATTTAACACCCTGTAGTCAATGCACATCCGCTCGCTTTTGTCCTTTTTAGGTACCATCACAATCGATGCACTATGTGGACTGTGAGATGGCTCAATGGCGTTTGAACTCAGCAGTTCATCCACCTGCGCGTTAATGGCAGCTTGTTTCGCAGGGTTTTTGGGGTAGTACCTCTGCTTCATAGGTCTGTCATCCTTCAAAACGATTCTGTGTTCGGCTATGTTTGTTAAGCCTCGCATATTTTCAAACGGCGCCAACTCTTGCCGCAGAAATTCTTTTAAATCCGGTTTTAGGTCGGTGGGCCATGGAGAATCCCCATCCTCATCCACCTCTCTCGCTGCCTGCGCTGTAACCGTTGTACCCTCTAGAATGGTGGTCGACGTCATCGCTGCGTCTGGCGTCGGGGATATGGCCTCGCCTATTTCCCTCGCCGCCTCCCGACCAGTCGACGCGATCGCCTCCCGATTGCTGCCTTGGGCTTCAGATGCGGCCATAATCTTCGCACCTCTCGAACCCTTAGCCACCGTTGACCTAGATGATGAGGCCTCGCCTTCATCTTTCGTCGACGGCGTTACCTTTATACTACAATTCTCCGACTTCTGCGCTGTCTTGCGCTGGCTCCGGTCTCCCTTTGACGCGGTGCCTACATTCATGTTGGCGGCCATTGCCGCCCCTCCTGTTGTTTTGCTCTGGGTCCCAGACCTTAGAGCTTCTCGTTTTTCTACCGTGCTGCTTAACTGCTCAGCCTTTGGCTTCTCTGCCTCCATCCTGTTCCTCGCTTGTGCTGGCTCGCCTAGCGACTCACCCTGTGACGTCACGGGCCCTAACCTCAGCACCGTTGGTCGCAGTCGTGGGTCTTCATCTGGTAACGCAGCGGGCCTTAGCTTCAGCTCTGCTCCTGCGCACCGTATCCTAGTACCGACTGCACACAAAAAATCGATACCTAGGAGTAGGGGGTCTAACATTGCGGGCATGACGAGCATTGGCATGATGACTAGCGCGTCTGCCAATCCAACTCTCAGCCTCAACACCTTGTTCACCTCCACTCTCGTTCCGTCTGCCAACCGAATATGCGTCTTTACTTTTAGCAATTCGCCTTCTCTTGTCAAGGCTTCGGCCGTCTCCTCACTCACGAAGCTTCGTGAGGCTCCAGAGTCGATCGTCGCGGTCTGCAAGTGCGAACCAATCTGCACTGACGCGATGATGCGACCCTCATCCATCTTCAGTATATCGTTTAATTCCGGGTTGCTGGTGTCTGCGCCGCTACCTGTCCCCGGGTTCGGTAGGGCGGCGGGCCGTTTCCCTGGGCTGCGCGCTGGCAACACTCCTGAGTCCTGCGTCCTCGTCGTCCACATACCCGACAGAACACCACCAAGGCATTGGGGCATTCTCGGGCCATGTGTCCGGGCTGCGCGCATCTGAAGCACGCGTCTCTGCTATCGTATGGTTGCCTGCTCGCTTGGCTGATCATTCTGTTCGTCGCCTCTACCTCTGGCGGCCTGGCGCGTGGCGGTGCATTCTCGTATCCAGATCCTGTCACTTGTCGCGGGGTGCTCCTGAAGGGGTTGTGCGGATTGCCTACGGGTGTTACCATGCCCGTGAATCTCGCCGGTGGTGTCATTGTTGGCTCCCGTGGGCGCCTACTGCTGCTTGCCCACACGCGATGCTGCTCCCTGACCACCTCATACTCGCACGCCAGTTGGGTGAGTTGCGCAATGTCCACAAATTCATGGCGGCGAATATGCAGTCTGTAGTCTGGTGCGGCGTTTTCATAAATCCTATAAAGCCGCTGACTCTCCGTGTATCCAGCGCGGTGCATCATCGTTCCGATGGCGATAGAGTACGTCTTAAAACTCTCTCGATCTTGTTGATGGCGTGCTCGTATCTTGTCCTCCAAGCGCTCCAGGTAGTGCGGGGGTAGAAAAAACTCTAAAAATATACGCCGGAACTCAGCCCACGACGCATCGCGTAGCTGGCTCATGCGGAACCATTGCGCCGCTTCGCCCGTAAATACCTCTACCATGGCTGCGGGTAGGTCGTTGATATTGATACGGTATGCTGCTGCTTTATCCTCCAACTCTTCGATGAGGGCGAGCGCGTCTGTGCGGCCGTCGAAGTGTACGCCCCATTTTCGAACCTGATCCGGTACAATTACGTTGTGTCTAGTTGCCGGCGGGGGCGGCAAGTCGCGCTCTGGGACTGACCAGTGAGCATCCGAGTCCAACTCGGGTCGATATTCGCGATAAGGGAAGCTTTGTTGAATTGGTCGATCTGCAGGGTCTGCTGAGGGATGACTGGTACGATGGGTGGGTACGTTGAGAGAAACTGCTAACGATGGTTGGGGCATAAGTACGCTGCTTACTGGTTGAGGGGACGGGGTGACACCCCTGTGCGCCCTTGCTCTGCCAGCTTGGCATAGCGGGCTTCGTGCTCCGCCAGCCTTGACCAAATCTCCGCTGAGTGCTCGCCTTTTGAGACAAACGCTGCTAGCGCTCTTCTCAACTCTTCTACTTTGCCGTCGGTGGGCAAGCCCAGCTCTGCGAGGATGTTGCTTAGTTCCTCTTTGCGACGATATGCAATCCAGCGTACGCTGACGCCTGGGTTTTTTATTTTTCCCGCCCATTTTGACTCACCCGTATCCTCCGTTTTGCTTGAGGGCACCTGCGTGTCATCAACTGTGCTTACTGTGCTGTCTTCTGTTTTAGCCTCCATTGTATTTATTGTTGGTTTTAAATTTTTCCCTTCAAATGAGCCTTTATTTAATTCGCCTTTAATTTTAATTTAGTTGGTTTTTTTTTCCACGTTATGCCTTTAAATTTAATTTATTTTCTTATATTTTATTTCGTCTTATTTAGTTTTAGTTTTATTTTATCTTATTTAGTTTTATTTTATTTTATTTAATTTTATTTTATTTTATTTTATTTTATTTTATTTTATTTTATTTTATTTTATTTTATTTTATTTTATTTTATTTTATTTTATTTTATTTTATTTTATTTTATTTTATTTTATTTTATTTTATTTTATTTTATTTTATTTTATTTTATTTTATTTTATTTTATTTTATTTTATTTTATTTTATTTTATTTTATTTTATTTTATTTTATTTTATTTTATTTTATTTTATTTTATTTTATTTTATTTTATTTTATTTTATTTTATTTTATTTTATTTTATTTTATTTTATTTTATTTTATTTTATTTTATTTTATTTTATTTTATTTTATTTTATTTTATTTTATTTTATTTTATTTTATTTTATTTTATTTTATTTTATTTTATTTTATTTTATTTTATTTTATTTTATTTTATTTTATTTTATTTTATTTTATTTTATTTTATTTTATTTTATTTTATTTTATTTTATTTTATTTTATTTTATTTTATTTTATTTTATTTTATTTTATTTTATTTTATTTTCAACCACTGTCACTTTTCTTTTCGACAACACGTAGCATTAGCCCACTGTAACCTTTTATGTTCGACGTTTCAATTTTCTTTTCCACTTCGCCCCCGTTCACTCTGTTGGCTTCCTCACTGTTTTTCTTTTTCCTTGGTTATTTTAACCAAACCTGCTCTCCATTTTTTTTCTACACTTTTATTTCAAATTTTTATTTAATATCTTTTTTTTTTTTTTTTTTTTTGTTTCACGTTATAATTTTATTTAGCTATGATCAATTTTATTTCGTTCCATTTGTAATAGTTTTATATTTTCAACTTTATTTACTCTTATTCAATTTTATTTTATACTCTTTAATTTCACTTGGCTTCAACCACTTTTGTTTCCGTTGCACTTTGTTACTTTTTAATTTTCTCTATCTTTCGATTTCCTTTTAGTTAACACGTGGCTTTTGCCCACTGCCACTTTTAGTTTTGTTTCGTGTATACCGTCGCTGGCCCACTGTACTTTTGTCTACGGCCGTTACTCGCGATCCGTTAAGCGCAGCCCGTTATGTGCGCAAAGCAAAGGTACAAAACCACGCTGTTGCATATATGCACACACATGCACGTTTTCGAACTCGACTGTACTTTACATGCGGTTACCGCGACGCGCCGTTCTTAAACCGTTTTACTTTTTTTTTTCTCTTCTGGTTCGTCTCTATGTTCGTTTACAGCCTAACTTTGTTGTAATTTTGCACGCGCCAAATAACTTGCTGCTGCTCAGTTTTACTTGTTTCGACAACTTTTCTATCCCCTTTTTTTTTTTATGAAACCAAGCTGCTGCTGTACCTATTTCTTTATATGTATGTATGCGGCTGGACTCTATATACCCTAACGGGGCTTTAATCCGCTATATATGTTATAAACGATGTTGATATATACCTAGCTATGCCTCAGTGTCCCTGCTCGGGCGCCATTTGTAAGGAAGTTCTGGTGCTGGGGTATAACTCAGTCTGCCCCAGGGCCAACTTACAACTAATTTGTAAATTCGCTGAGACACTGGGCAGCGTAGGGGGCCTAGAAACTGTCCTCGCCTTGTATACACACATACATACCACGATCGCTTCCCATTCGCCCTGAAAATGTAGTTTGGGTGTGTGTCGCGTGTGCGGAAAATAACCTTTACTACTGTGTGCCCTCATATGATCGCCACAGACTACGTCAATGGGTAGGGCTCTCGCGACCGTATCCTTGCTCGAGGGGGGTCGGGAACTTGTGGAGGCGGGCGAGGCTCACGCGCACCTACAAAAGGGCCAGCGTATATTTATAATACCGGAGTGGCGAGGCCTACTCGGTTGCTTATATGTGCGCGGCAGGAAAGAGGAGTATAGCGAAACACATTAATGCGCACACACACGGTGACACTCTGTTAATACCGCGCTTCTCACACACGACATTAATGTTTAATAAATACAAACGCTTGCTGCTTTACTTCACGTTATAATTAGCTTCTTTTATTTCGCTTTTTAAGTTCTCTAATTTATGTTACTAATCCCTGCAACTGAGTCAACTAACCTCTATTCTCTTTATCCCCTAACCTTATTTCCCGTCCACGTTTCTTTATTCCTTTTCTTGTCTGCGTGTCGAACCGCTGCACTTCTTTTCTCGATGCCGTCCAAAAACCAACTCCTCGCCTTTAATTTTTCCATCGCCCACGCCGGCTCATACCACAGTCTGCCGATATCCGCCTATCGTTTTGCCGATAGTCGGCCATCGGCAGCCTGGGTTGGCAGTCCGACGTGGCGATGCTACGATCTTTTCGTTTATCGATGTTTAGCCCCTTTCTTATTTTTCAACACTTAATCTAACTTATTACTAAGAAACCAAAATACCAAATTCAAACCGTTAACTCCAACTTAATACTAAGAAACTAAAAATCATTAACTCCAATTCAACTTAATACTAATAAATTCAAAATTCAAATTTATGCACGGGGGCTGTGCAATATTTTAGACCTATTTGTGACGGGGCTAAATAGCTTCGTCACAGGACTTACCTAAGTCACTTTATTATATCCTGTAATTTTGAATACATTATTGCATCGGGTACGGCAACTCTCCAAGAGGTCAGATTGGGGCAGACAGTGTTTATATGGTTTGTTGTTAGTAAGGATTTCGATTTGTCGTACAACTATACAAAGTACATACAACGACCCCACACTTTATACAAACGATTGCATAACTTGATAATAGACGATATTATATCTACACTAGGCTATATGAAGGCTAGGCAAATCGGCAAATCGAAATTCAAATTTAGATTTGGCATTATTAACTATATTAAAGTGTAAATATTTTATGCTTGCTCATTAGTTTTATATTCGAAACAAAATGATTAAATGCTTATTTATGGAAACTTGATCTGATTTTATTTTTGTTACTAGCCTCAAGTTCATAGCAAATCCGAATGAATCGGCTTAGTTGCATAAAGTACCCAACTTGTTTTTACACATTTAAAAAGTACTTTCATACTTTTTACAGCTTTATGTTAAAATTCCCTCGTAAGCTCAGAATTTGCTGTTCAATTTTTATTTTTTTTTAAGCCTTTTTCACACTTAGTCTTTGCTTTTAATGCATACCTTGTCCAACACTCAAAGCAAATCAAACAATTCAGAAACACGTAGAACGTGTTGGCAGCCACAAAAAAAGAGTAAAGTGTTTGCTTTTGTTGAGTTGGCAGCCCAATGCTGCAACTTTACCACTACAACTACACCTGATGTGCACTTTCATTAATCTTGCTCACTAGAGACTACCACCACTACTACTAACGTACTAGTATGTATTACTACTAGAAGCAGCTTAACGCGCAGTTCCAGACCCATCCCAGATCCGCCCCATTTTTGCACGCACAGCCCACGCATGCTAATTTTTCATCATCAGCGTCGAGCGTCGACGTCGACGACGATGATGGTGCCTGACGATGACTATGACGTTGTGGATATGGATATGGATATGGATGTAGCTGAGTATGACGCTGCTGCCTGAGCCTGAGCTGGTTCGGCAAGGACTGGACTCAACTGACATTGCATATCATGGCCGTTTTCCATTTCGTTGCAACTGCGCAATTCATCAATATCATTTTATCAATTTTCACCGCTGTCCAACGCCCAACTGTATATCACTTTGCAATTTGTTGTCTATTTGCTGAAGGATATGTGCAGATTTACCCAACACATCCCCCTGCAACCTGCTTCATACCCAACGGCCTATACGTTTATCACGCATACATACATATGCAGTGTACTTCGTATACATTGCAGTTTTTTCCGCTCTCTATGTTGGCTGAAGCGTTATTTGCTCTGTCCCCCCCCCCCCCCTGCGCAACGCACCTCCTACCGCACCCTTCCCCGGCCCTCAACTGTTGCAGTATTCACCAAACGCGTTTTGCAACTGTAATTCAATTTTAACAATTTTTCAACTGTGTTATTGACATGACGCCTCCGCCTCGCCTCTTTCCTGATGATTTGTTGCACAGCATCAGACTAGGCCTTCGATGGTGCTCTGTACTCCCTGTTTGGCCACCCTCATTTGTTATTGGCATGGATTTTTATTTGAACATGTATACAAACGATATTATACCACACACGGAGTGACCACCTCAGGTATCGTTTTCTATAATCAAATATTGAGCTGCAATTTTGCGTAATTTTCATTTTTGAAACCAATGTGGCACATGAGATCCGGATACTTTGTTGCCTTTGTGGAGTGTTTGTGGGTTCATTTAAATATACAGCTGAGATTTTACACAGATGTCTGTCTGAAAAACTACAACAAATTTTTAGTTTTCGGTATACAATACAAAATGATGATAAAACAGGTCTACAAATACCGGGGTCATGTCAGCTGTTGGATAGCTAAGGGTCATTTCCGAAGTAATTTGCTGCGTAGAATCCGAATCCGGGGTCACAATTTGCCCATGACGTCAGCATTTTGAGATATTTGAGGTTGTGTACCCGAAAAACAACGTTTTTTCCTACCTTTGAGGTTATGTACAGGGTATGTCTCTCCAGTTACATCATTAAGTACCACTCTTACCCTTTAGTATAAGAGTTCAAGAGATCAATTACGATTGAGAGCTCGCAAAAAACGGTCAACACTTTCAGAATTCCGAAAAAACCGCTCTCGCGGATACTTTTTGCAAAACGGTCTTTTGCTGAGAGTTTTTTAGTGAGCGATCGTTCAAAATGTCTCGACATAAGTGTTATTGTGAGAGAGACACATTTGTTTTGCTCAGCCGAATACACTGACCAGAACCGAAAAGCGAAACGAAAAAAGTGTTCGGCTCAGTGAGAGACGGTTTTTTTTTTTTATTATTAATAATAATAATAACTAACTCGGTTCCTGGCAAAGGGTATCTTACAACAAAGGGTATATTAAGCTTTTGCAAGCCATAAATGTATGTATGAAACACAGTTAAGGTTATAGATACTTATGTCCGTCCGTCTATCTGTCCGTCCGTAAGAACGGCGAGATCTCAGCCATGGTAAGAGCTAGAGCAAGTATTTTTTTTATTTTAGATTACTTTTTATTTTAGATCCCTTATTATGTTACGGGAATAAGTTATTTTTTCGATATTGGGGCTATATTATATAGTTACCAAAGGAATATTTTGGATGAATAATTTGGTTGTTTATCAAAAAGCACTATGCTATGCTATATGACCCAATACGATCGATCCAAAAAAAATTGTTTTTTTAAAATCTAAGCACTATGACTAATTTTATCGACATTTTTTTTTTGTTTGTTGTGGTGGTATACTGTATCTCAAAGGCATCAGTGCCTGCTTTTACCGTGGAGTTCTTAGTAATTTTTCTTAGGTAGTCTATATCTTTGATAACACATTTCCGACAGTGATGACCAAGAAAAAATCATTGAAACTAATTAAAGAATAACAAATTTATATCCTGCGCTCATTTTCAGGCAGATCATACAGTTTCGATGCAACAATTATTTAACTATAATATTTTGTGAATAATTAAAATCTTTGAATTATGCCTTCGGCTCATATAGGGTGGGCCATCTGTTGGTTGGTTTGTTTATTGCATTTTGTTCGTATACTTTCCAATAAAATTGGACAAATGGATAAACCAAATGCAAGTTTGAAAAATAATATCGCCCAACTGGTCGCCGCGCCCATGGGTAACATTGAGTAGTTTTGAACTTGATATATGTCGAAGAGCATCTACTTTGGACGGGTTTTAAAAAAAATGTTTATTTATCTTTGGGACAGTTTATTAATTAAATGTATTATTTACATATTTTAATTCAGTGTGTTCCAATTACTACTCATTCGAATTTGGCATAATACTAATTGCCAAACATATAAAATCAATCTAATGAACTTGCCAAATCAAGATGGCATTTACATCTTGGAAAAACAAAATACTTGCCTCCAAACGCATTTCTCCTTTTTATATTAGACTTGCCAATCATATAGAACCCCTTAATGCTACCCCGCTGTAATAACAAATTCCATTACTTTCCACTCGCAGAGTTCTAGTTTTTGTTATCAGCACCCCTACACTGCAGTATCATCGTTCGGCTGTTATCAACCCCTACTGGAAATATGTTGTTGTTCCCAGCTGCTACCCCTATTTTGGCGTTTTACTTTTTCCAACAAATTGTTGAATGACTTATCAGATGAAAATAAATCGCGTTTATGATTTGTAGAGTTTCTCCAAACAAAGCATATACATTTCAAAGGGGCATCATTCATAAATACATATAAACATATGTATTTCAAAGGCACAATTTGGATGCACAATCCCACGCATCGACGCGCCGCAGCGTCGTGTGCTATTTATAGCCGTGTTGTTTACACCAAATGCCGCTGCCTAATGATTGGCATTGAATGGCATCCAACTAGGCGCAACGGTGGCAAACGGTGGCAAACGGTGGCAACGAACGACGGCGGCAAGTGGAACGTGCCACAATGCGCTGTGGCAGAAACAGAAAACAGCAGGCACAGTGACCGCAGGCAGAGAAAAATGCAGCACAGCAGCTAATTATTCTAATCAGAGGCATGAAGGGAAGCTATTCCAGAGCTATTGAACTGCTGTTGACCTCAACATATGGCCATGCATTCCGTTGCATTGCAGCAACTACACAAAAAATGTATCTCAAAGATACTTTTTCACATTGTTGGCAAGCAACTAAGTATAGCACACAAATCACAAGAGCGTCAAACAAATTGCCACTATTTTGTATAACAAAGTTGTTCGCTGTCATTTTAAAGTTTGTTGTTTTTATCTTGTTTTTGGAGTGTGTGTGTTGTTTTTTTTTCGTCGTCTGACAGGTGGCGCAGCAGAGCATGAAATGTGTTGGAACCAAAAGTGAAATGAGCCATGACATTAGGGTGTTTGTTTTTCTCATTTCATTTTGAATTTTTCGGTGACTGAAATATGTTAAATATGCGTGTGTGGCATTTAGAATGACAAAAGAGACAATTAATAATGAATATCGTCAGGTCAGGTTGATAAAATACTTTGAGGCAATTGTAAAACGATTAACTTTTTGTATTTATCAAGAGGGGTGAACCAAAGCGTAGACATGGGCTAATATTTAATTACTTGTGTGTGACCTATGAACTTAGAGTTTCGATTAGAAGAATGCGTGAGACTACATGAAAGTAGATATGACTAAAAATATGTTTAATCGACAATTTTTACTTATTAGAAACCTTCAAAAAATGTTGTTCGCACTTTGAGTTATTGCATATACCTCTAGGAAATGCATAAATGTTTTTATTTGTTTCTTCCATAAGCCATCAATTTTAAAAAATTTGCTAAGTTACTTAAATTTAAAATTTAGATTTTTCCTGTGAAGTGATAATCTATTTTTAACTTTTATACAGATATGCAAATTGAGAAAAAATTTTTTTTTTACTAGTATGTATGCATGTGATTCTTTCTGTTCATCTGTTCCCTCGAAACTTCTAAGCCACTTATTATGAATTGACAAATTAGGTATCATTAGAAGCTTCTTGTTCGTCCGCTGGTTATAGACCTTGTTACGTCATATCGAATTGTATATGGCGCCATGTAGAGGACATATGTGTTGGGTTGCCCAAATACGTTGCATTTTTAAGAAGTCCGCCTTATTGCCAAATTCCGCTAGCTTATAATGGCAGTGATCATTAGCTTTAGGACTAATTGGCATGTGACCACGTCTGTCCTCTGAACATCACTATAAGTATGTGCTAAATACAAATGGTAAAAATGTTTATTACAAATAAATATTTATTTAATAGAGGGTAAATAATGAATTGCCACTTAACTATAAAAGAACAACAAACTTTACTCTTTGGAAATATCAATATTTAAATATATTTTTAACGATATCCAGATATTTAAAATCAGATTATAAAAACAAACTTTTTAAAAAAATTTTCAAAATATCAAAACGAAATTCTAAAAAGAACCGCATCGTAAAAAAATTAATTGTCTGATTTTCGAATGATTTACTATCCCTTAATTAAACAGCCTTAATTTTGTTGGTACTATATTACTTAGTTAATATTGTTGGTATGATAGTAATTTTATAGAATTTAGGCAATCGCCAAAAAATATAATTAAACAAATCAAAACAAATCTAAATCCAAATATCATACACAAAATTCACCCGTAATTTCACGAAACCGATAAAATATCTGAACAATTTATGCTATACTTTTATTTCATTTAGTCTCAAAATTGTGATATCTGTAATGCATTAATAAAAAGAGTTTAGGCTTATATTCTTTGCTGCCTAGAACATAATAACTATTTTAACGAATTATGAGAATGACAAAATATAAACGAAACCCAAAATCTTTATTAGTAACTATATTAATAACAAACTTAACTTTAAGACTTACTTTATTCTAGAGGGATTGTGCTAAGCTATTTTAGAAATATACCTATATCGGCGAAAATAAGTGAAGCGACCCTTTTGCTTTAGACTTTAGAGAAAAGTCTAAAAATGAAAAATGCAATATACGGTTATCGATAACTCGATAAATAATTGGAAATTTTCAATATAAACTTACGTGGTTACTATTCTCTAGTAGCTCTATAACATATGTAAAAATCAACAAAATCGAAGAGGTCGAGCAAAAAAGTGCCTGCACATATTATGCAATATGTGGAGTAAATAATTACTTTCTAAACAATTTAATAAATGATACATTTTTTATTTTTTTCTCTATCTTTTTTTTTATTTTGTACAAAATTTTTAATAAAAATGTATAATGCATGATTTTTTCGATTTACGTACGCTTCATCAGTAACTCTAAATACTAAAAATATGCTTTAAAAAAATTTAAAATTTTAATTATATGTACTTTGGAAAAGTCTATAGAGGCAAGAAAAAACATGCAATCTTTTAATGTGCTTCCTAAGACCTACCTGAACTTACAAGTTCATTAAATTTCAATTTAAAACGACACCGAGAAATAGTAATACCCCTGCTAAATGAATTCGCCGTATATTACGGCGAATTGATAAGGCTTACGACACATGCGCCACTTCCAAGCTAGACCCCTCAGTGGGTATTACTTTATGCTTTAGCCAGCTGCTTAATTTTCCAGTCATGAAAGAGCGCCTTTTTTGGACACTAAAGAGAAAAATGGTAGGGCGCAAAGGAATGGAAAAAAAAGCAAGAAAAACTTTTTGTGCAAAATCAGCAAAAACATGAAACGACATAAGTATGTCAAAATGCATGGAGAGATAGCACAAGACAAACATACAAACGGCGGCACGTACTTATATAAGGGCCTAAAGTACTATACTACATAGTATATACAGTACATATAGTATATATACTTACTTTTACTTTGTATTTGTGTGCACATAAAGCAGACGGCAAATTCAAAGGAAAAGGCAAAATTAAATGTGAATGTTTGGCTGCTGCTGCGGCTCTGCTACTGGGTGCCGCCCAGATGATTTGCGCCAGTGTAGGTACCCCCAACAACAACAACAACAACACTAAGAACAGGAAGAGCAGCAGCAAGAACAACAAGAAGAAAAGAAGAAAAGGAGGAAGAGGAAGAGAATGAAAAGGCAGCAACAGCATGGTAACTACAGCAACGTCAATCACAGCAGAGCCACAACGCAAAAGTAGAAAACAAAAATTTGCTCTATGTATATGTGCGTGTGTGTGTGTGTGTGTGTGAGAAAAAGCAAAACAAAACACACACACACTCACTAACAAACAGAAAGACAAATAAAAATGGAAGAATTATTGGGCTAGGGTGGCTCACTCACACTCACACTCATCCACACACATATACATATACATGTAGTATATTTTATTCAAGCAAAATCCATATAATTCAATGGATCGGTTGAGAGCAGCAACCAGCGACAAAATGAACACAACAAAAAGCAACCGCAGATTATGCGACGCGCTCTGTGGCCAGTCAGACATATTAATGACAAAATGATTATGATGACACCGACACAGCGAGTGAATGAGTGTGAGAGCGACAGGGGTGTAGGCAGAGGGAAACGCTGCTGGAGTTGGGAATTATGTTTGTTTTATGAAATGGTTTTCATGTATAGTATGTAAAACAAGTTGGCAGCTCAAATGCAAATACAAGCATTAACAACAAAAAGAAAGGAGAGCAAATGCTTTTAATGATTGCTAAAGCTCATAAACGAAGGATTTTCTGTAGAAATTAAACTGTTGGAAGTTACTTGTAAATGGATAGAGTTCTATTTAAAAGTTGAGCTATTTTGTAATTAATCGTTTGGGTTTATAGAACGAAAATCGGCTTGTTTGTCGATGAAGCTTAAATTAACAAACAGAAAATTTAAATAACAGTAACAATGTTGTTAGAACTCTTTTGTGTGTGTGGCATGGGTCAGAAAATCAAGACTCAACAGGTTTTTCTGGGTTGTTTTGATTGGCAAAAATTTGGTTAGAGAGGATCGTAATATGTGTGTACAGTGTACACCTGCTGGCCCTTACTTTTAGTTTAAGTGCTTAAAATGTCTTAAAGTCTTATCTTATATTATGCAAAATTAATAGTTTATTTGTAGGAATAATAATGCGATAGCAAAGAAACGGTATAAATATTTTGTAACCTGTAATGATATAATATTTCAAAATTGTAGCGTGATTGGCCTTTTTGACGCATATAACGAAAAAAATATTTTTTTTTTTCTTTTAAAGCGAAATATTTTGATTTTATATACCTATATATATAAAGGGTCATCAATCTTCAGGTTTTTTTTTCAATAAGGTTTTTTTGAAAAACCACGCGTGAGTACAGTCAAGTTGCCATGTGTTTTTTATTCAATTTTCATTGGCATTTCATCATGGAAAAACTTACACCCAAACAACGTTTACAAATTGTACAGTTATATTAGGCCATTTTATGGTCGCCATTATCGACCTAATGAGACCACTATTCGCCATACCATCAACAAATTTGAGACCCAATATTCATTATTGGATGACACTCGACCGAATAGAATCAGGCCGGTGGAATTATCGGTCCATATTTCTTCAAAAATGATGCTGGTCAGACCGTAACCGTCAATGGCGACCGTTATCGCACCATGATAACGAATTATTTGCTACATGAAATTGAAGCCCGAGATCTCGACGTTCACAGCCCGTGAAGCAATTTGGTGAACAATTAATTTCACTCTCCGGACCGGTGAATTGGCTACCAAGATCGTGTGATATCACACAGTTAGACTTCTTCCTTGGGGCTACGTGACGTCTAAAGTGTCAATGGATAATCCAGCTACGATTGAAGCATTAGAGGCCAACATTACCCGTGTAATTCGCGAGATACCGCCGATTATGCTCGAACGCGTCATCTAAAATTAGTACCACTGCTTGGACGAGCTACGGCGCAGATGCGGCAAACATTTGAAATAGATTATTTTTAAAAAAAAAAACTCAAGATTGATGACCCTTTATTACATTTTTTACTTAAGCCTGATAAATGATCGTATTTGTTTCCAATTTTAACAGAGCCCAAATTGATTTGGAACATGAAACCAAACAGATAAGAATTACCCGACAATGTAATAAATACCCTGTACCATTTTTTCGAAAAAAAATATAAGTATTCCTGCATAATCCTTACAAGAACTTTCCAATTGTTTTTTTTTCGTGCAAAACGATATTTTACCTACAAGTTCCGTAAGTTTCTACCATGAAAATGGAAAGTTACATCAAATAACAGTTTTTTGAGTAATGGTTGAGTGGAGAGTGTTAGAGAAAACACGGTAGGTCGATCGCGGGGTGTGGGGAGATCGCATAGATAAAAATTCGTACCAAAATGTGTGATTCTAGGTAATTTTTTACCATAATTACGTATAGTCAAATATTGATGGAGTTTCTTGGCAAGGGGGGTGAAATTAGTACATTTCCGACTCTAACGTTTGTTGTATTTGTGCTCAGTTAAGCTTCAGATCAAAAAGCGAGAAACTCTATTGCAGGGGAACGGGGGAAGATATTGACATAATTCAAAAAACTTCATCTTCTAAGGAAATATGCGCACGAGCTGTTCATACAGACGTACAAACGGACAGAAAGACGGACATTGCTCAATCGCCGAATTTTGGTATAAACGACTTGATGTCTGCCACGCCTCCTTCTGTCCGCTTCATATAGTCTACAAATCTAGTATGCCTGGAACCTATAGGTACGGGGCATAAAGATATTAAGAAAAAAAGAATGCTATTTTAAGATTTTCCACAAAATTTCTATAATTATTGGTACAAAAAAAAACCGCCAACTGCTGTACACAATGCGATTGACTTGGCTTCAATTGCAACTTTTGGTTGTAGCGTCACTACTACAATTAACACTTTCAATTTCTTGACTGGCACTTGAATACTTTGCCAACGGATAAGCCACTAGCCAATATGACAGCAACAGAAACACCTTTGTCTACAACTTCCTCGATACATTGTCATGACGTCTTAGTGGGACTGGGTTGGAAGTGCTAAAGAAACAGCCAGCAAGCCGCGAACCAAGCCGCGAACCAAACTGTACGAAACCCAACGACACCCCACCGCCCCCAACCCGGGGCAACAACGCCAAAACCAAGGCAAGCGCCCCGTTAATTAGATTTTGCGGTTTTTGTGTTGTGCAAACTTCAAAAGCAAAAGCAAAAGCTACACGCTAACGCCCACGATCCCCGCCCCGAGAACCCACCAAACCGTGCCAAACGCCAAAATGTATGCTTTAAACATTTTTTGATACAACATAAAATTGGAATCGAAATGGGCGTTTGTGGGCAGGGGGTGGTAAACGGGTTTGAGTCACTGAGCCAAAACAAAATCGATAAATAAAAGTTTTTTATAATGTGGCAACACTTTCACGCACTTTGCTGCTGTCGCTGCTTTGGTGGCATTGAAAAACCGCCTGAAAGTATGCAACAACAGCGACAACACCAACAAGAACAACAAGAACAACAAGAACAAGTTTTTTACGCAATTAGTGTACAATTTCTTAATTTATATGCTGTCGCCAATTTATCAACACACAGAAACCCAGCCAAGTGTTGGGCAAGACGCAATGCGGCAGTCATCCAAGCGAGTATGTACTGGGAGCAGTGGGCGCAGTCCAAGGGCAAGGAGCATGCAGCCCAAGTGAAATATTATTATGAGTACGTGGCGGCAGCCCTTAAGTCGTATTAGTGTGTGGGCTTTTTTGGTTTGAGTTTGAGTGAGGGAGGTCGTGTTGGGCCACCAACAAAAAAAAGGGTAAAACTAAACCCCAGGCAAAGGGTTGTTCTTTGAGTAACCCAATCTTAACATATGCTATATTTTGGCATAGTTTTTGTTGCTCTATATAATATATACAGAATTATTTATAACTTTATCAGGCAAAAAACGTGCAAAGAGCATTAGACAAGACGCAGTTATGCTTAGATACATATCTACAGCTATGTAAATGTATCTGTATCTGCTTCTCTATGTGTGTGTATGGCGTATGGTGGATTGTGCGATTGTTGGGCTGACTGTGGCTGTTAATTAAGTTATGATGGCAACCACAGAACATAGCGCCAAAGTCTATATTACACTGGTTTGCTGCGTAGGCGGCATTTTCTCAGTTTATGAAATTTTCATTAATTTTCGACCACAAGAGATTTGATGCGGCTGCTGATGTGGTGCCCCTGGGCTGACAGCGAGCCAAAAACTTGACGACACAGCAGTTGTAATGAAATTTGCAACATACTCGTATTTGACAGACAGGCCAACCCAGAGTCATAGCCAGAACCACCCTGAACTTTAACCCCAAACTACTTGCCTGTGTGTTTGCACAAGTTTTGACAGCTTCAAAAAGTATGCCTTGATTTGTCACACGTTCATATCTTACAACTAAAGATTATTAGAAATGAACTTCAATTCTTCTTTTTGATGGATGATGACAAATGTATTTCAAGAAATAGCCGCAAAACTTTTACTAATTATTTGATAATCAGTCTGCATCAACAATTACAAAGACAAAAAAAAAAAACAAAACAAAAATGACAATGTGTGTCATTTTGATTTTAATTAGCTGCCCTGTTAAGTAGGCAGTACAGTATGGGCCAACATAATATGCCTAATCATCATAACAATGCAGCACAACATTGTTGTGCCCTGGCCCTTAACATATTTACACTCACAGTTCATTTCGGGGGGTAAGCCCAACAATAACAACAGCAGTCAAAGCTTTAGATTTGGCTTTGGCTTTGGCTTTAGCTCTGGCATATAATTTAGATTTATCGCTTGATTTTCGCATAAATATCGACCATGACATGAGCCTGGTAGTATAGAGATAGAGCAAAGTGTAAGAGTGGAGTTTGTATGTAATTGGTAGTTGGGTTTTGTATTGGTAATGGGTATGGTAGCCTTTTTGTATGCTCGTTGATGCATAAAAGCAATGGCTTTGAGTGCTCGGCCTAACGACTTGCTTGTGTGTATAAGTACGAGTATATATATGTATAGGCAAAAGCCATATATATATATATATATATATAAGATGTAAAACCTAAATGACATTGAGCTGCGTGTATAAGGTTGAAGACGGTTTGAGTGGCCGCTGAGCAGTCTACTGTCTTCAGATAATGTAGGGCCATACTTAAAGCATTTGCAATTCCCCAAGTTAATGATGATTCAAATTGCTTTAAATACGTGTGTAAAAGTCATATAAATAATGTTGTAAAATTGAAAGTGAGTCATGAAAATCGGTTAAATAGCTTAAAGCGATGACATGCGTAAACGTTTTATAACCGGTTCATAACCGACTCACAAACATGTCGCTTAACTTTCGTGTGTGTCATATTTATCGGTTTAATAGCTCAAATCGACTATTAGCATAAATGATTTATAACCGATTCATAATCAGCTTCATAGCGTTGGACTAAATTAGTAAGCGTATTTTATAACCGTTTCATAAACACTCCCAAATATGTCGTTTAACTTAAGATGTGTCATGTTTTTCGGCTTAATAGCCAAAATCGATTTTAAGGAACACATTTAATAAATGAATCGATTTCCAAACGTTTCGCTAAGCTAGAAAGTTTATCATGAATATCAGTAAAACAGCTTAAATCGATGACATGCATAAAAGTTTCGAAACCCGTTCATAACCGGCTCACAATTTCGTGTGTGTCATGTTTATCGGTTTAATAGCTCAAATCGACTATTAGCATACATGTTTTATAACCGATTCATAATCGGCACCTCACCATTTCGCTAAATTAGAAAATGTGTCATGAATGTCGGTTAAACAGCATGAATCAATTAAATCCGTAAATGCTTTATAATCGGTTCGTAAACGGCTCGCCAGCACTAAAATCGGTTAAACAGCTTAAGCCGAGGACATGCATAAATGTTGTATGACCGGTTCATCACTGGCCAAACTTAGGTGTGGGTCGATTTATAAGCATAAATCTATAACACGCATACACGTTTTAGAACAGGATTATAATTGCTTCCTAACCGTTTCGCTAAGCCAAAAAGTCTATCAAAAATATCGGTTACAAGCGTAAAAGGTGTAAAACCGCTTAAAAGCCGGTTAGTAACTGTTTTATAACCGGCTCACAAATATTTCGCTAAAAAGTGTGTCATGAATATCGGTTAATCGATTACAAGTAAACCCGCTTTATAATTAAATTCATTAATTCAATTAAAATCAAATTAATTTTCATAACTGGCTCAAAACTGTTTTACTTGACTTGAATTCCAATTAAACAGCTTAAGTCGAGTACAATTAAAAAAGAAGCATAGCTTAAATCGAGCAGTGGAATTTTGAAACGGTTTAAAATGGTTTTATAATAATATCATGAAAACGGTTAAATAGCTTGTAAACGATTTCTGGAATATTATTTAAACAGCTAAAATCATATCATCATCTCTCATCGATTGTAAACATAATCGTTTTATAACCGGTTCATAACGATTATATAACCGGTTCATACCCCTTTCACATTTCTGTTGCTAAAATTGAATCTGAATATCCATTAAACTGCTACAAGCTTAAACGTTGAATAACCGATTCATTAACGCACATGTGTTTAAACTTCCACAAGCGACTAGGTCAACCAGCCCAGCTCAGCTCATGAAAATGCCGATTAAATACTATCTGCTAACTTTCGACGCCGATTATATGCCCCAACACTTGACTGCCCGCTACCATATTGCGTCTATTTGAGCTCGCTCAGTCGCCAAGTCTGTACAGCATAAACAAAATAAACATAGTACTTAACGTTAAACACACACAAAAAAAAAAAATTTGGAAAACGGAACAAAGATGGCGACGTCAACAGCTCTGTCGAAAAATTAACGCAAAATCAAAGTAAAAATGCGATAAATTGGCGGCGACAAAGACAGCGAGTCCGTTCACACACACACACGCACACACACACATAGCAACAATAACCAAACAGCAAAATGGCGCTTTTTAAATGAGCGAAAATCGGTCGAGCATAGCAAATTGAAAAACTCCAAGGCAACCTAAAACAAAAATATAGTATGAGATCTGGGAGAATGGGCAGACTTTGGCGCATGATGATTTTGCGTATCCTAGTGACACACAAATACATAGACAGACTCAAACAGACACCCACGCATCATGGACGGAAGCACCATAACAAGAGGAGAAAGCAAAAAGCGCGTAGGAAAGTGGACTGGCTAGGAGCAAGGCAACCCGACTATAACATACACTTTCTTCGCATGCTTTTTAAATATTTTGAAATATAAGTCCAATTTTTTAAGACTCCAGTTGTCTTTTGTATGAAAAATAAATTTTCTTATATCAGTGGCTTAAGAATGGTAGAATTAAAAAACAATTAATTTGTACCGAGTTTTTAAAAGCATCTTGTAACCAAATTTATTTTCACTGTCTCTGATCTTCGTCTTCTTTTCTGACAAACAACAGCTACTAACAAAGTTGCGGTGCAAGCCTTCGCCAGTTCCTATCTCTTGTGATCATGACCAACCAAATCATTATCTTGGTATATGTTTTGCGGGATCTTAAACCTTTTCTTCCAAATAACAAATCAACTCGTTTAAATAAAGTGTATTATACAAAAAAGAATACCAAAATAATAACAACAATAATCGAAATGAGCACAGCAAGAGAGATAGACATTGATTGCTGCTTTGGCAGGTTGTTAGGTTGACTGTGAGTTGATGTGCGTGAATTGATGGATAGATAGATGGCCAGCTAAGTGAGGGGGAACTGCGTACTATAGGACTGACCGTTATGTACATATGATAGCAGCTAGCTGTCAATTAAACAGATGTTTAGAAAAAAAAAACAGCTCCAATTTGTTGCCAATTCAAAAACTGTTTAACAATCATTTTCAGAAGGTTTTTTTTGGGAATATTGTTTTTACCTTTTTGGTGTTTGGTACTTCCAAAGTTTGCTTGCTGTCAGCCTTGTCATAAACTTTGTTTATCTAAACAAAAACAGCTTAAAGCAAACTCTGGTTTTAAATTTGGTTCAGGTAACAGGTAACTGCTTTTTCGGTCCCCTCACCTCAGGCTGTGTACCATACTGAAAGTTTCAACTCAAAACAAAACTGTGACAATATTTCGA
Source organism: Chymomyza fuscimana (assembly GCA_949987675.1). Classification (NCBI taxonomy): domain Eukaryota; kingdom Metazoa; phylum Arthropoda; class Insecta; order Diptera; family Drosophilidae; genus Chymomyza; species Chymomyza fuscimana. Next base: position 39,156,654 of record OX465089.1, read on the forward strand.
ATTTCTACTTTCTAGCGCGCCCCAAACTTGGCACATACTTCAATGAATCAGTGTTGCCTTTATTGTTTTTTTTTTTTATTTTTGCCGGCTTTAAGATCCATAGTCAAAGTTGTCCTGGTCCTCGTCCTCGTCGTTCTCAACGCAATTCTAGCCCGCAGTTGTTTTTGTTGCTGTTGTTGTTGGCAAAATTGTTGCGTTTCGCATATTAATTTCTTCCTGTCTTTGCAGCCGTATTCGTAGTCAGCGTCTCAGTCTTTCTCGTCATCATCATTATTATCATCATTATCATCATCATTATCGTAATAAGCCTGCTTTGAAGCTAGTTGTGGGTGTTGTGCCTCCAAACTCTCTTACGACGCGCTCTTAAATGACACTCTCTTTAAACTCGCAAGGCGCAACTTTCCAGCCCTTTTGCCTATTGCCAAATATTGTTTTTTACGTTAATCATTTGTTTAACAAATATGTTTTATTTTAGCCAAAAAAAAAAATTTTTTAAATATTTTAAAAAAATTATGGCCAACATTGCTATTTCCAGTCAAAACAAAACACACACACACAAACACATTTTCAGTATTTTATGATTTTCCAACCCGCTTGCTCAAAAATTTTCATCATAACAGCGTCGCAGTCGACGCCGGCAGCACTGCTAGCCAGTCAGCCAGCCAGTAAGCCGGGCCACATGGCAGCCACGCGCTCGCTCACGCGTTCTCTTTCGTTTGCAGGTCTCTCAGCTATACAAATGCGCTTACATAGCTAAGTGAAAGCAAAGTATGGCCGGCTCACTCGCACGCATGCCAACGATGGCTAACAGTGGTGAGTGTGTGTGCGAGTGTGTGAGCAGCGAAGAGAGCGCGCGGCAGAGCGCAAGCTGCGCGTGCTTCGTGCGGTCTCGCTATCGTCGTTTCCCTTTAGGCCGTATTGTATTTTCCAGCCGCCCACCGTTTTGGCATCATGTGCCGCTATTCGTCTCGTTGACTCGTCGTCGTCATCTCATCATCGTCTCGTCGTCTCGTCGTTTTTGTGTTCGTAGTGTTTTTGTTTTGGTTTGACATCGAACCCACACACACAAGCAGACACACACATGTTCGAAGCACGTTCGAATCAGAATCAGACCCACCCACAGCGCAACGTGTGTTGTTTACCGTTACTCGTTCATTGCCGGCTGTTGCGTTCGCTAGTTCGAACTTTGAATTGGTCGTGTTCGTTTGTTCGTTTGTCGTTGTTATCGTTCGTTCGTTTGGCTCATCGTTCATCGTAACATCGTCATTTGTTGCAGCAGCGACGCGTTGGTTCGTTGTTCGTTGGTTCGCTTGGTTCGTTTGGTTCGTCTTCTTGGGGCTCTTCTCGTCATTGTAAGCGCCGTCCTTTTTCAGTATGATATTGAGTTTTGTGTAGTTAAGTCGGAATATTTCGTATAATTCTTGTCGACTGTCGTGTGACATTTGTTCTCTAATTCAAAACGCATTAAAACATAACCCATATATAAATTTAATATCAAAATATAATCGCATATATAAATAAAATTTAAATAAAAAATTCGCTTAATTATAAATTTAAATAATAACTGAAAAACAAACCAAAAATTAAATACAAATTTTAATCCACAATTCACGCAAACAAAGTTTATTCATTTGTTTAAAACAACAAAAGCTAAACATAAATAAAACCACATAAATTACTTCAAGTTTATTATTGTTAAAATTGTAAGCACCAAAATAAACAACTATATCGTTTCCTCTATTAAGCACAACAAAAAAACGCCTTAACGTATGTTGTAGTTTTTCTAAACAACTATCAGTGCTGAGAGTCACTTTTTCGAAAACATGTTTCGTTGCAGTTTTTTAAAAAACACCCTTTTTTGTGCTTCCTGCACATACCGTACTCTACAAAAATAGCTGCTTTGCTTTTATAAACAAACCAAAAATAATTAGAAACAATTTGTAAACAGTTAGAGCACATTAGATGGCTCTGGTTTTTCCCTAGCCAGCTTTGAAGCAATTTCATTTAGGTACTATATAAACAAACATGGCAATTCGAATTCGTTCATGCTCACTGCACACAAAAAAAAAAACATTTTCAATGAAATTTTGACCAAAAATAAGTAAAATTCAATAAGAACTTTGGCAGCAGAACGTTTTCAAACACTCAACCAGCATTGAATTCGTATTTTTGAATATTTCGAGAATTCCATAATTTCATTTTGAGCATTCCAGCACACAAGACAGTCAGAGATTCCAGCCAAAAAGCGATTTATTGAAAACACAAATAATTTTTTTTTGCCAAAAATTGTTCGATTTTCATGTTTGTTAGTTGTGGGCCGCTCTCTATAAGCAATATATGGACACGTTAATTGAATATGCATTGGTCTTAATGAGTTTTCTACATCTAAAAATGTATTTGCCATGGGCTGTTGGTTTTTTTGTTCAACTGCCTGATTTTATGGGCACTTTGATGTGCCGAATCTGTGGCAATGATTGGCATAGATTTTGTATGTAAATATGTGCCGAAATAGTATATAAAATTAAATATACATATATTTTTTGTGCAAAATTGCTTATTAGTTTTAATTCAATTAAATAGTGACTAGATGAAATTTTCATATGTGAAAAAGCTGAAAAGTTCGCGTATCAGCTCTTAATTTAAATCAATTTGAATGAGCACATGTTTATTTGATGAGTTTTTTGTAAGGGTTTTGAATATTAAAAATTTGTATGTTTTTTGATTTAGCAAGATCACTTGAGATTTCTGAGCAGTGTAATTTCTTTAAATGAAAATCTGATAAAGTTAACGAAGCAGCTTCAAATTCTATGTTCAATCTAAATCTATTTCAAATTAGTGAATTTTTCCATTCTACCTATAGGTTGCAATTCATTAAAAATATATATATAGGTATCTATATATATATATAGGAACCTATATATATTTTGAAAATATTTCAAAAAACTCTTTGTGTGAGAGTTTTTAAAATGCGGAAATTTTGTTGATAGATTTTTAGCAGAGCTAGATACTGCTCTAATATGAATTGAAGCTTATATTATTATTAAAGTACAAAATTTTCTAAAAAAAAAGCAGTGCTAGCCCAAAGAGGCTATTTGCCCAAGAAAATTTCTATTAATTCAAGACTCAGCTATAAACTGTAGGTCCCTGTAATAATAAAGTAGGAAAAGAATTATAGTTTTGAAAATTTTACCAAATCTAAATTAGTTGACATAAACAATATTTTGCAATTCAAATACGAATTTAAAGCTTGATTTTTGGATTATGAAAATGATTCTATTTTCACTTAGACGTTATACAAGTTCTAAATCACTCTTTGCTGATTCTCATTGTATTGTTTAGAAATTTCAGGTAAAGTTGGCTAGAATGTGTTTTTCTCAAATTCTACAGAAAGTTTGTTTATTGTGAAAGTTCTATTATCTGTTTACTTATCGGATCCCAAAATAAAAAATATCAAATTCAAGAGCATAAAAAAATTTTGAGTTCAGTGATTGGCTTTATTTATAAAGTTTTGTAATTCACTGAATTTATGCGCTAGTGAGAAGAACTCCTTCTTATGTCCTGTTACTCCTAGTGGAGCATGGGGCCATCAGTGAGAAGAACTAATATAATAATTTTGCGGAAATTAGAAAAGCTTGTCTTATTTTTTTCTTAAACATATTGCACGTTTATGTTCAGTTTCTGAGTAAAAATTTAAATCTATACAAAAGTTTTTCCAAAGCATATTAATTATTGCCAAAAAAAAAGGAATCCCAAAACGAATTTCCAATTAATTAAGCACTGACAGATTAAAAGCAGCAAATATATTAAAAAGCGAAAAATGTATAGTCCCAATGTCAAAGAAAATATTTATTTATTTTTTTATTATACTTTTATTCATTTGTATTTGGAAAAAAACGCAACAATACAATAAAGAGAAATATTACAGTATGAGTTGTGTTTAAATGCTGGAAAATACAGATAAGATAAATTGAACACATACACACACGCAATTCAAATATATGTACACATAGCTAAACAAAACGGAAAAGCTTTATGTATGTGTATAACTGTTGTTCAAATACAGAGAATCAAATACATTGGAAAAGCAAATCAATAAGAAAAAAACACAATTACAAATAAAACATATATATAAATATACACATATAAACAAATAAATATATATATGTATATAGCTATCAATATACACAGAGAGCAAGTCAAGTGCAAAAATTAAATCAAAATACAAAATAAACCAAAACAACCAAAGAAAACAAAAAAAGTGTAAAATTCAACAAAAGAAAAAAATTCAAAAATCAACAAACAATAAAAACAAAATAATTCAAATTAAAGTCAAAAACTTAAGGCAAACAACAACAAATTGTTGCAAATACAACAACCACATTTTAATAAAACAACAACAACAAGAAAGAGAACGAAAAATCAAACAACAAATAGAAATTGTATAAAAAATATTTTTCGCAAAGGCGCACGTCAAAGAGCAAATTGTTCCATATGGTTCATATTATTGAATTGGTCGGCCAGCCGAAGGTTGAGTTTACTCAACAAGTTACTGTGAGTATAAAACAAAATATATATATTATATACAATATATTTAGTATTTACATATAAGTCAAGTAAAAATGTGCAAAAAAAGAAAAAATTGAGTGAAAATGAATTTTGATACAAAGTGAAAGAGAGTTTGATACACAAACCATTCTAAATGAGACACACACAAATAACTGTTATACATGTATACACACGTAGCATATAAAAACTGTTATACTGGCAGTAAGCGACACAAAAATGATAATAATAAATCTTGTGCTTGCAGTCACGTAATGACAACTTAATACAAATACATATGCATATATTTGTATCTGCTGGTTGTCTGTCTCCCGAACAAGAGCAACAAAAAATTCATTTGCACAACACACCCAAATTTACACACACACACACAGATACACGCACTTTTTATTATGTTGTTGCGACGTCTCTTTTGCGACTTTTCTTCCTTTTCTGTTTTTTTTTTTTTTTTTTTGCCAAACATATTTTGACAATTAATCATTTTGGCTATAGCATCAAAATCAGCGCCATGTCGCTGTGTCTGTTCTTTGTGTACAAGTGTGTGCGTGCTGCTCTGTATGCGTGTGTGTGTGTAGGTCAATGTAACGCAGTTTATTTGCTGGTGTTGCGCTCTCTCGTCAGTCCCTCTCTTATATGTCTCTGTTTGTGTGTTTGTGTGTGCGGCTATTAACGCATTACGCTTTGTTGCTTGCTACAAGTGCATTTAGGCGAATTAAAGTGTTTTGGCCTTGACGGAATGCCCCAAAAACAGAAAAATCTTTAAGAGGGTGGCACATAGCCAAAGAGAAGTAACAACTGAAAAACTTTGTTGTGCCACCCAAAAAGTATGCTAAAATTTGTACAAGATTTGATACAAGCTGGCTTTGAAGTAGAAAAATTAGGCAAACAAGTTGTTTGGAGAGTAGCATTAAAGTAAATAAAGCAGAGATATTTTATAAGAGAGAATACCTAATAACTTTTTATACACATTTGTTATTCATGGGAAAAAATAAACAAACATAAATAAATAACATGCACTCATTTTCTAATCATCACTAGAAAAGCACAATATTTTCTTGTTTATTTAAATAATTGTCTACAAAAACTAATTTGTTTAATTTTGATAGACTAGAACTCTATAGTTATTAATTTTAAACACATTTTAAAGACATTGTCATGTTTAAACTCTTATGAAAATAAAATATTTAGTTAAGTTAAAAAAAAATTAAAAAAAAAAACAAAATAGCACTTCGATGGCCTCAGCAGCTAGAGCTTGTTTAAAAAGCTTTAAGTTTCGTTTTAATTACTAGATTTAATTTGTTTAAATAAATTAAATAAAATAAATATAAAAAAATTATGGAAATAAAAATATTTTCGGGAACGGAGCCATGCGAGCCCTAGGATCTATACTCTAATATTCTTTTTGGTTTTTTTGTATTAAGCCAAAGGCCGTTTTTTACATTAATAAAAGTTTCGTAAACTTTGTTTATCACTATTAAATACTCTCCCAGCCTGAAGGCCCAAATTGGTCTGGTATAGAAGATAATTAAATAAAAATTCTAACATAAAATAAATAAATAAGCCATATACCCACTGGAACGTATTTTTGAAAAAAATATTCTGCTGTATTGCTTGTTAATATTTTCATATTCATGTTTCTACTCCAGTTTTATATGAAGAAACGGAAAAATTAGTGGCTTATAAAAAATTTGATTTTAATTTACTATTCGAAATAGTATCAGACAGTCATGCAGAGATAGACGCGGTTTGAAAAAATAATAAATTGTTTTAAGTAACCAGAGCCAAATTAAACCAATGAAATATCGTTTCTCTATTCCCGAGAACGGAGTTGGCACCTATAGGGTCGGATATGTCTCTGAAATTGGCAGATAAGAAAATCTTCCTTAGAGCTGAGACTTGGAGCACAATAATAAAATAGATCTTTAGGGACGCTGTGCAGCTTTTCAAAGAATTTTATTAGCATTGGTTCCTTAACATATTTAATTAAAACACCATATTATATTTGCGATTATAAATTCTTGTAATGCTATATTTAACAGTATATAACAATTAGTTAATAATGCAATGAAAAAATGTTAGAAAAATATCACATTAGATTTTTTCGTTATTTATAAATGAGGTCCAGGGAATAAAAAATAATAATAAGATGATGGGTGTGTTGCCACCAAAAATGTTTATTAATATTTGATATATTTAAAATAAATATATTTCGATTCTTTTTGGGACATACTTTTGTTGTGAAATATTTATTTTTTCTTTTGTATGCTCTTCTGCAAAAATTATAGAAGTAGGAAATTCCTTGCTTTATTAAGATCACGTCTGGAGTGCCACAAAGCAGTCATTTGAACCCTATATTTTTTATCTTATTTATAAATTCCCCACAAGTAGTCTCATGTTCTCCAAATCTTAAGTAAGCAGATGATGTAAAATTCTATATGTCATTCGCAGATTATGATAAGCATTTACTTCTTCAGAATGATCAGTTTTATCTGAACAATACAAAATTTTGAGATTTTATCGTTCTATGCCTCATGGTCTATGGACCCCTCAACCTTAGAACGCATCTTGAGTGTTTCTGATATTGGTGTTTTGTTTGATCATAAAGCAAGAGGTGCTCTCGCGACACTTCTCTTGCTCGTCCTAATTTAGAACAGTGCTCCTGCATTTGCAGTCCGCAATACCATATGTATCAAGACAGAGATAACGTAATTTATCCTTTTTGCATTACGTGGCTTAAGTTGAGATCCAAATATCCGAAATGTACCGTATTCTGAAAGACCTCGCCTTATAAGGTTGCCTTTCTTAAATAATAGTAGAAAATTGATTCCACCGAACTTCTTAATAAAGCAACTTTTGTCGTGCCTTCTACAGTAACTCGTGAGATTTGCTCCATATCCTTCTTGAAAGAGATCAACGTCTTATGCTCAAACTGCAACGGCACTTATAATATCCTCTCTTTCGAGCTATCTCTCTCCTCTATCACTTCAATCTTGTGTCATCTTGACTTGCCTCTTCGAGGCATCATTGACCAACTTAGTGTTGCTACTAATACATTGTTTAATTTTTTATTTGATATGGCCGGTGTATATCGTTAAAAAATTCACCATTGGGCTCGAGTCGCGGATTAGTTCATAGCATTTTTCCAATCTTTTTTTCCCTTTATTTTTATTGAGTAACTTAACATAAAGAAATCATTAAAAACGATTTCAATTTTGTAAACCAGCTTTAAACCGTACAGAACGGATAGTTCAATTTGGCTGTGCCACTTTAATTTGCTCTTCAAGCGAATTCCATCCTTGCTTAAACTCTCTATATGGTTTTTCCATTACCCTTCTCTAATCAGCTGACTCACGACGAGAGAGCCCGCTTGTTATGCAAAGCCAGTGCTCGTTTGGTTGTTGCAATCGATGTTGGGTTACTTGGTTAAAGTTGGAAGCCAGCTCTGGCGGAGCGAAGTTAACCAAATTTACAAACTTAGTGAAGTCTAATAGGATTTAAATTTTATTCTCTTTAGTTTATTTTTTATATATTTTTATTCAGCTATTTTTTTTGCATTTGCGGTACTGTGTCGCTGCTTTGAGTAATTCGCTGCCTTTTCTACTTATTTCACTTTCAGCTGACTGCTCTATCAGCAAGTCTACAGTTAGTTGTTCTCGTTGTTGTTGTCTGCTTGTCACCCTCTAGTTTTTGTTTTTTTATTTTATTTTATTACAACGCCAACGCAGTAAGTTGAAGCTTCCAAGTCGACTTGTGGGCCGAGAGGGGCGACTGAAACTGCGGGAGTATTGCGTAAATTTCATTGTGTATTTCACTTTTATGGTGGCGACGCCGGCAGCGGTGGCGCTCATTGCTTTTGTTGTAGTTGTTGTAGTTGTTGCTGTTGTTGACGAAGGGATGGTTGGGGGTGGTTCTGTTGGTGCGTGCGACGTGCGTGCGTCGACGTCGCTGCCAGAGCGACAATGTTCTTTGTTGGGCTTTATGCGTGTGTTCGTTCGCAGCTCAGTCTATGTTCGCTTGTCTGTCCGTCTGTCTGTCTGTCTGCCCCCGGCTGTCTCTCTTGCTGTCTGTTTTATCCTTGGCAAGGGATGTTCTCTCGCTTATTCTAATGATGACACATGCGTTCTGCATTTGTATTTGTATTGGTGTTGGTGTTGCTGTATTTTTTTTGTTTGTTTGTATGCGAGCTTTCTGGGTTATGTTGTAGTTACTTGTCATTCGCATCTCCGTTGATTCCTCTCTACAGCTTACGTTTTGTCGCTCTCTCCTCTCTCTACCACTTACTCTACCTCTCTCTCTCTTAACTAATTCGCTTTTTGCATTGTTGTTCAATATTTTTGTGCCACTTGTTTTTGAATTTCTCTACATTTCGCGCATCCTTTTAGCTTAGCTGTCATTGCTATCGTACTCCTTGTCATTGCTTTGTTGCTATTACGTGCGCGCTAACTTGCTCGTTAAATGGTTAAGTGGAGCAAAGTCGTTGACACAGTTCTCTATTTTTCAATTTTTTCGCCTGCATTTTGCGGCTATGACTCACCCAGAGTCATCAACCCCATGAACAACTGTTTTTAAACTTGAAGCAAGTTTATTCCGAGCATTCTCTGACACGATATGCATCTAAAAGTTTGCCATGTTGTGATTTTGAAATTGTAAACTTGCGTTAAGAGTTGTCATAAAGACAATGGACTACCACATTGCTGCAACCGGAACGAAAAACACGTAGCAGCTTCAGTTGTTTTTCTTGAAAATGTTGTGCATTTTATAGACTGTGATAAAAGTAGATGTTAAGGACATTAAATGGACAGCAAATAAAACGCTAAATGGTTGAGCAGTTTTTGCAAATGATAATGTTGACCTTGATGCGGAATATCTCTAAGTTAGTCGAGTTTTGTGAACAGTCTGAAAAATAAGAGACATGCAAAATTTTGTTTACTTTTATTATAAATTTAGTTTAATTTGATTAAACTCTGTTTTTAACTTTTTCTATGCAAAATTCAGCAAAGTTTTGAAATGTAGAATCAAAAAATTACAAAATAGGCAAACAAATTAATAACTTTAAGTAAGGATATAAGAGTTGAAGTCCTAGTTCCAAAAAGTTATCAACTAAATTTGAAAAACTTACTTTCATTATACCCAATGATAAATGATGATCTGCATTTCTGCTGTCAGTTTTTTAGTATTCTGCATCAATAGATACGTGCCAACTTTTCACTTAATATATCTTAGATCCAGCCTTATTAGGCTTAGAAAGAAGATAAGGCAAAGAAACGATATTTATTCCTCAAAGTATGCCGTGTTCTCCATTCCCAACAATTATGTTCAATTCAACTCTCAAATTTCTGCTTGTTAAGGCATTCAACAATTTAACTGCCATAACTTTCACTTACTTTGCAGCTTATGCCTAAATTCCCTTTAGTCTAATTCAACCCTTTCTAGTCATAATTTGCCACTTGACATGTCGGCCAATTGTGTTCACCTGAGGCGCCACCAACAGCTCAAGTTTAAGACTCACACATACTCGTACACCTTAGCCCAGCAATTACCAACTCAACGTTCATGTTAACTAAATCGCGTCACAATCCCAAAGCTCATTGTGAACAGTAGCAAGTCACAGTCATGCTATTAAATTACATGTTTCTGGGGCGAGGTCTTGGGGAACTGTTGGGGGGCTACGCAAATTACTTGTGAAAACAAAGTAAAAACGCCTTGGCGTATGCAACAATAATAATAATAATAATAACGGGTTGCCTTTGTATGTAGTAGTACCTTGTGCATGTAGTATTATTATTATGGCCCGACAGGCAAACCAACAAACATGAATATTGAAAAGCGCCACAAAAGTGAGCTGGATTGTGGCTTGGTAATTGCTTAAGTTGGCAAATCGCAGGCTAATAAACATAAATAAAATATGTAGCGTAGATGGCGCCAAGGTGTAGGCCATAAACACCAGCTAACAAAATAAAAACTTGCGCTGTATCTTTCAATGTTTCAATTGTATGGAAAATTATTTGCAATAGATTTTTCTTAATTCGTATGCAGACAAAAACACAAGCGTACATTCACATCGTGCCTTATTATTAGAGATGACATTTTTATGGCTCTGTTAACAGGCCCGGCAAAACTTCCCTTTCTGCTGTTCACATACTTTTATTTTGTTTTGCTTAGCATGTTTAGCATTGATTATGCTTTGTGCTGAACACAAAAAGCAAAAAAAAAGGAAAAACCAAAAACTCACCCTCTATCGAATTTATCGCAGTGCAGCACGGTGAAACTTGGCATTAAAATTACTTGCGTGATTAACACACACACCCTCCTCAACTAGAGCGTGCCGCCCCCAACCCCAAGCTCATCCCCTATCAGCAGCAAACGTTGTAGCTAGTCTTATCTATGGCTGCCTGCCTTTATTGTGGGTCTTCAATAGAACATATACAGTTTATACATAAAGCATTTGTGGTACATCGACAATCGATCGAAAAAATGCTTATACCCTGCTTAAGGGGGTGTTTTTATTTGTTGTGACAAGGTGTGCAACAGGCAGATGTTTGGTTCCTCTGTGAAAATACATATGTATGTGCTCTTTGCCGGATAAGATAAGTTCAAGCTACAAAAACGTAATAGAGTTCTAGTTAGCATTTTTAGAATGCTTTGTTTTTAACATATATTTAGAAATATTAGGAACTATAGATGACTGTCGACGGGCTCCGAGCACTCTTTTTTTTTAGGAAGGAACTTTTTTAGTTTTTTTTTTTTAACTTTCAATAATAAGCATTAAGAAAAATACTTTTGTTTTTTTTTAGGACTACAGGCCTTAATTGGTTTCTTTCATTTTCATGATTATATATCATTTATAGTTTTATTGTCCTGATCATTTTGTTATAAAGGTTCACTCGTTTCCTTTAACGTGATTTTTTGCATTAACGTATATTAACGCTGTACTAAAGTAAAGGGTATACATAATATTGTTTATTACGTTACATAATTTGAAAAATCCTTTTCTATGAATCGATCTGAATATTAAATAGATTAGCAATCGTTGAAGGCAGTTTTTGGCACCTTATACAGCTGGACCCTTTGAACTTTATTAAAAATTTTGGTTAAAATTTTCATATACACAAAAAAAAACACCCAAAAACATCCACATACAAGTAAAAAATGTGTCTTTAAAATTGTTTTTCGGCGCCTTTTAAGCTTTTCATGATCATTTTCGATTATAATTACTTTTTTTTTTGTTCATTCATGTCTAGTACCACAAATAAAACCGTAAAGTTCCATCAATCTGCTTCAAATAAGTATCTTTTAGCACTAGTCAAATTGTGAAATTTACACAGGAATATCTCAAAGTTAAGACTATAATGTGTTATAGTTATTTTCCCTAAATTCGGAAAATAATCTTTTTGAACTCCTTTCTATACTAACCTTAGGCCTATTGGAAAACAGCTACTCACCAAGAAGAGTATCTCATAGTTTAAACTATTTTTCGTTTATTTGCGTAATGCTTAATGAGCAAACTTCAAAGCTCACAGCTCATTAGACTTAATCCGAAAACCTGCTGAAGCGGTCTATAGCACATATGTACAAATTTATATGCCAAATATATATATTTTACTTAGTATATGTATTTTACGAGTTTTTCACACAAATTGCCAACTAAGAATGAGTACCGCAATGAGTGTATCTATTCTATTAGATACCTATCTATCCTATGCATATACGATTTTTGCTTTTGTTTTGTTTATTTCCACAACGCTTCAAAAATAGCTGCACAAATGTAAACAAAAGCACGAAATGAAACGTGAAAACAAAGCAAAGAAAAACTCTCTATTGGGTATCCAGAATGCGTCATCTTGTATACATATACAAAGATTTTCCAGATGCTTCAAGTGGTTCGCTAGCTCACTCGCTCGCTCGGTATGCAAACATGGCTCTCTCTCTCACTTGCTCTCCCACTCTCTTGCTCGATCTGCTCCAGCGCAAACATTTTCCAATCCGGCAGCTCGTTTTTCAAAAATTTTATGCTTTTTTTGTTATATGTATTTCTTTTTTTGCCAAACATAATTTTTAATGGTTTTGCCAAAGTGCAAAACCGCATAAAGTGGCTTTATTTTTTGTACTCTGCATTTGCCTGCTTTACTTTTGGTTCGGTTTGGGTTTCGTTTTTTGTTTCTGCATTTTATTGAACAATAAATTGTTGCTTATTTATGTGGCGCAACAAAATGTTGAGCTTAAATTTTATAGTATATAGGGTACTAAAGTATATAATGTAATAAATAATATGCATGCATATTTGTAGCAGTTGGAGTTGAGGTTTAACCGCTATGGGTCACTCGCAACGTTGTTCTAGAGGTCACAGCGTACTCATGACTGCGTTTGGCCATTAGTTGTAAAGTTGAAAGATTGTTTTCAAACTGGTAGAGTGCGGCATTAATTCTGCAAATGATGACAAAGAAACTCTTTAGATACATTTTCTAATGTATACCAAACTTACCTATGTAAAAATGAACATTTTTGAAGTGATTAACCTAGTAAGAAATACCAAAAATGGCAAAATATTACCTACCGAAGTTACAATGCTGTTACAATCTCATGCAAATGTATGCAAAGGTTAAAAAGAGGCATTTTCGACCCTTGAAAGTGCACAACATTTTTATTGCCAATAAAATTCAAAATAAAATTGGTTTTTATAGGACTAATACTTAGTATTTTATAGAAATTGCCTAATTTAAAAACCAAAAATTTCATTAGCATTTTTCGCTATATTTCTTTTTTTTTTCTAAATTCTCAATCATGCTATCATAGCTTTAAAGAATAATTGTAAATAAATAGTATTGAAAATTATAGGCGCATAGATTTCTCTTTGGCCGAAATTTTGCACGTAGGGTATTCACGGTGACTGTTGGGTTTAGGAGTTGAAAAGTTGAGAACTTTTGCAACAACAAAATTCAAAGGGGTGAGTTTCAACTCTCAACTAAACTTTTTTTCATCCCAGAGGCATTTCAAACACTACATTTTCTTTACTAAATTTACTAAAAAAAGCAATTTTTACTTTGAAGTGACTGAGTTAACACTAATACGGCGTAGGAAATTTAAAATTTTTAAAATTTGGAAAAAAAAATCATAATGTGTTTATATAAACCAACAAAAAGGGCGTTCACACTATATAGCCAGTTGAGTTTTTGCGCAACTTTTCAACGCCCCAATTGAACAGCAACCGTGAATACCCTAATACACAAACTGCTTAGTAAGCTATAATATTTACTATTTCACTTGAAAATTGTCATTCTTATTATCATTCTTACCAAATACAAATAAGTTCGCTTATCACAATATCAACATGCCCAACATGTTTATTTATGGTGCAGTTTCCAAACTTTTTGCACGCACTTCTCAAGCACACCTTGACATTAATTGACTACAACCACAAAACACTCAAGTGGAGGCTTCTCTGTATGTCGATGTTGTTGTTGTTGTTATTGCTAATAAATCAACAAAATTATGTTTAGAACAAAAAAAAACACAAAAAGAAAAGAGAAATATTTAGGAGGCACTTGGGGCACTTATATACAATATATATAGAATCAGGCAAACAAACCGCTAATTGTCAATAAACAACCAATAAAATACAAATTTCCTAAAAACATTTATCAAAAATAATATAAATAATAACAATAGGGTAACACACACGCACGCAAAATGGCAAAAGGAAACTTAAACAGCCGCAACGCAGGAAAAACTGCGTGTAATGGCGCTGGAAAACTCAACATCGAAGACGACGTTGTGGACGACACGACGACGACGATGAAATGTATGGAAAATAGTGTTTGACAGCTCATAAAAAATAATGTCGCTTTCATTAGGAATATGTATTATAGGAGGGGAAGTTTTGGCAAGGCAAGAGGGTAAAATTTTATTTTATTTACGACAGGAAGCAAAGTCAGCCACAAAACACTTGTGACGCACGCATGCATTGTGCAAGTGTCAGGACGTGGAGTTGTACCTGAAGTTAGGGCTTGAAAAGCATAAATGTCGTCAAGTCAAACCTAGTCTCTAAATAGGCTGCCTGGGAATGGTAATTGAAATACATACAAAGCCATAAACGGAAAAAAATGGCCAAAACAAGCGGCAACAAAGCTGACGACCAGGCCAACACCAATGTCATTGACAATGTCAGCCAGTTGGCATTTGGTAGGGGTACTAAACGACTAAAGGACTACTTGACGGACGCACTGACTCACAGCCAAGTTGCAGGTGCTGCTTTGACAATATATACAGATGTATATTTGTTTCTTCGTATAGTTTTGCCCTTTTAAAGCCTTGCGTGTAAATTGCACGACTTGAATAGTTGTCAAAAGTTGTTGAAACACCAAATATAATAAAACTGAAAAGTTGAGGAAACAACCATAAAACATTACCAGGACACCGAAGCCAGTTCACCAGGGTTGTTGTACTATGTTACCTAATAGCATGCAAATGTATAACACTAGCAAGGTGTTATAGTTTATGTACATTTAATTGAGACTTATTAGCTGGCGGAATACCTGGCTAATTGTGTTGAGCGATTGTTTTTTGTTTTTTTTTTTTGTTTGAAGAGCTGTTGATGGAGGTCCTTAGCATGTTAGCAACATGGGCTGGGATTATTTCTGAAGCTTATATAAAACTGACTTTGATTTTGAAAATATTGTATTCTAATGAACCCAAAGTGTAGACTTTCTACCAAGTTAGTAAGTTAGAAGACAATTAACATGCTAGCAAGAAATTATCCGACTGTACCTAATTTTCTTCAAAGAAAAGCGTCCGACTCTCCAGTTCGCTAACTGCTTTTAGTTTGCAAGTTTCTATTTTACCTATCTTATTATCTCTTGGATCTTTTTTTTCTCTTCTCTCTATATTGCCCATGTATCGTAACTATTTAATTGAAATCGGAGTTAAATGCAAATATGTCAAAATTTGAAAACCTTTTACTTCGAAACTACACCTACAACCATTTATTCGGACAACAAGAGTTCTCACTGTTTACATTTGAATCTTTATGCGAATACCAAATCGACTCACAATCGGAACAGAAGAACGCTATTGGCGTTTCCTTCTTCCCTTTTAAAACTTTGTACCATAGATAAGTTTTTGCTCATGGTTGCAATATAGAGAAGGAGAAAACGGAGGCACCAGCATCGCGGCCACGCTCCCTGCCTCTTCCAAATAATTTTAAAGCGCTATAAATTTAAAAACTACAGATTCAATAGTTGTAGGCAAAATGCGGGAAATACAAAAATCCTTCGATTGATATCAAATATTATTATAATCGGCCCATAAATATCGGACATGATCGCAATATATTATTTTAGAAGCGGGAGTTTCAATTGTCTCAGTATCAAATCTATGTTAAAGGGTAACTGAAGGATTAGAGTGTTGGTCTCAAAACTTAGCGTCGCGACGTCTAGAGACCAACATTTGATTCCCAATCTAGACTTTTTTTTTATAGCATGCATACGTATATATATGCAGATTAGGGCAGGTAAAATTTTTTGGGATAAAGGCGCAGTATGATTTTAGCTCTATGGGTCTTTCCAAGTAACTTTGCTGCGAAAACTATAGCTGTAAAACGTATTTCGAGGCTCCGACTTTTACCCTTAGGGCGGGTAAAATTGTAGGGGGACGAGAAAATCTACAAAGGCGGTTCGCCATGCTAGTTCTATGGGTCACTTTGCGAAGAACTGATCATGTGCCTTTGTAGATTTTTTGGACTAAATACAAATGCTATGTTGCCTTATAATGTAATGGTCCAGGGCTACCCAAAGGCGGGCCCGTCGTTAATGATCTAAATTTTAATATTCTGGAACATGTGCTAATGCAAAAGCTGGGGATTTAATTTCTTAGAAACTTGTAAATAATTTCATTTACAGCGAAATTGTCTTATCAGAGCCATTAGGCAGATTAAGTGGATTACTGATCTTTGAGAAAATCCAATATAGAAATGTCAGGAGCTCTGTTATAATGGGTGGGCGAAAGGGTAACCCCTAGCCCTGGCTATGTGCTTGAATCTAAGGAAGTATTATCCGCTAGCCTTCGCATTTTGGCCAGAGTGCATCGACTAGTAACTACTCCAACAACACTAGGAAATAAATCCGCCTCTAATTTCGGATCGTATAATCTTAACTACCTGAATTTTTGCAGTTACCTTTAACTCTACGCATTTCGTTGGTCAAAAAATTAACCAGCTGTTTGCATAGCTAGCAGTAACCTACATAATGCATACCATCTAGCACTCAAACTTGTAGACTGTATCTAATGGACTGCATTTCGTGCCATATGCAAAAAAAAAAATAAAAAAACGAATCGAAGCGAATCCCCTGCCAAACTGACAGTGTTGTTTAGAAAATCAATGCTACAAAGTGCATATGGAAACAGATACCACCACAACCCAGCGCAATCTCCTCAAGAACTTGAAAAATAACTAGGAAATACAGTAGTCTGCTGTTTGGCATACTATCCTAAAGCGTGAAACTCATGCATTGCTCCCGTCCACGGCTCCTCTCTCTCTCTCTCTCTCGGGTACTACAACTTTGACTGCATTAGATGCCGCCACTTCAATGCGCACAGAATTTTTGTGAGTTGCATATTTTCTATTTTGGTGCAAAAATACAAAGCATGGAAGCTCAGTGAGTCCAGACCCCACAGCAACATGGGGCAGTTGCCAGTTGCCAGGCCCAGAGCCAGGGCAGCATTTGCCTTTCAGCATTTGCTTTCTATTTCCAATAGACGTGGTCCACAATGTTGTTGTAGTTCCTGTTGTTATTTTTCTAGCGCTGCCGACAAACAATAAAAATGATGCGTTGTATTGCACACTGGCTGTCCACACTAGACTTACGCCTCTACCCTGCAACCACATGTTCGCCCCCGCTGGCACTGGCCAGAAGAGTACGAGAGCGAGGTAGTGTACCACATATGTTGAGCCAAAGCGCATATGTTGCAAGCCCCTCAAGTATTCCACCCGAATCCGAAACATGCCCAAATCGCCCGCCGCCAACTTCGCAATGATATTGATGAAAACGACGTCCAGTTACAGTTCGTTGGCTTTTGCTACGTTTTTCAAGGGAAAAACTGCCAAAGTGCACAGCTGAGGCAGTTGGAGAACTCTGACTGTCAGACTGACACTGGGAATGCACCAACACTCTCACACTTACACTCACTGTGTGTGTGCGTGTGTGTAGGAGATTTTGCTTCTGGTCTGGCAAATATGCAAATGCATACACATTTTGTCAAAGCATAAAAGATGGATGCATAAAAAATGGATGATGCATGTAGCAGTAGTTGTTGTATCTTGTCTTGAGCAGATGTACCAGCTATAGATATAGATATAGATATAGATGTTGATTCAAATGCATATGCATCATTTATATTTGTAAGAGTAGCAATGAAAGAATATTCTTAAAACAAAATTTATAGTGTACAACAAGCGTTATCAGTTGAGATATGGGTTTACTTAGTACATATGTATCTTTTAAGGTACATATGGTGAGGGTGAGCATCAAAGTATCAAAGCTAAATAATAAGCGTAAAAAAGAAAAACTTAAAGAGGTTAAAATACTTTACAAATTGACACGTTTTAGTTTCGATAAATTGACTGAAGAAAATTGTGAGTGTAGATACTTTTGAAATTCTTGCGAAATGTATAAAAGTGAAAAGATTTTAGTTAAGTTACTTAACAGATGTCCTCATCAGACATTTTTAAATAGGCAACAATAATTAAAGAAAATATTTCTCTTATCTTCGAAACTCTTATTATGCCTGAAGATTACAAACATTTTCATTAAAGTCGCTCTTTTAACTTGAATTTTATTTCTTCTAACTAGCATTTCATACTATTGTAGTTTCACTTTACTCTTTTACTATTCCTTTAATCCTGAAATTTTTTTTTCATTACTAGCAATTGCATTTGGTCCCACCTCTATCGACCAAAACGAATGCAATCAAAATCAGTTATATAATTTGCCATGCGCAATCTTTTTCACTTGTCTAACAGTTTATTATCAAATCTGTGCACTTTGTTTTGTGCCGTTATTTTCTTTTACCTTTTACCTTCCATACCATTTTCAATTTGTTTTCTCCATTGTCCTTCTTTGCACTTTTCACTCTGACTTGCATTGCTCTCCATATCTTTTGACTGGCTTAATTTAACGCTACACGCACACACACACACACACACACACACACACACACACACACGCAAACACACGTACATGGTATATAAAGCAATACAACGGTATGCACACATTTTTGCACGCATTGTCGCCCCTCTCTAATACTCCACCAGCCTCTCTCTCTCTTCTGGCAGCCATTGCTTTGCTGCTAAATCGTCACTAATACGCCGCTTGTGCTCAACGTTGCGTGCCTTGCCACATAATTCATAGAGCAGGAGCACAACTACAACATATATGCACTTGTTTTATGCAGTACGAAAAAATATGTCTTTTTTCAGATCTGATGGCCGAAATTTGGATACTCTTATCTTCACAATCAATTTTTGATTACTTTTGATAATACTCTTCTTATCCTTTTTTTGTATAAAAACATGCTTGCTTTGTTTGTGTAGTTCTTTCTAGACACTGAGCACTACTTCGGAAATAGGAAAGGAATTATTTTGGTGGCCTTCCAGCATAATCAGTTTATTTATAGACTCGAGGCCCCCTAAACTGCAATGAAGTTCAAATTTTTGTAGATTCATATCCGCTGGTTTCATGTAGCCGCTAGATGGCGCCATCTAGCTACAACAACTAGCGTACGTACGTTGTTTTATACTTGTGATCATATGTTTATTAACGCTCATAAAATATAATTAATTGAATTGAATAATTGATCTAACCACTATGCGTGTGTACTCAATAAAAACACAAAAATAAATTAACCGTGTGTCAAGACAACACTCACCACCCTTTGACCCATTTCATAAGGGCCACATCCTTTAGTGTTATTCAAACCAATAATAGTAAAGATATAAATGTTTTGTAGAATACTAATAAATCTGTTCCGTAAGGACCACATTTTTGCTAAATAATTCCTATAAAAAGACCTACACTAAACATAATGATATTAAGAGTTGAACTTTTTTAAAAACTTTAAATATTTTTTGTAAATTAGTTTTAAAGATGCTCTACAGTATCGAGGTCAAAGAGCTAATAATAGATTTGTGTGTTCTGTAAAATACACCTTATTTTGGAATTATATAAATATAATATAAACTATTCTTAAAGAGTCTAGCTAGTTAAGGAACAAAAAGTGTCCATAAAGATTTTTTAAGACTTATGATGCAGATCAGCTTTTAAGCTTAAAGTGTTTAAGTATATATATGTTGAAGTATTTATCTTGTAACCGACAAAGCTTACAAGTCAGCCGCAAGCACTGACAATAATATCTTTTATACGTGAAAAACTCATTGACAATACTACCAAGTACATACACTCACTTGAAGAGTATTAAAGAAGCAGAAGAGCAAAAAATGCTTAATAATTGCTGCTGCTGCGGAACCCCAACACTTTAGTCGCCAGTCACACATGTCCAGCTCCTAAGTTCTATGCAAATCTTGGCACGAAGGTGCAGATTCGACTGGGTGCTATATAAATGACAAAGCAAAACATACGCACACCCACATACAACTGCAACTGTTTGTATAATGGGTGTTTTTTCAGAGGTTTCGTTTACCGATAGTGAAAGTCAATCATTATACGAGTAAAGATTGAAATACAAAAATTCGACATAGGGTTAACTTTCTTATAAAGCTAGTAGTTTAAAGTTCTACACCTGTTAAAAAAAAACACCCTTTAGTTATGGCGGGCCTTCTGGCAGGCCCCTCGCTCAAGCTTCTAGCGGCATTACATGTTACTTTTGTTGGATTTCCTACACTCTCGGCTCAGTATCTCGTCGGCTGGTAGTCGGCTTGCAACATTCTTTTTTTTTATTTTATGCCGCATTCACTTTGCTTTGCATTTGATGCCTCCTACTTTTAGCCGCCTTTTTTTTATTTGTGGCACAATTTTTTTGTTGCTGTGTTGCAAGTTTGTGTAACTATTTTCCATGCGCATGGGCACAAAAAGGCACCACCACAGCTGCCACCGACCAACAACGTTGCCACCAGATAAACGACAACCAACCAGAGCAATGCGCAGCAACTGGAGCATTGCAACTATTTATTTTTCCTAGTTGTTGCAAGTTTTCCACATGTGTGTCTATGGCAGTGTATTTGTTAGCCAGTGGATTTTTCTATTATGCGCTCGTTTATTACACTTTGTGCAGCAGTTTTTCTATTTTTCTTTTTACAGCGGCACCTAAATGTATGCAACATTTTGTATTTTTAGTTGCATGGCATAGTTAGCACATTGGGCTGCATATTGCGTGGCCTTTTTTTTTTTTTTATTTTTATGTACTATCTTCCTTTATATATTAAAAAAAAATTAAATTAAATTAAATTAAATTTCAATTTAATTAAAAACTATAATTACAAAAATTAATTTTTAAGATAAGGTGTCATGATCCCTTTGTCGGCTTTAGCAAAAACGCTTTAAAATTAAAGATGCCTTAATGTATGAAACAACTTTAAAAATATGAAGTACATAGGAATTTTACAGATACTGAAATATACACAAGATATAGTTTATCATTATTATTTTTAATTATTTTACGTTGTTCGTTTATGAATCAAGAACGTAGTCAGAAATTACTTTGGGCAGGTTTTGCTGTGTAATAATTAAGAAAACCCCTGGTTTCGCTTGGGATTTGTACACAAAAAAGTTCTCTAGCCCTGGCTATGCCTATTAAAGAAGTCATTGTCAATATCTGTTCTTAGATAGACTTCAAAATATATAAGCACATTTTCTAGGGGTACTCAAAACAAACTCAAGCGTTACTTCTTCATAAAAAAGGAAATAACAGCAAATTAAATTTAAAGGCATTTTTGTACTTAAGTCCCGAAGTTCTTAAGAGATTTTAATAAAGTAAAAAATATTTTTCTCAAATTACTTGTATTTATTAAAAAATAATTGACTACTGAGAATTAAATAAACATCTTAAAAAAAGAAAACTCTAGAAAAACCTTTGAAGTAGATCAAATTCACCTAGTGATAAAACTCCGTCAACGTCTCATTTGTCTTTGATAAGTAAGAGCCCCTGACAGTGGGACAGAAAACGTACCAGAATTTAAAAAATTTCGTGCGTCGTACTTACTATTAGAGAATATATTTAGTGGGGTTTTACTAGTGTACTTTTTTTTGTATTAACAAGATTTTGAATTTAAATTTTGTCCTTGTGTTCTAATACTCATGTCCATTTAGGCCAAACCGAAGTAAAAAAATTATATTATATTTTTTTTAATGAGAGAAATTTTTAGTTTAATGTGTATTTATATTTTTCGTATTAATATTATTGATTTAAAAAGTTAAGAAACCGAGAATTTGAGTCGCCTTTACTCTTGTTAAATCACAAATTAAGCAAGTTCTCTTGTTGGATTTAGTATGTTAGCCATTATATATCCTATTGATAGAGAACTGTCAATATCTAAGCTTCCAAACTAACTTCATGCTCTTGTTCGTTTACTGTCTCTATCTTTTTCGCTGAGCTTTAAACTATAAAAAAAAGGATATGCAAGCGACAAAAGGAGTGTAAGAAACGCAGTGGAAAAAAATCAGCACACAGTAAAGCAAAGCATTGAGATGAAGAAAAAAAGGAAAACTTTTTAATGATGTAAAGTACAAAGTTTTCTGTCTTGTCGCTGCTAGCGCCCAAGTAACTTGAGTAAACTTTGAGTTATGCCCGAGATGCGCGGCAACATGGCGTTGAGGCGACGACCTCAAAATGTTGCCAACCCTCACACAGCAGCACAACAACAACAACAACAATAAAGACAGCTACAAGCACAACTGTAACTGGGACTGGGACGTCACATCCTTTTAGCAAAATGTATCGATCGATATTTTTTTAATGCTTGCCATAGAGTACTTAGGAAGGGGCATATTTGACTGGTATTTTGTCGTTTGTTAAAAGTTTTCAACACTCGTTTTTATTATGACCTACGAAGAAGCCAACACTGACAATGTGGCGCCCAAGATGGGGCGTAAATTAGTGGAGGCTGCTTGGCAAACATTGTCGGCTATGGGTCGCTAATAAAATGCCAATTTGCTGCATTAAATAGCGCTTTATTGGTTGCCATTACAGCTCGTACGCATAAAAAACGTTTTTCCTCACACAGACACACACACAAACACACACACTCACGTACATGCGTGTGGCTGGCGCCCAAAATGGGGCCCAGGCGGGTCATGCGTGTGGAGCGCAGCAAACTGTCTTTAAGACATTTTATGATGGCAACATTTACACGCATAAAATATGCATGATAAACTTTGTTGCAATAAATCAGCAGCGCTGGGCCAAAAACGCCAAAATGTATGCAACCGTCCGGCCGTATCTATAACAGTAGTCATGCGTGTGCCGTTACGTTGTCTTGATGTGATTACGAAAAACGTTAAAAGTTTAACATTTATGCTTACTCTCATGCTCTGTATCTCTGCCTCCAAGAAGCTTCCTGCCTTATTTATGGCATTTTGTTGCAATAAACATATGGCAGTGGCTGCTTTAAGGCGTAAGTAGCATACATAAAAACCTCAGAATGTTGTATTTTGATGGGCGTCCCAAAAACTTTTTAAAGCGCTGGCCACACCATAAAAATTTAGAGTCGAATTTTTGGGTTATAACTATAAAATAAACTAAAATGTAAAGCATGCTATTGGACTTTTTACGAGCAAGTAATGAATTTATCTAAAAAGCAATTTCTGACTCGTTTGTATTTGGCTCATGTGTGTGTGTGTGTGTGTGTGTGCAGGGCCATTAAAATGTTGCATAACTGCAGGCGCAGTGCTGTCAAACTACTTAAACTGTCATTAAACTTTTTTTGTGGCATCTATTGAACCAAAAAACTTTCTTAAATCTCACAATCAAGCATACTTTTAGACGCTTACAATGCCAGCCAAACGACAACGAAATAAATTGGCCCAAAACTTTGTTTGTAGGTGCAAATGCCGGAGACAAACTATGGACTTGGTAACACGCTGTGCTCCCAAAAGACTGCAAAGAGTTTTGTTGCCATTGTGTTGCAATTTTGACGACTGCTGTGCGTCGCTTTTCTCGCTCCATTATATGCAAAAAAGAAAAAAAATGAAAATATACTCCAAACATTTTAAAAATATGCTACAAAAAAGAGTCTCGTACTCATATTTTTTATGTGCCCGGCGCAACTTTTCACACTTAAATGAAATTACAAAAAACTTTTGCTACTTAAATGCAGCCAATGCTTTTCTCTGTCTCCTCTTTTTTTGTCTCTCTTTTATTGTTTGACGGCTTACACTCACTTTTTGCTTCTCCACCCACTTGCCACTTTATCAAGCACTTTGCTATGGCTCACTGCACGCTCAATTGGTGAACGCTTACTTACCCACTCTCGCTCTCTCTCTCTCTCTCTCTCCGAGTGTGTGGACAAAGTTTTTATTAATAACGATTTTCCATTAACTATCGATTGATTTTGTAACAGAAGCAGCAGCATCCAAGCCCGGTTCCAGCTCCGGCACACAACAATGAGGCAAAAGTAGCAAACCGAAACGCACTTCAGACAATGACGCTGCATTCCCAACAATAACAACAATCACAATCACAGCAACAACAACAACAACAGCACTTGAGTCTATTTAAAACGCAAACAACAATAAGCAAGTGGCACGAAGCATGAGGCAAGCGGCAAGGCAACAGCTCATAACAGACGCCTCCGACGCCGCCGCCAACAGGAAAAACTCATTGAAAAGTTTTTCTTTTACACTTTGCGCGTTCGCGTGCACCCGTCTCTACTCCCTGCCTCAGACCCTCAGACCCCACAATAACCAGTTACACCGCATAGGTGTATCGAAGGAGCAAGTTTTTAATTTTTTATCGCGTTCCTGCCGCAGACGCCATGCACCATACAATGGTTTTTTTATTTTTTTTTGCCATTTTTGATACTCTATGCCCATCGAGTATTAAAAATTTGTGCTGCTATGTACGAGGGCAGTTTGATAAGTCAGTAGCTTTTTGGTAAATTTGTTTACATTTCGATGCATTTGGGCCAACGTTTTCCGGTTTTTTTAATAAATTTTTAAATTATTTTTTTTTTTCCCCTTCTCAAAATAGACGTATTTTTTTTAAATTTAAACATTTAGTTCAAAATTTGTCCAATTTTTGTGTACTACCTCCAAATAGTATTTGGCATTTGTTTCGTTGCTGACCTCACAATTCGACCCAAATCTCTGGCCTCCAAGCTATTTCTTCAGGTTTCGTCGCTAGCGGCCAGTTTTGAAGATGGATGGGACAGTGATTCATTGAGACTACGGAGCACCTATCGTCCGTATAACTTTAGCATGTTCCAGTATTCATTTAAAATGTGTGTCCGCTCTTTTGAGACTTACAGCCTTATCCATCTTATCAATTTTGCTCTCCAGTCTTCCAGTATCATTTCACTCATATTATTGGAGATTCTAGCTAGACAACCAATACAGCTAGTGATACCAAGTTTTTACCAAACGCTTAACCGCATTATCCGTATGCAGTTGTCGATTACCTCCCCCTGTCCCATCTTATAAGCTGCAAACATCTAATAATAAACAAGCTAGGGCAGCCAAATTTATTGTGTGAGCCTTATAAACAAAGAAACGTTGACATTTGATACCACAATACAAAGCAACACCAAATCCAAAGTACCACCGAGAACTATTTGCTTGGATAACCCAAATCGTCAATGTGCAGAGTATATGGGGGATCGGTCATCGCCCGAACCGATTCACTTTTTTTTTTTTTTGATTTTTTTTGTCCATTTTACTTACATGCGTTACATCGGCTGCGGTTATTTGGCAGTCTGTTGTTCTTTTTGCTGCATCTATTATGTGTTTTGCCTTTTGTGTTGTTGCTTCCCTTTTTTTATGCTTATATATTGCTAAGCGCGGCCCAATATATATAAATTATTGCATAAAGTTTGGCGCTAAGTTGCAAAAAGTTTCCTTTTCATTGCTATGGCTGTGGCTGCGACGACGACGGAGACGGAGACTGCGACGACAACATACAATAGTCTATAAATCTTTATGGTCAACAGAGATTACATGGGCTCTGAATTTTGGCCATGGTCAGAACTGGTATAGTTTAATGCAGCTTGGTGTTCGCCTTTCGCCTTTTTGGCCTTAACAGCATTTTAGGCGCAGCGCCGCGCTTTGATTTGTGTGGCTTGTTTTGGTAGTAGTAGTTGTTGTTGTTGTGGCTTGCCTACATTGGGCATATGGCCATAAAAACGTGCACACACACACATACATACACACACAGCATGCATATAATTCATATTAAATTGTGAGTAGCTCTATGAGGTATGCTATGAAATTTGTGCGCAATAGAGCTTTGATTGTAAAGTTGTTGTGGCCAATAAAAGAGAGATGAGCAATGTTGTGAAATAAAAGTATATAGCATATCCCTAGGCGCAAAATGATGAGATTCTTTTAAATTATTTAATATTTATGATCGTAAATGTTTTTTTATTGAAAATTCGCACGATCAAAGTGTCTCAGAGACTTTATAGGATAATCACCTGAACTTCAATTATCAAAAGTAGTAACCATACTGTAACCATACTAGCCGCTACAATGAACGCTGGCAAAACGGCTCCCTAATAAGAATCCAATAAAAAGGCTCAAAAAAATAACTTTTTTGGCCAAATCTATGCCTTCTGCCTATGCCTATGCCACCGCCGTGTGTTTGGAAAAATTTCGGATTATTATTATAACAGAATATATAGGTAGACTTTTCTCTGCCAGAAAGAATAAAGATATTTGAATAATTATTTTTTTAAATTTGAATAAAAAAAAAAAATGTTTAATTCTTCAAAATCGTAAGGTTGGATTGAAAAGAGTAATCTGAACAATATAAAAAAGCTTGGTCGAACTGAGAAATGTTTGAAAATTTTTGAAGATGGATTTTTTATCGTCTTCGCAGCTTAGATTTGCATATTATTAAGACATCACCAACCCTTCTGCTGGGTACATCACCGTGTCCCGTCTAAGATATCTCCAGCTAATCAGGCTGGATTGAAGATCACAAATAGGAAAAATGCATTAAAAAAAAAAGTCAAAATTAGCTGCAATTTTTATAAATAGGCTGTGTTTAGTTACTTGTTATGATCTTATTTGGTAGTGTGTTTTATCTATATTTGCATCATGAAGCAACCATTGTATTGCCTTATCAAATATGGATAATAATCTTCTATATAATCTTGATCATTTAAATTACACGGTTAAAACGCAAGCCTAGATGAAAAAACTTTTGGACACTGTAAAATCGATTTATGCAATATTTTAGTATTTTTATGTAAAAATTTTAATAACACGGAAAAAGAATGATATTTCGTAAGGAGACATTTTTTAGTGGGAGTTAAACTGTTATATTCCAAATACTGTAATCAACATTCTATTCTTAGCGTAGCATATTGGTCACACTATTAGCTCGTTTTATGCAATATTTTAGTATTTTTTGGGTATTTTTAAAAAAACACTGAACCAAAACGATTAGCTTACAGTATATTTAAGTTTTCATATTTAAGCAAGTGTGTCAAATCAGGCATTGAATTAGCTTAAGATACAGGCATTTACAGAAGAGATTTATTCAAAAAAAAGAGCACATTAACGATAGGACATCGCCAAAAAACTCATTGTAGTATACAAAATGCCAAACACGCACACTCACCTGCCTTTCCTTGATACCCTAAGGTAGGCTATAAAAAAAAATACTTTTAAATGTCCTTTAATTGCCACAAAAAACGAAAAATACAACTTAACGAAAATGTCAGTGTTTGGGTTGTTCTTGGGGGAAAGCATCTTCGATTTATCTACCCTTAGCTCATAAACAACATTTAAAGCCCCGCGTGTGTCCCAAAACAAACAACAAAAAGAATATATATATACTATATTGCATACCGTTTGGCGCATTTTACATAAAAATGCAATAAATAGCTACAAAACGTAGCCGCGCACAGAAATTTATGGTTGCAGAAGGAAAGATCTAACTCCTCCAATGCGGCACACTCGTAAATGTCAAATGTCGTGTGGTGTTCTGTGCGCGCCTCAAAGTATGCTTATAAATTGCTCTAAATAGCAATTTTTTTTCGTTATACTTCCCTACCTAGTATAGTTACTACATATACACCATGGGCTCCCAGCACGTCCAGTTCCGTGTGCAAAGCGCGCCTTGGCTGCTTATCGTACGTAGTAGGTTGGCTGGTTGTCCGGTCCCAGAACTCTACGGTCTCGGTTCGGTATGGTACTGTGTTTGCTACGAACTGTCGTGTCATTTGTTCGTTTTCTTTATTAGTGTCATGTATTTTTATAGTTCAAAGGACATTTGAATGATTGAATGAACTGTGTGCGCTTGGTCAACGTCCAAAAAACCCTAGCTCCCTAGTTGCCCAAGCTCAATGCCACCATGCCCTTGCCCAAAAACGAGTTGCGCGCATGATTTCATCCCTTCTAGCATTTTGGGTAGCTCTACCGCTCTGGACGCCTGGACTGAACGGTCGGTCCCTTACGTGTGGTCGCACTGGTCAGCCGCCCAGGCACGTTTCATCATGGGTTGCTTTCCTGCTTGCTTGCTTGGTTTGACTATATCAAATAACGACTATTGAGTATGCCTGACAGTGTGTTGAGTGTGTTCGCAGGGTGTGTGTGTGTGTGTGTGTATTCATATAGGGTTACAACACCGCGCCCACGCGACCCTTTAGACTTAGACATTTTCTGTTGATGATGATGTTGTTGTCGCCGTTGCCGTCACTGTCATAGTCGTTGCCTCGATGACGAATGAAAATCAATATTTATTAGATTACTTTCGAAATTTTATACGAAAATAGAATTTTTATGACATTTTTTTTTTTGTATTTTTTTTTCTACTTCGGCTAACACCCGCAACAAACTTTACTGTGTGCTGGCATATTAAAGTGTTTTGATTGAAGTATTTTTCCTTTAAGCATTCATTTAGGAGCAATCGCTTTAAGCATCACATAAAGAGTGATATCTTCGTATTCGGTTAAGTGCCAACATTGGGTTTTTTATTGAAGCTATAATTACATTTAAAAGCAGCAGAAGCTTTTTAAAGTGTTTCTCAATATGAAGCATCGTTTTATAAAACTTTCTGCTGCCAATTATCTCACGATGCTTACGTCATCTATGGCCATTTGATTAAAAAATCAATAAGAAATTGGGACTTTTTGCTTTTTACGTGATTGTAATGAAACTATAAAAATAGCAAAAGCGGATAAGATTTTCAAGCTATCTATCAGTTTACATCCATTATTCAAAATTATAAGTATTGTAATATCTTGTTAAAGTGAAAACCGTCTAATTTGTAGAACAGATTCTTTTCAGTAAAGTTAATTAACCCTTGCAAGCCAAATCTATACACGAAATATCCACCTTGATTATCTTTTAATAATTTTTTAAATGAAAACTTTGAGGAATCTTCGTCAAGATGTTCCGTTTTTTTTCAGTTTTTACTTTTTCGAAAGTAATTTCTGCTATCACTATTTTTTAAAAGAATTTGTATACTTTACAAACATGAAATAAAAAGCTAGTGTGACCAGAGCTTCAATTTTTATACCCTGTACCTATAGGTACAAAGGGTATACTAGATTTGTGCAATGTATGTAACGGACAGAAGGAGGCATGGCAGACCCCAAGTCCTTTATACCAAAATGCTTATCATAACCTCGGGTAGCGATTGAGCCATGTCCGTCCGTCCGTCCGTCCGTCTGTCCGTCCGTATGAACGCCTAGATCTCGGAGACTATAAGAGCTAGAGACACGGAACTTTACCTGCTGGTGCGCATATTTCCTAAGCAGATGAAGTTTGTTGAATCATGTCAATATCTTTCCCCGTTCCCCCGCTGTAGATTTTCGCGGTTTTTAGCCACACCGTTTAATATTTTCATTTGAAATTAAACAGAGCGATGCGTTATGGATACATGCATCTATGTGTAAAAAATGAACAAAATGTGCAAATTACACCTCCCCTTGCCAATAAACTGCGTCAATATTTGACTCTATGCAATTATGGCTACAAGTGACCTAGAATCACAATTTTTGGTAAGCTCATTCATGTGGCTCTAATGAACAAATCCACATCCAATTTTATCGATGCAGTCCCCCCACCCCCCGCAATCGTGTTTTCTCCCACACCCCTCAACGTATCAACTTGAAACTTACCCAATATAATTGAAATAGCTTCTTTGACGTAACTTTCGATTTTCATCAAAATCGGTACAAATTTACGGAACTTATAGGTATAAATATCGTTTTGCACCAAAATAAAAATAAATTCCAATTGGAAAGTTCTTAGATGGAATATGCAGGAACAATTTTTTTGACACAAAAGGTACAGGGTATTCCACTGTCGGGCACCGCCTCGACTGTACCACATTTTTTTTTAAGAATTCACCCAATTCAAGCGACTTAAAAGCTTAACAGCTTAAAGTTTAAATTAAATTTCTAGCATTATCAATTCCACACTTAATATTAATTTTCACATTTATTTTTATCTCTTTACAGGTAAGTTCCTTCTACCCATTAACAACTCTAGTCGTAAACTTAGTAAGTACACAATAAGCTGCTAACTTTTTATGTGCTTCATCTTTCCTATATACCACATGCATACAAATATCTATGTGCGTTTGTGTGTTTTGGTATATGTGGCTATGTACCAATGTCTATTGCATTTTAATGGCCTTAGTTGACCCCATTTGGGTTATGAGCCGAGCAGCGCTCATGTGGCTCAAAACTAAAAGCTCCCCAGTGTGCCAGTGAGACAACAACAACAACAACAACAGCGGTAGCAAAAACTTCAACTAGTGGGTAGTTGAGCCTGTGGCACGTCACATCCCTCCACACGCCACTCACTCTCTTACCCAAAATGCCACTTAATTATGAAGCTGCACATGAAGTAAAACGTCATAAAGCGTCGAGGCTATGGCAGTCCTGGGTAACATTGTTTGCCTCTGTGTAAGTCTTCAGCTTGTCTGTAGTTGTTCCTGTATTTTGGGCTTGTGCGTGTGAGAGTGTGTATCTGTGTGTTTATGTTTTTTTTCGTCAGCTTTATGCAGTTAATTTTCCGTTGCTAAATAAACTGTTTATGGCATTTATGCCAAAAATTTTTGGAAAAACGACGACGACGCCAACGTCATGTTGCAGAGTGACTAAGCATTTTTGCATAGCCAACTCAAGCACATACGCTGCCACGCTGCCACACAGATACACACACACATGCAGCAGTTGCCACGTGACTGAGTCTCAGTCTGTTGCCGGCTTACTCTCTTCTGTCTAAGGCATTTACATTTGTTGTTGCTGCTGGCTGCTCCAGCTTTTAATTGTAATTTTTTGCATGCCGTAAAGTATGCTATGGTGCTTTATATTTTACATATACCATTAAAGTCGTAAAGTATGCTACACTATGCTGCATGTAAATCACAAAATTTGTTAATTAAAATGGTTGAGCCGCAGGGAAAGAGAGACAGTGTAAGATCCTGGCAACAACTTACATCATTTTATTTAAACTTTGTCCCGCTCAGTCGTCAACTTTTATTGTATGTGTCCACTGACCCGCACACACACACACTCACACACACATTAATGCATATTTACATATTATGCAGCGAAGCGTACAACAAAATTTATATACAACAATAACAACAACAGACAGATAGAGATGGAGACCGGCACACAGAAAGACAGATAGAGCGACCCACTGACAATTTGGTAGCTCACCGCAATCATAAAAATATTTTAACCTGCCCATCACCATCACCCACATAAAAAACGTCAGAAACGGGCGCTCACCCATCAGACACTCGTCAGTACGTCAAGCCCGATGCCGCCTGCGTCTTCTCTGAGCCTCATTTAAATGCAAATTTTGACGAGCGGCGGTTTTACCTTTTTTATATGTATGAGTGCGTATGTATTTGTTGGCTTCTTTTTGTTGAATGAAAACATTAAAATTAAAAAATACCAACAAATATATAAAAAAAAAAAAAAAAAAAACGACAAGAAAATGAAAAACTGTAGCATGCTTTTAGGCTGGGCATCAGGGGCCTTCGTGCGCTCGCTTTGACTCGTGAGAATAATTCAAGGTGATGGTTTAATTGAAATATGCTTTTAGGCGCTGTGCTCTGTGCCAGCATTTCGCTTGGCTTTACCTTTGTTGCTGCATATTTTATGGCGCTCTGCGGTAGACCAAAAGCCAATGCCAAGTAAAATGATATACAAAAAAAATTAAAAAAAAGAAACCCCGAAATTTTAGCAAAAACAAAAGTTTCCCCTATTTTTGCTGTTTAATGTTATGCAAAGTGTTTGAGCCTGCGGTCGTTCAAATTTTTGCATACCTCATGGTACTGAGTCCGCAGCGCCAGCAAGTATAAGGCGAGATCTTTAATTGCTGGCAATATCAATTTAAATTTTCAATTTCAATTCAATTTGAAGTGACACGAGTTTGTCGCTCTCTATGGGCTTAGATTGTGCTGGGCACACAACAAGGGATTTGGTGGCAATTTCAATTAGCCAAGACATTTAAAATTACTTAAAATAATGGTATGTTATAAATGTGATTTTATAGGGTAGCCATTTGGTTATGAAGACGGCATGAAACTCATTTTAGTAGACTAAATATAACTCTTAGACCAGTCCTCCTGTAATTTTGTTTTAATGTGATCAAGAGCTCAGAAGTACAATGGCGGCGAAGGTTTTTTCTTAACGAACTTAAGCTTTCAAAATACAATACTTTCCCTTTGCAATTTTTTTTTCGAACAATTACCAACACTATTCTGTTAGTTCGCTGATTCTGGGACGGCCCTCGTAACTTTGTTATGAAGTCGAAGAGAGAATAAGACGTTTGCGAACGATATAAGAGGAAAAAAATTGGTGTACTTGAGTGAGGCTCCGAAAGAGATTTGATTCTTCTGAGGGCCAAAATTGCTTCATACAATTTAAACTTCAACCGTATCGTCAAAGTCTCTAATTGTCATTTGACGGTTTTGAGTAACCATTCCCCGATTTTCTTGACGGATTGATGATCGTCCGGGGAGTTCGTCCGCGGAGTTGTTTTGAAATCTTTGTTTTACTTATAACCTATTTCCGCGGCAATTTCAATTCATCCGAGGCAGCTCAGAGGGCAAAGATGTCACTAACAGTAGTACCAACATAAAAATAAAAGAGTTTGCCGAATCGTTTCACAAATGCATTTTTTTTACTAGGTTATATGAAGCCTGTTTTAGAACTTCTGAATAGGTATTATAACCTAATCGTTTCGTCGGAGCCTTCTCACACCAGATCCGGATGGCGTACCTCCAGGAAGGTACCACAATAGCATAATACAGCGCTCTCTTGCAATGTAGTGGGAGTGGACTACGTTTATTTAAGAGCCATTTAGCATGTGGCTCAATAAGTAGGTTGCCTCATATTAAAAAAGTGCCCGTTTCTAGATAAGACTAAACCAAAAACCATTAAGTTTGATTTATTTTAAGATTTAATCTACGTATTTCCCGAATTATACAGCAATACTCTTCAAAATCTAAACTTCTTGTAATTTTACGAAGAAATTGCCTCATATTTCAGTGTGATCCTTATAGGAAATCATAAATTCTGCATGTGGTATCCATACACTTGTATGGAAATATTTCAATTCAGTTTGTTTTGTCAGCTTATGCCCTAGAGTTATGATTAGACTTTTACCTACCCCTGAAGCAAATTTATGCACATACCAAGAATATTTGCAGCTATTTTTTTTTTTTCAAACATGTTCTCTGTCAACTTTCAGCCACATTTTCTTCCAACTCTCTTAAGCGTCATTGACTTATGCTAAGAGCCGCTCCAATGAACAGAGTTGCGCCATTTAGCTAATGCCAAAGGCTATTTGAAGGCTATTCCTTAGTGCAGTTGTCGCACCCCGCTCATATATCAAACTCACACCAAATGAAGGGCGACAAGGCGACAGGAGGAAAGAATTTGCAAGGCCTGCAGGAGTAAGGAGAGTTAAGCAGAGATAGAATAGAGAGTTAAGTTTTTTGTAGCATGCAATTTATAAATTGCAAAAGTAATACGTTAAAACAAAAACATTGCTCATATTTTATGCATATTCCAAATACAACTCGTGTCACGTTTTATTAAGCAAATTACGAATGGCGTACGGCGTACAATGAAAGCGAATCACGGTAAAGTCCTACTTATGACCTTGGCCATAGAAGACGAGCGCGAGGAAGAAGTAGCAGATGACGCAGCAGCAGCCTAAATACGCGCCGCGCATCTTTTAAGCAATTTGGCAAACAGTCTCGGGAAACTGGGATCTTGGGAGCTGGGGAGCTGGTTGTGAGTCTGGGATTGGGACTGGGAATGCGAGTTCTTAACGCACATTTTCATATATAAATTATTAATTTTTTGAATGAACCACCCCAAAAAATACACATTCGAAAGGCAGACAACGGCAAAAATCACAAACACACACAGAGCCACAGAATATCGTACATCAGAGTTAAGGTTAGCATGCTTTTGGGGGCGCTGGCGGCAAGTAAAATGCATTTTGTGCTCCATTAAATAATAAAAGCCGCAACAGAGGCCAAGACTGTAGCGTTTTTGGGGGGCAGGCGCGATGGGCAGGGGCATCAAACGTGGCAGATAGCAAGCACAGATATGTGTACAGTGTACACACAATAAAAATCTCACACGAAAAGCATAAAAATACACACAAAACGGAAGGAGACTGAGTTTCTGTACAGGAGTCACTCAGAGTAGAGTATACTCGCTTATCTCTGGCTGAGCCAAAACCCCATTGTGATTTTTAAGTTGCACGGCAAAAGGCAGCCAACATTCAGTGCCAAGTCAGAGTCAAGGCAATGGAAAAACCTTTGTATGCTTTTAGGCGTTTTTCGGTAGTCAAGTGCATAAATAAGTAAACAAATGCTGTCGCTTAAGATTACATGGCAAATAAGCAACGTACAGGACATTTGAATGTGGCCAGGACCATGGGCTACGCTAAGCAGCAGTCGAGCAACACCGACTCACTTATTTATTCATAGCAGACATAATGGCCCTGGCTGTAAGTGAGTGTAACCAGGGCTCCAAGTGTGTGGCATAAAAATCAGCATAAACAGGAATTGTTATGAGCTGTGAATGAGCACAGCTACTCAAGTGTAACATATAGTGTTATATACATACTATATACGATATGTATATATCTACTTATATCAGTCAGTTAGGAGCTAATGCGGGAAATTATGAGCCGTGATATAGAAAACGCAAGAGACCGCGAGAGAGAGCAGAGAAAAAAAAGCAAATCACTTTAACATTTTAATTTAGTTATAAGGGGTAAAGGGCAGGGCAGGGCAGTTGCAGCTTGTCAAGCACTCTCAAGATAAACAACAGCAAAAGCAACAACAACAACGACACAAAGCAGCACTCCAAAAAAAGGGTTGAGAAGGACACGCACGTGTCCTTGCCAATGACAAGGGAAATTTTACAACTTTCAAGTTTAATTTTCCAAAAGTAGCAATCAAGCAAATGCCAGAAAAAACGAATTACAAATGGCAGCAGTTCATTAAGTGTGGTCGACTTTGACATACTCTATTCTTGTTGGGAACAGCCGCAAACAAGGTTGGGTGACTTTTTTTAAAATATTAGCATAGTACTTGCAGGATCGGCTTGTCCTTGTGAGTTTTATAGTTCGCTGACGTACTAGGATGACCTGTAAATATTTCTAAGAATGCAAATTGCTGACGTACTGGGGTGGCTATGTAAATGAGCGAGTTATTTTTAGCAACCGACAAACGGATTCGCTATGATTTCTTTAAAGGTATATAAATATGAAATACCTAAAAATGGCGCTTTCGTAATGCATAAGAACAATATCACAAATTTTTGACTCAGCCATAAATCGGTTGTGAATTATAAGCAATAGTGTACGGCAGGAAAAGTCTTCAGCAAAGTTATCTATATGTTTTTTTTTTATAGATATCAGTACGAGTATACTCGTGCCTAACCTTGGAAACGCTTATCAAGCATACATATATAGATGCCACAGAACAGATCCTTCTGAAGAGTTTACGCATTATTTCCATACACTTGGCCAAACAATATACGCTCTTACAGGGTAACACAGGAGCTACAAAAACAGACACGATGTTAGGTACAGGCCCAAATATATATATATATATATATATGCGTATCGTGTTTAGGGTTAAGAGTGTGAGATGACAACCAACCCTTTTTTCAACCTAATTGCATGGAAGTCGTTGTTGACTGCCTGGCACTTAAATGTTCAAATTAAAATATATAAAATGTATATAATTTTTTTTGTTTATGTATTGGTGCTTGTAGATACTATTAACAGATGCCAAGTCATGCCTTTTGACAAATATCCTCACAGCCATCCAGTCAGTCAGTCAGTCAAGTTAGTGCCTCAGTCAAAGCCATTCAAAGGCAGTCGCTCAATTGAAGTTCTCTCTTCGTTGTCTGTTTTATGAGGTGTTAAGTGTGCTTAAATTAAAATTGTTGCCATGCTGGCATGTGTACAGGGTTGCCAGAGGGCGTGTGCTGGCAGGGTTAGAGTTGTCGTCTGTTAACAGTGTAAAGTAATGTTTGCATATTTGTTTATGTTATGGCAAAAAGAAAAAAAATCAAAAGAATTGCCAACACTTGAGCTCAGGCAGCTTAAGTTACATTGTAGAAAGGGGGAGAAAATATCTGGAACCCCTTCAACATTGTTCTTTCATTAAACAAGCAGTAACTTGATTTTCCTTGTTGTTGTTGTTGGTGCTGTTGATGTCTTGTGAGCAAATGAGACAAGTAAACACACATGTGTGTACTTATAAATTTATACTTATTTAATAAACTTGGGTAGCTCAAGTGGTCTTAAGATCTTCAGTTGAACGGAGTCACAAAGAACAAGTTGTAAAGTTTTGTATATAGGTTGAATCGAGGTGTTGATGTCTTGCTAAATTGCGTGAAATTGAAGAATAAAAAAGTGGCTAATAACGTCTTTTACGTAAAGCAAAATAGCCAATTTTTAGAAATTAATAATCTTTGTTAAACTAGATCATATTTTAAAAAGAAAAAATTTATTTTTCTTTATAAAATTAAAATTAATTAAAAAGAAAAAATTTATTTTTCTTTATAAAATTACTTAAATTAACGTATTCGCTTTGTTAATATAGAGTGATCAATAAAGATTAATTAAAAAATTAATTAAAAAGAAAAAATTTATTTTTCTTTATAAAATTACTTAAATTAACGTATTCGCTTTGTTAATATAGAGTGATCAATAAAGATCGGGTTCGAATGGACAGAAATTTATGGCCTATGAGTAGTGTGAATCACAGTCGAACAAAAAAAAAGTAGTTCTGTTTTGCCACAAATAAGCGACTGATTGGAAAAATCGTTGTGAAAGCCGTTTTCTATTTATTCTTTGTCGTAATGGACTTCTTTTCGCTATCTAAATATAGTATTAAATTAGTTATTTTCGCCGTCATATGAAAATTTTCATAATTTGGCACACAAATAAATGTAAATAATACACAATTGTCGCGTTGTGATAGTAGTAATAGACACTGACGACAATTCATTTTCCAACAATAGCTGGTTGTAGTATGACCATTTGCAACTCAACTTAAACTACCGCAAAAAAATTGCGATGAATACCAGAAAAAAGTACCACATTGCGATAATATGGACACACTGTTCATTACGGCAGTAATTAATTTGCTGTTCTTTTACGGTTGGGATTTACGCTGCTACATATGGGCCTTTAAATAAAACAGCAATGCTAGGATATATTAAATTGGTTTAATTTTGAAACTACATTTATGTCTTCAGGTATGAAATGATGCACGTCATTCAGATGTGCTGGCAGTGGTTTTTTTGCCAAAATCTGGATTTTTAGCGATCTCACATCCGCCTCCCATTCTTCAATTAGCACCATCTTGTACCGACCATGAAATAAGCCGGATGTTGGCTGGTCAATGGCTTTGATTTAAAAGAGTGCGCTCATGATGTCTTTGATTACTTTGACAGCATCTGTAACCTAACAATTGTTCATACTATCACTGCTGCCTGGTCACCCATATTTAAAAAACCATATTAATTAACCATTATATTAATATTCAAGAAATTAATTAATTATGTTTGCCATATTAAAAACATACTTTTCGCATTAATGCTGCAGTAAAAGTTTTAATTTAGTAGATTTCTAGTATGGATAGAATAATTCATTTCAATTAGCAGCTAACATTAATTACTTATACATAATTATTATTAAAATTTTGTCACATTTTCTTTTTTGATTTTTTACCATTTGCTTGATAATGCTGATGAATTCTATTGATTACTATGACTTGCATGAATTTCGTCAATCATAACTAATATTTATACAGCTTTAGCCCATACAATTTAAATATTATTCGTTTATGTTGTTTGCCCATGTCAGACAGACAGGACAACACAGTCTGGCCACGTGTTAGCATTTCGGAAACAACAAATTGCTTATTAAAATAATAATAGATGCCAGTTTTGACGGCCAAACAGCCTTTTGTGGCAGGAATAAGCAACTAACCCCCTCAAAGTATAACAAAATTTACATAGACACACACACTCAGACAACAAATGTTGCGGCAATTACTAAAGCAAAGGAAAAGCAAACAACCCTCTCCTAATGCCGGAGTTACAAAGAACCAGAAGTATTTCGAATACTTAGTTTGCTGATAAACCAGTCGATAAGGCGCAGCTAATGAAAACATTTGCCAAAGCGCCTCCAACTTAAAGACATTTAATGAGCTATACAAGGCAACAGATAGACAGAGATACAGAGCTATAGATAAACAAATAGAAACTCACATCCAGAACTCTGGAAAGCAGTCAAATTTTACGAGCCAAGCAAAAGACACATAAAAACTGTATCAACGTCTCAGCAAAAGTTTTAAAACTGCGCGAAAACAAATCCCCCAAAGGCAAAAAAAACAAGGCCAAAAAACACATAAAATGTGTATCTGTATATGTGTGTGTGTGCCTGTTAGCCACTTTGATCATGCTTATAGCGCGCAGACCAAAAACTATCGACCCAAAAAACAAAACCCCAAAGAGGATTCAGACCATGCCACGCGTAACTAAATCAAATCGAAATTAATACAATTTTTGGGTCCGTGACCCCCGCATTGTGCATTTGTATTGATAGTAAGATCAAAGATTTTTAGTGGAATTTGTCTGCTCTGTTTCTCATACAAACTAACACACAGATACACACATAGACACATATCGGACTCACTACGAGCAAGCAATAAATAAATGGCAATGAATGAGTGAGCAAATGAATAAATGAGAAAATTTTTGCTTTGAAATTCAAATTTCAAAAGTTGTCATGACATTGTGTTTATGACATTTAGTTGCGTATGCTGCCATCTATGCCATGTATCTGTGCGTGTGTGTGTATCTGTGTGTGCGTTTCGAGTATCTGTGTGTATTACACTCACATGCGTCCTACTGCTGGTTGGCCGACTGCGTTCGTATAACATTTTGTCTCTTTTCTTTTTTACTTGATTTTTTATTTGTCGACTATATATTTAAAATTGAATATTTGCTCGCCTTGAGCATTTCAGATTACAAAGATATACTTCACTTATGCTCACACATATACATACAAACACGCTTTTGGCTATGTGCATATGTATGTATGTGTCTGTTTGGGCGTGTATGCGTATGTTGTCATTTGCCTGTATTTGTGCTATTTGCACTGCTCAAAGCCATGTTAAGCGGTTTATATACATATGTATCTACATACATACATATGTATGTATCTGTATCTGCGCTTGTAAGTATAAGCTTTTGCACATTTACGGGCAAAATAAATTTAAGCCAAAGTCTGTAATTTTTTCTATCTTAGTGGGCGTTTTTTAAATTTTTTGCAAGACTTTAATAGCGCTAAATCGGAATGCTTTGAGGTTTAATATAGGAGTTCTAATAGAATTATTTGAGAAAAATAAGTAAAATATATATTAAAACTGTTTTAGAAGAAAGAGAATGTATAGATGATAGCAGCCAAGAGGCGTCAGAATATAGAAGATAGCTCCCAGAAATAAGATGTTTTCAGATTTTCGCTTCTCCAAAAAAAAGTCAAAAAAGACGATTTATGCTCTTGTTTTTAATGTTCAGATGTTTAAACTTTTCGATAAATTTAAAAGTTCATTATGACGTATATAAAGGTATATAGCTCTTGCTGAAACCGAATTTCAATCTAAAATTTGAAGAGCGTTGAGCATGCGTCTTTAATCTGCTGGCACACTTCTGAATCATAAATATCAGAGATAAACGCTTTCTGCTCAGTTTTACTTACTTATTTATTTATTGCGTATTCTGTTAATCTTATTCATATGAACAATATATATTTACAGTGTTGCGCAAAAGTTTTTCATAGTGTTGTAAAATTTATTATAAAATTTTAAGCTGTGATTTATTAATTAATAAGAAAAATTGGGAGCCAAAAATCTAAAATCAAGACTACTTGAAACTAGTTATTCCTTAAAGTGCTTGATATTGCATGTTATGACCTTTTTTTCTTTTCACTTTTTATACCCTGTACCTATAGGTACAAAGGGTATACTAGATTTGTGCAATGTATGTAACGGACAGAAGGAGGCGTGGCAGACCCCAAGTCCTTTATACCAAAATGCTTATCATAACCTCGGGTAGCGATTGAGCCATGTCCGTCCGTCCGTCTGTCCGTCCGTATGAACGCCTAGATCTCGGAGACTATAAGAGCTAGAGACACGGAACTTTTCCTGCTGGTGCGCATATTTCCTAAGCAGATGAAGTTCGTTGAATCATGTCAATATCTTTCCCCGTTCCCCCGCTGTAGATTTTCGCGGTTTTTAGCCACACCGTTTAATATTTTCATCTGAAATTTAACAGAGCGATGCGTTGTGGTTACATGCATCTGTGTGTAAAAAATGAACAAAATCGGACAAATACAGAATTATAGTCAAAAATGTACAAATTTCACTGCCCCTTGCCCATAAAGTGCATCAATATTTGACTCCTCGTAATTATGGTTACAAGTGACCTAGAATCACAATTTTTGGTAAGCTGATTCATGTGGCTCTAATGAACAAATCCACACCCAAATTTTATCGATGCGGTCCCACCACCCCCCGCAATCGATTTACCGTGTTTTCTCCCACACCCCTTAACATACCAACTTGAAACTTACCCAATATAATTAAAATAGCTTCTTTGACGTAAATTTCGATTTTCATCAAAATCGGTACAAATTTACGGAACTTATAGGTATAAATATCGTTTTGCACCAAAAAAAAAAATAAATTCCAATTGGAAAGTTCTTAGATGGAATATGCAGGAAAAATTTTTTTGACACAAA
Source organism: Chymomyza fuscimana (assembly GCA_949987675.1). Lineage (NCBI taxonomy): Eukaryota > Metazoa > Arthropoda > Insecta > Diptera > Drosophilidae > Chymomyza > Chymomyza fuscimana. Next base: position 39,197,699 of record OX465089.1, read on the forward strand.
AGGTACAGGGTATTCCACTGTCGGGCACCGCCTCGACTGTACCACATTTTTTTACTTCAAGTGCTATGAAGTGATCAGACATAACCGCATTAAAGCCAGAGTCCCAGCCCTCCATTATATTTTTGTGCGTTTCTGAGCTGAGTTAGAGGTCTTGCCTAATAATGTGATGATATCAGATATGATATGAAGATCATCCGCGCTCGCCTCTAATGTATGTCATATTTTTCTTTTTAAATTTTATTAAGTATACGAAACACACTGGAGTGTATTAACCATTTGTTGAAAACATTACAAGACAGCTGAGCAATATAATAAACAATAATCCCACATATGCATCTTTAACAACAGGACACGCAATAATTCTTTTATTTAATACTCAATATGTCAACTCCAGATATATTTGCATTATTCGAATGTTAATTTCTTGCAACTGTGTGCCTTTAAAACATGCCGATAATTGTTTAAAGCATGCTTTTGCAATCGGATTTAATGCAAAAATTGTAAATTAAATATCTGTCAAGCATACGTACGCCTTAACAGCAACCAAAAAAAAAAAAAAAGGAAAAAGTATTTATACCCATACGTATCTGTAGTATATAGTATATTTAAAAAGGATACTTATGGATGGTATTTCAGTTGGCAACGTACGCGTGTGTTCTATTTACAAAAACACATTGCCGTATGCCGCACACGATTTTCCAATTGAACTCACACGTGTACACAAACACACTCACACAGACAAACACACTGTATGTATAAAATATCCTTTTGGCATTGATGCACTCGTGCATTCAATCGTTGTGTCGTCACCTAGCTGCGCTTACCCCTGAAAGTCCATCGTGATGCCCGAAATCATTTCAAGTTAATAATAAATGGAGCATCATCATCAGACATCAAACAGTAGAGCAGCAAATATCCTTTTGTGCATCTCGCTCTCTTATGCTCTCTCTCTCTCTGTCTCTCTTTCTCTGTATATCTTCAGTGCTATCTGTTTGTTTGCCTCTTTGTTTGCATTGCGAACAAGCTGTTGAAACTGATTTATTTTTTTTTTATTTTTTTTTGCAACTTTTTGAGCTTTTTTTTTTCTGTCCAAGTTGTTTTCAATTTGTTGCCACATGTAATGATGAGCTACTTGTGCGGCACGAATCAATTAAAATACGTGCAGGGCATTAGAAAGCATTGCCTACATTTGGGCGCTGACTGGCAAATTTCCATTACATATGTAAAAAATGTATATATGCATGTACCTATATACTTGTACTTATATAGGTATATATTTTTTCAAGCGCCAACAAGAAGCAGCAAGTAGCAGCTATTTATGCTTATCATGCTTGAAATTTGTATTTATATGAAATAAATTTTCATGTGTGTCTGACATTACTCAGACGTAAGTCAAGAGGCGAAGAAGCAGCAGCGCTGCGAAGGGCAAATGAGGCTGCCAACATGCCAACTCAATTGACAGATGCTGGGGCGAACCAAGTTCCAAGGACGAAGGACCATGGGTTCTCTCTTATTTCTACTTACATACATATATTGACTGTCATCATGTGGACAGGTAGCAAAAGAGTATGTGTGCATAAAGCGTGTGACGCAGTCAGATACACACGCACACATACTCATAAGTAAAACACTCATATATATGTGTGTGTGTGTGTGGAGCCCTTAACAGACATTTTCACAGTTGAGTGCGTTGTATTGGATATGTAGGAATGGCATGTCAAGCTACGTTCCAGTCCCTGCCCCAGTCAATGTCTCAGTGCCCAAACCTATGCCAGCTTCGACTCCACTCTAAGCCTTGGCTTATATAATTTATAAGCATATACATCTAACGCGCCTGTTGGCATGCAACAAAAATGTTATATCAGACTTTATATAAGGGAGGCAGTGCCTCTTCATCTCACCATCTGTATCTAATATGCTGGTCTTTGCGTGCCCTACCAAATCAATAATCTGTCAGGCTTCGGTGTCCCGCCCACCCGAAAGTATGCTTTAAATATTTATAATGCCAACTTTAAAATAAAACACGCTCGGAAATAAAAACGCACGCTACGCAAAAAATCAATATTTTGTTTTTAACTTAGATACCCTACAGCAATATGGTATATAAGTTTTTAACAGCCCCCCGTACTGCTGCAATTTCGGACATACTAATATAATTCAAATTGCAAGCACTTGTAGTTATTTTAATGAATGTTGCCAAAATAGCACCTCAATCATTTTATCTAATAATCTGATCCTTTAAACAAAAAATAATTTTTAATTTTAATTTTTATTTTATTTTGAATCATTATTAGCGTAATTTAGTTTTTTTGTGTTTTTAAAAGCATTCATTACATACAAAAGTTTAAAATTTCCAAATTCGTTTAACCCATAGGCAATACCAGTTTTTTCCGATTTTGGATATCTCCCGTGCAGCGGAGATATGTTCTATACATCGTCACATAATAAGGTATAGTTTATCCATTTTATTCTGATGCAATTCAAAAATTTTCAAATAAATAACACTGCAAACGCACTTTGCACTTTTAAAGCAACTCTTAAGACCTCGAGGCAATATATAAAAAACTTATTTTTTCCGATATTTTATAGTTATATCTTAAAAATGTGAACTGAGTCGAGTTTTACAGCGTAGTAGATTTTGAATAATTTTGGTACTATGCCTTTTAAGAGTTAGTATTTTTTTTAGGACCATGCAATTGATATTTGTTATTTATTGAAAAAATAAAAAAATAATACATTTATTTATTCCATTTCAATCTTTTCGACGTTTGTCTCGCTATATAAGCTTTACTTTAAAATCAAAAAATTTTAAGACAGCTGATCTAAAGCCCTATTTTAAATCTAAAATGCAGTTATAGTCGTAATTATAGAATTTTTGCTGTATTTGTTTTTTAAATACAGAAAAGAAATAAAAATTTTATAAACTTTTTTTTTCTTAAAGTAGCAAAAGTGCCAAATATAGACAGGAAAAAGAAACTACATATCTAAGAATTTGTCATTTTTTTTTTCCTTTGTTTGGTACTGATTCGCTATATATTATTATTCAAGTTGACCTTATCGAAGTGTACTACACATTCGACCTTCTCTCACCTTTTCGTCCAAACATTGTCATTGATTAGCATGCCAAATTACACTCGGCTCGTAAAAATTGAAGGTATTTCGAAAATTTGCTGTAATAAATTAGAAACTAATGTTACGTCGGCGAACTACGCCTAATTAATGGAAAACCTTTCAAAAAACCAGTTGGCGCTCCTGACCGCGGCTTACCAGTGGCTGCACCTTTATTATTTCACGTCCTTTTGCCCAAAGTTGAGTGTAAACAAAATATTTTTGTGGCCGCATTTTAAGGTTAGCTGGAGCTGGAACTAGAGCTGATGGTCTGCTTGTTGGTGGATTGTATGTGTGTGTGTGTGTGTGTGTGTGTGTGTCTGTGTGGTGTATTATATCCTGGTTTGGTCATTAGCAATGCCACGCGTTGTTAAAATGGCGTTAAATGTGTAACGGAAACGCCGTGCAAGGACATGGCACATTATTTTTTTCTTCCTTTTTTTTTTGGTTTTGGCCACTCCAAGAATTTGTTGCTTTGTTGCTGCTGCTGTTGTTGGCTTTCATAATAAAAATGTCATAAATACTTAGTATTACCTACATTGAGGCGCCTGGCATCCTCGCAGTCAGCCAGGGCTGGCCATCAACGTTGGCTGTTAATTTTTTCTAATTGTCTAAAATTTAGATAATTACAGGCCATTAATTATTTGCATAATAACAATATCTTTTTTGTTTGTTTGTTCTGTGCTGGTTTTACAATTTTGCGGTTGACTTGTTGCCTCCGCCCCCTCTGCAACCACGCCCAGTTCACATTTTACACGCCATATAGACGATATATACATATATATGTAGATGCTACCTATCTGAACCTAAATATTGCCAATGTACGTACACCCCTTACCTCTCCGTGGCTTTCATGCTGCGTAAAATTAAATTTACATAATTTATGACTTACTCAGCTCTAAGCATTTTGTATTATTGCATAATTTTAGGCATTTCTGTTTATTGCGGCGTAAAATATGAATTATGAATAAAATACCTAGCTGCTAGTTTTTTTGTTTTTTGTTATTGCTGCGTTTTCCTTTCTTTTTACCCACATAAGGGTTAAATTTTAAGGTTATTAGTAATTTATTTGCATATTTCCCGGCTGGGTTGAGTACAAATTGGTTAGCAAATTGTTGTACAGCTGGACAGTTTAAGGTAGCTTGAGTAGATGGACAGCAAAGTTGACAGAAACTTAATTTAGGTAAGGTTTTTAAGAATTTGGACATTTTAGGCATTTTGATACGGTGCAAAAGTCAGTCAAATGTCGCATAAAGTATATTGATATAAATGTAATGAAGATTGAAGAGGGAGGGACAGCTTATTTGAGATATCAGATGAAATAAAATAGCGTTTTACAGTAAGGAAAAAATAGTGGAAAGACGTACATCAGCTAAAAGAAAATTCTGAACAATTGATGAATAAAACGTCAGCCCTACCCTTTTTATTGATTGCTGAAAATGGAAAAGTTTTATCTTCCCAAGTTATAATTGTGTACTTAAAGAAAATGTTTTTTTTTTTTTATAAGTTTATGCTCTATATTGAGCGCAGATCGAAGATTTTGCAACAAGTTAGGATGTCATCAGGCGGCAGCGTGTGTTGGTTTTTTTTTTTCAATATTCCTCGAGGTGCTTTGTTTAAATGTGCCTCGTTGGCACATTTCATCATATATTTCTTAAAATTACTTTTGCATCTGGCATAGCAGTTACTCTTACTCAATTTAAATCACTTATATTATATCTTATATTTCCCCAGCTCTGTACCTTTCGATGACTTCATATCTTTTACATTTTCGTTTGACTAAATTATTGCTAGTATTTTATTATTTTGTCTTTTAAATAACTTTAGAATTCGAAGAAAGAATTTAAATTTAAGTTTTCATTTGCTTATTTGTGTATTTTGCATAATCGTCGAAAGTACATATTCAGAATAGCCGGACTCAAATCACATAAAAAATTCGTTTTGGTGAAATTGGGTGCACCAAACTTGTGGTATCAAAACAAGTCCAAATAAATTATTCGGATTCGTTTTCCCGAGCTCTGCTGATTGAGACATATTTGGATTACCGGCTAGGCAAGGTTTTTTATACCCTCTACCAAAGGTACAAAAGTATTAACGTTGGTGCCAAGGTGATAAAGCTATGTCTGCCTGTCCGTATGAACATAAGTAAAATACAAGTAAATTCTTAGAAGTTAAGGATGGTGCAAGGAAAATTGTTATCGGGATGCCTCAAAAAGGCCTTACGGTGATTGATATTAAAAATGTTAATAAACTTAGTACATAATTCACATTTCATCAACATTAATCAACAGAAATTAATAATGCAAAAATTACTTTGTGTGAATAATATTCCTTCCATTCCAATTTTTTGCACTTACAGTCAAATTTCCCTATAGCAAACTCTCTTATTGTTTTCTAATTTTTTTAAACTTTTTCTAAAGAAAATATTAATTTCTGTTTCATTTCTTCCCATTATTTGCCTCCACCAAATTTTCTTAAAGGCTTAGGAGCTCAAACTCATAGCACATTGTATGGAAGACCGATCTCTAGAAGCGTTCGAAAAAAATCAATTATTGAAAAATCCCGTCACAGTGAAAAGAAATCGAAATCTGTGAATCGGCTATCGTGATATTATCGAAAAACTATTCCATACAAAATGGATGCGTTTATGCTTTATATCATTCATCATAATTTGTAATGCGCGATTTTTATCGACGTTTTAAAAGGTATTCTGTATTAACAAATGCAACAAATCAAAAATCATGAAAATCGGCACAGCTTTTATTGTTGAAAATGGTGTTACTAACGCGACTCTAATAGATTACAGCCTAACATTGAAACCTTAATTAGTCTATAAGTCAATAAATAAATATAAAAAATAAAAAATGAGCAATTTCTCTCTATTTGTCAGAAGTGTTTTTTCATCTTGCAGTTATCATCTGTTTAAATCTACGAAATATCTTAAATCAATTAGCAATTCAACGCCTACAATTGTCCGTCGACGATTGCCATAATTTCGATAAAACAATCGATACAAAAATTACAAAAAGTACTTTATTAAAAAGCTTATGATTTTTTATGAGACACTCGATTGCACTTGCATTTTTATTTTTATCGACTGAGTATGCCGTCTGGGCGATGGACCAACTTTAATTGCCACTTGCTAATTGCAACTCATACACGCCCAAGCAAGAGAGCTATATATAACAAACATTATATAAATCTACCATATTTCATATACCAGAATAGAAATGAAATATACTATTGAACAAAAACTCCTACACTACAACGTTGGTCGGTGCAGCTTCCAGACAACATAAAATCCGTGTGCTGCATCATACACTGATTAGTATCAGCATCAAAAGAGCGCCAAGGAATGGTATAAAGTAGTGAAAGATGGAGTGCAGCAAAGTGGAGCAGGATTTGTGGTAAAAAGTGCCACGGGGAAGGGCTGAAGCAGGGACAAGTTGGCAAGCTAAAAACTTTTGATTAAGCTGCAGTTATGGCAGGTTGTTATACACGGAGCGCGCCCCTAGAAGCATGCTACAAGCTTTTGTTTTGCTTTGCAAGCTCGTTAGTTTGTGCAGCTTTGCTTTATCTGCCGCTCCCTGTGTCTTTTAGTTCCCCTTCGTTCTCCCTCTCTTACTTTGATGTACACATATCATATCATGCAGCTGCAACATTGCCTCAAGCACTGACAACATTGTCTACTTTTAGGTTGCCATAACGTGCAACCAGTGACAAATTTGCCTTGTACAAAATGTATCTAGACTTCTATAGAACTCGTTGTTGTCTTTTTTTTGTTTCTGTTGCATGTTGCACAAAAAAGTTTTGCATAAAAGTTTTGTGATTTTTATGATTTTTGATATAAAAAAAAAATAATAGTAAATAAGATGAAAAAAAAACTTAACGTTTGCTTATTGAAAATGGACATGCTCATAAAGCATTACTTTTCTATCAACAAAACTTTGCGCTGTTTTTTTTTTTTTGGTTTTTGTTTTGTTTTTTTGGTTTTCTGTTCATGGGGCACTCAATTCAAAACCATTTTCCAAACTATCATCGTTGTCGACGTTATACGCCGAAAGCATAATAAAAATCGCTTTTCATTGCTGTCCAAGTGTGCCTTGCGTCTGAGGCATAGGGCGTAGGGTGTAGGGCGTGGCAGTGCCATAACAAAGCCATAAAACGTACTTTTAATTGCATTTTCGTTGTTCCATTTTATGTAGTTGTAGCAGCGGCAAATGCATAAAAACAACAAAAGCCTCATGGGTTGAGCTGTTCCGGCGACAGCGACTGACCAAAGAGAGTGTTCCCACCCGGACCAGCCTCGAATCGCCACTCATCCTGGCCTGCTCCATGTAGTAGTTGTGTGTGGTTCAATAGCCCAATGGCGACGTCTGCGCTACATTCTAATTGCACTGGATGGTGGAGAAGAGGCACTTACCCAGCTAGCTAGGGCAATGTGTAAAGCTTGACTGGTTTGCTGCACACAGCGCTCCTTTTGCCTCACTTAGCGTAGAGCATCATAAAGTAACGCAGTTTATGGTCTATGCGCTTTATGAAGCCACCAACAACTAGCACCCACATACAGAGCCAGTGCCCAACCCAACACTTTACATTGCATACGCCGCGTATAGACTGGCTTAGTCCAGGCTTGTCCAGGGGCCACATAAAATGCCAGGCGTTAAAATTTGCGGTTTAACATTGGTGCCTGGCGCCTGATGTTATGCAATATACTCTACTCGGTAATATCTGCTCAACACTTTGTCATAAGCAATTGCTGCTTGGCTTAATTGTGCTGGCATCTCAGCCAACTTAACCTCAACTCAGCAGCAAGTAGCAAAATGTTGATTTTTTTTTGTGTTTGGTTTGAATGCCCCCAACCAAAAAAGATTTAATTAACATTTTGACTTCTCAAAGGCGCAGCAGTGAAAAGGCTTCCTCGCCTTGGCTTTTGGCAACATTTAAATTTCAAATTATGTGCGCTAATTACGTAGCAACAGCAGAGGGAAACCTTTTTGGTAGCAATAATTAGCCAGGCCTTTGTGTGGCATGAGTGTTGCAGGAGGGGGTAGAGGAGCAGAGTTTTGAGAGACTAGGAAGCCAACACAAAATTTGCTATTGCTAAAAAGTGATTTTCATTCTACTTGGTAAATTTGCTGCAAGCATGTGGCATGTGGCAAGCAAATATGCAGCTGCATAACAAAGCATATTTTTTCTTGCAAAAAAGCACTTAAAATACTATTTAATATTTCTTAAATTGCCATAGAATGCGGTATATATATGTATATATATACATAGCTCAGATGGCCTCTGAATACCTAAAAAATCATTCTCAAGACCGGAGTTACTTTGCTTTGGCGGCCATTGTTGCTCCGCCGTTTTGAAATATCAAAAATCACCATATGGTTTTCCTAAAAAATTGAAGCGTGAGGAGGGGGTTGCTGGTTTGACAGAGAATGACCCATATTTTATTTTTTTAAGTAGTTGCTGTAAAAAATTGTATCTGAAGAACTATTTCAACAGTACCTTTTTCCCTTTAAAATTGTATTGACAAGCATAGCATCAATCATTCTTGGATTATAAGAGTTTCAGTAAAGTCAACGAAAAGCTTGCAAAAACATATTGATATTGTATAATGATCAATAGATCTTCTAGAAAATATAAATGTTAATAGACTCGATTCATAAACTAAAAGTTTCTAAGAAACTTTAAGTACAGACTCACTTGCAATTCTATAAGGTTTAAAAAAGGAGTTCTTCAGAAATATAGACTTGACTCTGCAGCTGTACATCTGAGTACAGCAAAAAAAGTGAAACTAAAAAATTTGTATTCCTAATTTAAAAACAATATCAATATTATATATAAAATAATAACATTGGTCTCGATGGGTACACGCTTTGAAAATTATTAAATAAAAAAAAAAATCATTAAAGCTATATCAATTCATAATGTAAACAAAAACAAAGGCGCAAATGCGTTAAAAAAAAACTTTTGGTGCAGCGCCGCGTTGATTTGTTCCACAATTTGTTGCCCCATGTTGGGCCCTTTAACTGCCAATGCCCTTTGGCCATAAATATCAGCGAGTTCATTAACCAACATGCTTCCATTGTGCAAGCCACCAAGTTGTTGTAATGAAAGCCCTCGTATCATTGAATGCAAAAATTGTACACAGAGCGTAAGTGAGGCAACCAGAGAGCCAATGATTGACTGGCTGCTATTTGAATGATGGAATCATTGCACGTTTGTGTGCTTGTGTTTGCATTCAAAGTCGCTTCCAATATGTGTGTGCAATCTACTGCAGAAATGCACTGATTTTCTCTGTTGTTTGCTGTTGGCACGCAGAAGGAGAGCCACGTTGGAAAACCTTGCAACAGCAGCTGCAGCAGAGGCGTATGAAAAAAAGTGTAGCATTAAAACAGGGGCCGCGCCCAAATTGGGGCGCTCGGTAATGCATGTATGTTGTGTGCTGCTGCTTAGTAGACAGCCAAGGTTTTCATGCACTACTTGAGCAGCATTTGTAGCAGCGTGTGGCATGACTGAAGCTCGAACATTTTCCAATTTATTACACCCAAAAACCATAGAGCGTGGCCAGGCACAGGCCACATCAATCATTTATCAAAAGCAGTGGCGAGAGCGTGGAAAAGAAGCAGCAAAGCGTTGCAATGTGCGACTAAATGAACATTTTTGGTTAAACATTGGTTTAAATTTTGCGGCATCATTGTCAGAGTCAGAGTTGAGTCAGTCATACCGTCAGTCAGTCAGTGAGTCAGTCAGTTGGTGGTAAGTAGATAGCAGTCGGCAGCATCGAAATGCCCCACCTCTTTGCTGTCGGTCACTGTCAACAACATGGCGGCAGCAGCAGCAGCAGCAGAGGCTGTCGCTACGTTGTTGTATACAAAATCAACAAGGCTTCAGTTCATCGACCACTTAATTTATCCAGCTGAGCTTTGAGTAAAGCGCACTAGTGTGTGTGTGGGTGTGTGGGTGTTCATGCAACACTGTGCATATGCGTGTGTGTTAACAAAGTGAGGCGGCTGCAGCCACGCCCCAGGCATAGTCAGTCAGTCAGCCAGCCAGCCAGAGAGAGCTCCACATGCCTTTGGTTTGCCACACAGCACAGACAGAGAAATGCACTTAATTGCTAGCACTGTTGGCTGCTGGCTGTTTAGCCAGCTCCAGTACAAACCAGACTGGGTCTCAGACCCACACTCTGACCAGGCAGAACAATTAAAAAATCAGCCAGCCAAAATAAAGTGCAGCATGCATTTAGGCTGCTTGCCACACATTCGAGGCATAGTTTGCCGCTGCTCTACTCATTTATTATGCATTAATGCAAATACGGTAAATGTTGTCCAATCATTAACATAATTGAATTACAAACAAGCGAGTGCGCGCTTGTGCTTCATACTGGGGCGCCCAAATTGGGGCGCGGGCATGCATAAATCGCAATTTTAATTACTTGCTTGACTAATGGATTGTGTGCGGTGTTGATGTGTACATCCAACTAAAAACAAAAAAAAAAAAAAAAACAACAAAAACAAAAGTGCTTTTAAGTACGTGCCCCTTGCTGTAAATCACCATGGCATTAAATATTTCATAATGCACAAAACACTGGCTCCAATTTGGGGCGCAACATCGAAAAGTGCTTACGCTTATACAATTTGTTGCATATCTCGTATAGAGCAATTGAATTTTACAGTTAAAAGCTTCAATCATTTTCAATTGCCACAAACTAATGGTTAAGATAAAATATTCATGCGACAAGCAAGCCAAGCCAAGGCTGCCGCCAACCAGGCCAACAACTCGACGTGCGATTGCCCTAAGGTGCAATCTAATGACAGGCTCTTGGTCTGGACGTGATGAGCCAATCTAAGCCCTGAGCGTGGGCCACCCAATACATTTTGTGTGGCAAATAAATTACACCTGAACTTATTTTTTACCGCTTGCTACCCCAAATGAAAGCCCATCAAAAGTTGGTAGCTATCCTTAGCATTTCTGTTATTGATTTGCTTGAATTTTATTATACATATATATATACATTTTTTTTTTCCTTGCATTAGTATATGTTGCAGTGGCTAAAGCCCTCAATTAAGTTTTATTTTAATGTATTGTATTTCATTTGACCGTCTTTTAATGGCATTTTGGCCGCAACGAAATAACGGTATTACTCATTTGCCATAAACCAAAAGGTGACCACAACACGTAGAGTCCTGCCGGAGACTGACTGTAAAGCAGACCGTCATAGGAAGTGGTTGGGCGTTAAGTGTTGAACGTCCATATGGGTGAGATTTAAGCTTTAATGATGCATGAAGCGGTACAGGATGTGGCTGCCCAGTCGTGGGTAAAAGGCAATGACTGAAAATGTGCACAGAGTCAGTTGGGACTTGTGGAATAAAGGTAGAGAGTATGGAGAATGTTTGCATATTCAATGGCATTTAAATGCTTCAATTTTGTTCGAAATATCTTTATTGATGTTAATAAAAACGACTTTGCTAAAGTTTATGACAGTCATTTTAGAAGAAAGAGAAAATTGTGTATAATATTGTTGCTCCATTTAGGGCGAGCTGCTTAAAATTGTGGTGAAAAAGAAGCACAGACTCGAGTATCTTTTAAAGGAACACAACTCTGTCTTAAAGCTAAAGGACCGTTTTTTAATTTGTTTTGCTTATTAGTTAAAATAAAATGTTTGCTGCATAAATAAAAAAATTCAGTTTTATATTTAAGTGCCCCTCGTCGGGCGCTCTTAGCTAATACCAAAATGTATGGCTTAACTAATTCTTCAAAAAAATTTATAACAATCCGAATTATTTTTTTTTTACTTGCAGATGAACCGTGCTTTACAGCTGAAGCCAGCTGAAAATGAAAGTCGCAGCGGTAAGTAAATCATATTCAAAGTTTCCAATCGTTATAATTATATATTTATTATCAGCGCTGGAAAATCAATTTATTCGCAACAAATCAATGTTCTTTGGGTTCCCTAGAGGAAAAATAATTACTTTTGCAGTTTGAAAATGATTTCGCAGTCAGAAAAGTTGACCCAATCAAAGTTGTTGTTAGTTTTCGCACAGGCAAAAATTTTCTGTCAAGCTAAGCGAAAACTTTTCTCTTACTGTTCACACCTTTTTAAGGACTCCCCCATAAACTGCTATTCTGTTCAACACTCACACAGTGAACAACACACACGTCAGCAGAAATTACGAGCGCGCTTCGATAAACTGTCAAAACTGTCTGAAAAATTTGACATTTACAAAAAAAAAATGAAGTAAAGTTGTAAGAAAAGAAAAAAAAAAATATTATAACAAAACACGTTGAACTGTCAATGGCAGCGCCGCCATTGCTTTTTGGCTGGCCAGCTGTGTAGCTGGCCAGGGCGCCATATTGTTTTTACTACACATACGTTATGGTGGGGCTGGCTGTTGTGCTGAAAAGTTGTTTGTGACAGGCATCAAGAGCATAAAAAGAAACAGAGAGTGAAAAAGATTTGCATAATTTACAAGGACGCTAAGAAATATTTAGAAAGTCATTGGCAATTCAATTTTTTGGGTCATTTCGTGTTCTTTTTTTGGCACATTTTTATCAAGTTATTGACAAGCTCATTATACAGAAGCCATGATAGGAGGTTCAAGGCAATGATTCGACATGTTTTGCCCCAAGAACTTAAGCCGTGCATTAGCAATAGCCAACTGCAAATACAGCCAAACCATTTATCAAAGACGCACAAAAGCATGCCACACATTGCAATCAACATTAGCAAGTTGTCGAGCGTGCGGTTGTGAAGAGGTGAAGGGTCTAATGGGGCCTTTCGTTTGGATGTCAGCCACAAGTCAGTGCACTTTGGCGTCGGCGCGCAATCTTTTAAGACATTTTGCAGTTGGCATCGCTTATCATGGCAACGCAGCGGGCAACGCCGAAATGTCTGTCCATTGCACAAATTGCTTGGTACACACATACACACACACAAGCACATACATACATATAAAAAGAGTTTCGGGCAGTGGTGTAGTAGTAGGGGGCTCCTAGTCAGTGATTGCTCATAACAGTCGCAACATTTTGGCTGCCACCTCTAAATGCTGCAAAAACTTGACAAAGTTGATGTGTCAAATCAGCAGCAGTAGATGTGGCAGCAACGTCAGCGTCAAGCTTGCTAGCTCCTACAAATGACCTTTAAACTTTGGCAAAGGACATGAAAGCACTAATCGTTACGTTGCTCCCTTCTTCATTCACTCATTCATTCATTCTATCGTTCATTCTTTGCTGGCTTCGTTCATTTGCCAGTGCTTCGATTTTTCCCCATCTCCTACTCTTCTCAGCTATGTGTATAAGGCAACAATTTAAACTTTTCTAATCCGCTGGGGATTCAAACTTCAACTTGCAGCAAAAGCAAAGGCAAAGGCAGCGGCAATCTGTCCGCACAATTGTGGGGCTGTCTTTCATTCAGCATTGAGGCATCAACGACGCAATCAAGTCGACATTTTTGTTTGTTGCTTTTGTTTGTCTCTCCCTCTCTCACTCTCTCTTTCGTCGTTTGTATGTGCATGTTCGTCGAACAAATTTCTAAGAAATTAAAGCGCTAAAAGTTTTTGGGCACTGTGCCGCTATCAGCATCGCAACTTGCCAACTCTCAGCAGTCTTAGCCCTTATCCTCACATTCAACAACAGTTCGTATGTCCTAACCTCATTCTTAGTTTCCTTTTGACTTTTGACTTTGGCTTTGTATGTGTGTAGGTGATCTCCCTTTTCCGGCTAGGCCAAAATGCAATTATACGAGGACAAGTTTAATTGCTTGGCCTGCCATATGCCTAGTTGACTTGCCAACTAGCTAGACTCTTTGTGGCCTACAACATTAAGGCACGCTGACATTTGCATTTTTCCTAGAAGAAACTTAAATTTATTTAAAATTAAATGAAGCGTAATTGTGTGAGTCTCTGTGTCTGGGGCAAGTAAATGGCATAACAAATGAATTTATTAGTTTGTCGACATGCCAGTTGAAAACTTTTGTTTAAAATTTCACAACAAACAAGTAAATAAATGTGTCAAGCTAAATTTTTTGCTTTCCTGGGTGGTTTGTTCAGTTTTTGCAAGAAATAAAAAAAAGAAAAACGTAAAAATAAAAGCGGCATATGACAGAAATTTCTTTTGAAATTGGCTTAAAAAGTTTGTTTTAGCGCAAGTCAATGTCAAATTTGATTAGTATTTAGTTTGGTAACAAAACAAGCGTACGGGCCCAATATGGGGCGCTAAAATGTCACGTCTTATAAACTTTACAAAAGTCTCAAAAGTTTTTTAAGTTGCTTCTAGTTTGAGTCACTTTATATTCCATTACTTTGGATAAGAAAAAAAAATTGCTCAGAAATACAGCCTATTTGCAAAGCTAAAGAGTGTCATACATTTTTGGACAGCGATGGCCAATTTTCACTCAAATTTTTAAGCGTACTCTTTTGTACCCAAAAGAGGCTTCTAACTGCATTCGTTTAAATTGTCTTAAAATATAAAGTTGCCGGACAGCTCTTGGGCCCAACCTGGGGCGCACGTAAATTCCAACACAATTGCAGACACTCTGATTAGCTGCTAAATTATTTTAAAGCACTTTGAAATAGCTAACAAAGCAGGCTTGCACTTGCCTCTTTTCAGTTTAAGATTCAACCCAATTCTATTTACGACTTACAGTACGTCTTTGTTATCTGCAGAGCTTTTGCTAATCTCAGAGCAATTTTTAATCTACCCTCGTTCATTATCTGTCACAGACACACTCAAACATTTTATACCCACAACTTCATCAATTTCAACTCAGCACACATTGTTGTTGAATGCTTTGCTTCCTTTTGGACTACGACTAGAACATTGGTTAGGCCAACCTGAAAGGAAAGCCAAAATTGTTTGTTGTCTTTGTCTTGGCTGTTTTTGCCACATTTGCAATCTCTTGTGCTATTTCTGTGTCTGATGACTTTCATTTCATTTGCACACACCCACAGAATACACATATATGATGTTATTTATCTTGATATTTTTGTCACACACACATGCACACATTTCATGTTTCATCATTATCAAACTCATATTGTCGCTTGTCCTCGTCTCTCTGCAGCTTTTACGCGTAATTTGTACTTGTCTAACACATAATGATGTCACGTAAATTGCATACGTTCTAGAGTTCTCTACGTAGTACGTAGCTGTAGCTTGTATGAGTATTTTAAATTGCAAATAAAAAGCGAAACCTTAGTTTTGTCGCCTCACTGACTGACTGACTGACTGACTGACTGACTGACTGCCTGACTGACTGCCTTGGCAGACTTAAAGTCAAATTAATATTACTCATACGTAGCGTGTGTTGGCCAAAAACAGCAATGTAGCAAGAAAGAAACTGTTTCAGCAGCGACATTTGCTACCTGGCATACATAAATTTTGAAATCCATGCCATTTCCTGAGAATACAACTCAGATTTATGTTTCTAACTACGCATTAATTTCCTTAGCCTGAATTCGGCCCGGCCAGAGCTGGTTGTGCCACTGTCACACATCAGTAAATCAGCGCAGCTGCTCAGCCTTTATGCTCATACACCCCGCCACATCCACCCAACTGGCAATGCTACGCATTCACTCATTCATCATACTTATAAATATTCATTTCCTTCTTTTTGGCGCTGCAGAAATGATTGCTAAAGATTAAAAATCAACTCCATAAAATTTCACATCACCTTTGATGATAAATTACATGAAATTAACAAAAGCGTTACGCACAGACATATACAGTCTCAGAGCGTCAGAGTGAGCGGGAGCAGTTCATTAAATGTGCGCACATAAATAAGTAAATATGTACAGGCACTACGCCATGTGAAAATAAAAGTTCTGTACAGTTGCTCGCTTCAGCAGCCAGTGTCCTGCCAATCTCAACTCGACGTCTTGTCAGTCAAGCGTCGCGACAGACGTTCCACACGCAACGCCTTAAAGTAGGCTGGTTTAGACGTGTATATATGTATTTACGTATAGTTGTCTTGCCTTATCAGCATATAGCAAGAACTTGAAGCACTCATTTGCTCATTTTCTGCCAGTTCGCCTGATTATTATAGACAACACATACTCATCAAATTGAAAAGCAATGAACTATGAAACAGCTAGCAGCTGCAGCAACAAAAACATCTAGAACTACGCGCTAATAAGCAGCAAAAAGTTCGCTCCGTAGTAGAAACTAATAATAATAATAATAATAATACGCAGCGGCAAGTTCGAAGTTCGTTTGGGTTTTTCCAACTAGCGCAAAACTTTTCTCATTTCGCTGAGAATGCTGCTGCCTGCTTGCACATGACGCCTAGAACACTGCTACAGTTTTCATTTTCTTTTTCCTACTTTATTTTCTTCTTTTTTTTTCGTCCGCCGTCTTTACACATGATTTCGCATTTGAATTGTATTGGCAGTTGCTGTGCCTGAACTTATTGCCAATTTTGTTACAAAATGCTGCCTACTTTTGGGCTGCAATTTCATTATATAACTTTAGTAAATTTACCTGAGTTTTTATGACAGTACAGCAGCTCAGCTCACCTTGGCTTATTAGCGAAAAGAAAAATGTTTTTTTTTTTTATTATAACCTTATCAATGGCTTGGCCCACATAAATATGCTACAAAAATATCAGTAAATCCCATAAGAAGCGCTTTTTTTTGCGCTTTGATTAAGCCGTCGTGTATGTGGCACAATAAAAAGCGACAAATTCAATTGAATTTGAATTGTATGGCAGGGTTATACAAAATATATGGTATTATATTGACTAACTGTCAGCTGACAGTTGCCAAGTCTTCCCAAGTGGCACATCATCATGTTGTTGATGATGCTGCTGATGATGATGATGATGATGATGATGAGGCTGATTGGCTTCGCTTGCTTGTCGCATTGCCGCAAATTGAAAGTCGCAATGTAACAATAAAATAGCGTGGCATATCATACTTAGCGGGGCGCTACGAGGAACTACCAAATCGAACTTTTGTGCAAATTAAAAAATTCTTTGCTAAGCTCAATAACAAAGACCGCACAGAAAAAAAAACTAGCAGGGAGCATAAATAAAGCCAGCTGCGGCTAAAGCGCCTAAAAGCAGACATCAATTTTTTTTTTGCCTTTATTCTTTTTTATTTTTTTTTGGCTTTGCCAGCTAAGCAACCAACCATTGGTAAATTCTTTAATCAGCTTAAATTCACACGTACTAAAGCGACGTAGAGCCATTGATTGGAGGCTTTTGGCAAAATCTCCTTGCTTCCCACTTCACTTTCACTCTCCCCACTCTCCTCTCTCTTTGTATAGCATTGTCTGTGCTGCGTAATTCCTTTTTATCAAAGGCTGTTCAAAAGCAAGCAGCGTGTGTGTATTTAGGCTTTTATTGTTTTTGACCTTTTTTTTAGACCAAAATCGATTTTTTCACACTCACACACACTCAGATGCCTCGTCACATTAACACCAATACAAAAGCAGGCCAAAACACACACGACAAGCAGCTGAATTGGCAAAGCAGCAACAGCAAATAAAAGTAAATAACATTGCTTTGTTGCTTTGGCAACAGCAGCAGCAGCAGCATCACAAGTTCAAATAAGCGATAATAAGTATTTATAACTACGAGGGCAGTCTTAAAAATATTAAGAAAACACTTTTTAGGAAAAAAAAAACCGACACTTTTTTTATGCATTCCACGTCCTCAACCGTAATCAATCAAGGACACTTTTTCGACAAAAAATAAATATATGTTTGGTTTCGGTCCTCGAAATATTTATTTATAACTACGAAGGCAGTCTATTATTTTTTTTATTAATATATCTTAACATATGACTGTACCATTTGTCACATAACACGTAACGTACTAACTTTTTCACTTTGTTGTCAGTCTAGTCTCTCTTCGAGCTGCTTTCTTGTCATTTCTTTAAAAGAAATCCACTGTTTCAACTGTTCCGATCTACGTAATGAAAATGGTTGACCATAATACTTTAGGGTCTTTCACGGACTATGTCCTAACATTAAAAGCTTATAAATCCAATTATTTATCTTGATAATTGGTTAAATTTTTGACGCTTGTATAAAGAACATTCAACAAAGGTGTCCAAATTGGTAAAGTGAAGCAGTTGGAAAAAGATTCTATTCTGACATATACAGAGATATGGCTAGATGACTAGATGAGTGTCAAAAAATAGGTTGAAGACAGTTTAAGTCACAGATGGTTCCACCTGGGTTGGCGACTTCATATAACTAGACAATTGCAATTAACACAGAAAAAAAAATACAAAAAAAAAGAATTGTTTTATGGCAGTTAAACATAACGTTAGCTTACTAAACCCTAGTTAATATATATAACATATATTTTTTCATAGTCTGGTTATTCTAGAACATTATGTAAATTATTTTTAATGAATTTTATTACAAAGTCAAGCAGAAAAAAGACCAAATGATATTCTTTAAAAAAAATTTGTAAACATTGCAAAAATGACATTTATTTTCTATATTGCTTGTTTTGAAGCTAACAGAAGGCGTGAAATTATGGAATTAAGGCGTAATAAGCATCTGAGAACCTATTCGAACATTTTAAAAATTCTAGAGAAACGCCTACGTTTAATTTTATTATTATTGGCGCGAAATTTTTTTTGCTTGATACAAAACAGCTGACATGATTGCCGCAGTTTTGTACCTTTTTATTTGTACATGTTGTTTACATTTAATTTTCATTGAAATATTGGTAGTTCTTTCTTATTTTGAATGTTAAATAAAATATTTAGCTATTTTTGTTACAAGGGAAATTTTCTTTGTGTAACCCTGTCGCACTTATCGGCCATGCGACATACACAAACAAATTTTTGGGTTGAGTCAGAAAAAAAATAATTAATAGTTATTGTCAATAAATATTCAACTTAAAGTTGGCATAAATAGAATCTAAGAACATCAAAGAATATTAAAAAAATTATTTCAATATAAAATTCGAGCTTTTTAATACATATTTTGGCGATTTTTATTAATAAGTTTTAATTCCTCTCGCAACAAAACATTCATTTTCAAACCAAATGAAAAATTCTTTTTGGTGGAAATGGGAGCACCAAACATTCGTTTTCAAAGCGAATCCGAATAAATTGTTCTTATTCGTTTTCCGTAGCACGGCTGATAATTCTAGAAGCATTTTATAAAGTCTTCCAAAAAATCGAATTTTTCACTGGTTGACTCTAAACTCTAAACATATGTGTTACGTGGAATCATTACCCATTACCATCCTTTGGCGAACATGTTCGAACGAACATTTCAATTCTTTGCGTACAAAACTTTGAGCACAAAAATGTGTCAAGAACATTTCGTCGAACCGAACATGTTCGACGAACAAATTCGCATGTTGGATGTTGCTTCGATCATTGAAATTTTTTTTTCAAAGCTTCATCCGTTTCCGTTCCATATGTTCTTTATTTCTATTGAATTGGAGGTTGCCCTCCTGTACTTGTGATTTCTAAACCTCTTTAAAACAGCGATTAGGCTGCACGAATAACTTCTGCGCCGGCCCTCGTAAATGCACAAAAAAAGAAGGCAACACATTTTATATACAAGTTGTCTTACACTGTACCTAGTGCCAGCTAAATGTGTTTTAACGTTTTTTAAAAACTTGTGGCAAACGTTTCCTTGACAGTTTCTTGCGTGCCTCTTAAATATTTCAACATCAACTTTTGGACAGCTGCGATGTTCAATGTTTTGTCTGTGCATCAATTTTCTTCAGGCTTGCTTTTGTTTTCTTTTTTCGTCTTCGTTTATTCTCTTTCTTTTTTGCTTTTTTACGAGCGACTGAAGCCTGTCAATTGGCTGAATGCCTTGTAAAAATGACTGCCTAGGCCAGGGCTGACAACAAGAGAGAAAAAAAAAAGACGATTTGTTATGTTTTGGCCCAGGCCGGAAACGGAAAAGCTGCGTAGGCGCTGTCTGTGTGTGCGTGCGTGTGTTTCTGTGTGTGTGTTTGTGTTTAGTTTGTTATTGTTGTCGCTTTTGGGCCTGCCAAATGTCATCATTAGCGTTTCAATTGCCCGTTTTAGTCGTGACTCTTCAAACAGGCCGCGCATTTGCATAAAATTTAAGACCACTTTGTTACTGTTGTTGGTATTTTACTTTTGTGCTTTGATGTTTGTTGCTTTAAACAGCAGTCTACTGACTATATATAGAACATTCAATTTTGCCTGCCGCCTTAAGCCGACTTAACGACTTCCCAGCTTCATGGTATCTCATTCGATGCCAGCAAGTTTTGGGACAAGTTTGCACTGAACTCTGAGGTCGCAATCTGGCGGCTTAGTTATGATTTACTGCGTGTGTTTTGCCTTGCGCACAAAAGCAGACTCTGGCAATTGTTTAGGCACCTGGACACTCACACACAAACTTGGCAACACTGAAACACTTTGCTGATCTTATCAATGCGCGGCAATTGTCTGACGCCCGGAATGATGTCGTTCTGTTTGGCTACCTGGCTACCTTTTGTTGGTGTCTTCATTTAGGCGCCAAAGCATGCTGTTTGTTGAGCGTTTATCATTAGGCTGGCCAATGTTTGGGCTGGCCAGAGAAAGATAAGCAACACGCAAAGGTAATGTAGTCAACAAAGCGAACTGAAAGTGTGGCAGTGTTGGGTAATCGATAATTATTGTAGTGTTAACAGTGCGAGCTGACATTGTAAGAGCAACGTTTTGACGCATGCGGCGTATGTGTAATAAAATAAGTATAGCCCGTAATTATATACTCATATACGCTTTTCATGTGCTAGTACAATGCGAGATATTTGAATAGGTTCAATTAGGACTTATGCTTAAGACCAAAACCAAATTACAGGCAAATACAACATCTTGACTATACTCTAGCAGCTTTATAAGTATAATTCAATGGATTCCATTTCTTTATCCTACAGTGTGTGTAAATATTAGGCGTACATTAAATTTCGTATGCAATATGGCGACTCTTTGTGATAAACATCGCAACAGCATTTTATTGCATTATATGGCGATGGTGGCGCGTTTTTAATTGTTAGCCTTGCAATGGCAGAGTTGCCAGGCCAGGTTTCATTTACTGTATGCTGCCTTTCTTTTGCAATATAGATTGTTATCTTAATTGCATTTAGAGTGCCTTGCATTGTAGGTTAATAATCATAAATGTTATGGTAATAGTAGTAGCACATGTGTGGATAAACCATGGTGTGAAGCATTTTGTAGCTCGGCTTTGTTGCTCTTGTTATTATTGTTGTTGTTATTGTGTACAAGGCAAGCACTCGAAAGTATGCTTCAAATGGAATGGAATTGACATTTTCAAGTATGTGTGTGTGTGGGTGCATGAGTTGGAGTGTGGAAGCATGAGAGTGTGCGAGTGAGTGTATGTGTGTGTCAAGGCAATTAACCATAGCTATATAATGAGAGGTCCTGGTGTAACTATGTATAAATTATAAATTAAATTGTGTTATATGATATGCTATAATGAAATTTGTTGGAATGTTCGTTACTTTTATTTATAATTATGAAGGTTGTGTTATGTAACATTGGGCATATATGATTAATATGAAAATTTTTTGGAATAAATCTCCGTTTTTGAAGAGTTTTGCAATTTGAATAAGATTGGTATTTGCATATTAACTTTGTCATACAAAGTAGATTTTTGAATTTTTTCTAGGCAACCCCTTTATCCTACTTATACAGTATAAGTATGTGTTTAGCTTTTTTAATAAGTGAGGACTGTCACAGATAAACTAATACACTTATATACCAATCTACCGCCAATTGTTTTTCTTTTTTTTGCTCAGCTTCTTGTTAGTGGCCAAAAACACGCCATATCTCCATATCTGTATTTTTTTTTCAGTTGCCACAGCTTTGTAGGGTGCAACAGAGACAGATAAGGTTTTATGAGCTAACTTGAAATAGCTTGCTCGCTTCTTCACACTTGAGCAAGTCCATACAAAGGGAACGCAGTCGCGACGCTTCGGCTCATATACTTTACAGATCTTGATAGCTTAATAGCGTAAAGAAGAAATAGCGATAAAGCGAAGCAAAAAAGAAATCAAACGAAATGCAAAGGACATGTTTTTGGCCAAGCGTAAAGTGCAAGCTGACTGCAGGGGGTGTACCTAGAGGAGGGATTGTAGAACATTGAAACATTAAAGCCAAGAAGTAAAATATTATGAAAAGTCATAAAAATAACAGCAGGGTTGCCACAAAATAGTAGAAACATGGACATTGGCTTTGTTTTTTCCCAAAGACAGCGACAAACTTGTGAAGTGTCCTTCGCAGTGTAGTATTTTGGTTTGCTTAAATTTAGGTGAAATCAATAGAAATTGCTGGCCAAACTTAAATAGCCAAAAAGAAAAAACCCCCGCTGGTCGTATGGAAAATTAATGAACGTAGGTGGCAGCAAAAAAAAAAAAAAAGAAAAACACAAAGAGAAATTTATGTTAAATTCAGTACGAAAAAAAGAAACACTGGAAAACTATAAAAATTAACGAGCTGCAAATAATGTAGCATACTTTCTGGCATTTTTCGCATAAAATCCGCACTACTGCGCCTGGTCCACTATATGATCCTATTACAACTACACATAACATATTGTATTATATGTGTGTTATATAATGTCATTAGCCTATGTAATATTGTACTTTGAAAATGCATTTTCCATTTATAATTTTTTGACTTCATTTTATAACATTCTCTGCTGCGCTTTAAGGCTCATACAGCTCATTAAGCAGGCAACAAACTTATAAACAACCTTACAACAAATTTTCGATGTCTATACAAGACAGCTCCAGACATGATTAATGTTTTAATGCACACGTCCAAACAAACTTATGCCATGCAGAACCTAAGTTTTTTTCGCCTTGTTATTTTGTGGCTTGTTTTTTGCTCCTTTTTTTCCTCAAAGTCGTCTCAAAGTCATGTGCATGTTGCATGATGATTTTGAGCTACTGTTAGTATGCTGCTAACTGCATTTAAAGTAGTTGCAGTTGTTGTTCTTATTTTTGCTGTTATTGTTGTTGCTTCCCTTCATCATCTCTTTGCCACCGTTTTGGCCCCAAGTCAATGTGTTTTCTCGTATAGCTTGAAAATAGCACAATAGTTGAGCTGGGTCAATCACACGCTCTCACGCAAGGATTAGAGTGGAGTTGGAGCTTGCCACAAGTGTGAGTGCATCGAAAGAGAAGGCGAAAGCTAAACTGAAGCATAGACAAAGCAAGCATGTGTGTGGATTTTAAAAACACTGCAGGCATTATATATAAGCTTAGGATTTATGCATGAAGGACACACCCATGTATTGTTATTGTTAAAGCATGGAGATTCTGCCTTTTTTCGTACATATTCGTAGTCATGGAAAGCGTAGTTGTTGGAAAGTTACCTAAAGTTTTCAAATTTTTTATTACGTATTGGGTTTAGGGTTTTACGAATTTGCGCAGACTTTATCCGACGTAGAACTAGAACCAGATGAGCGTTATCTCGGGAGAGATTAAGTTTTATGAATTGAGTCTATCCTTGTTAAACAAGCTGAAAAAAAATCCGACTAACTAGATCCAATTAACTACATGCTTAGCAGATTTGCTATGTAGCCTCATATAAGCTCAATAAACAAAAACTCATTGACCTGTGCCTTCTTCAATCATCTTAACCGTTTAAAGTTTTTTTCGATTTAAGAAAATTGGTAAAATTTAGTTGAGTTACAAAATAAAAATTACAAATGAAAACTTAGCTAAAGGCCCCGGTAGCCATGGCTTTCTATTTTTGTAACTGTTAGTTTATATCTTTTTAAGTATAAGCTAGCTTTATATAAAATAAAATAAAAAAACAAATGAAAACTGCTTGTTTCACTGCATACAAGCAGTTTAAATAGAACACAGCTTTTTCCACTGTCAGGCATTAGCTCGACTGTAACACATTTGATATTGTTTAAGTCTTTTGGTAAAAACTGAACTGTTAAAAATATTGATATATATATTCCCTAAAAAAAACTGTAAGCGCTACATATGCAATGTATATACAAGATTTATATGTGTGTTTGTTTGCGCTTTGCAAATGTTGTTCCAAAAAAAAAAAAAAAACAAACTACAACGGCATTGGACTCTATGCACTTCGAATCTATCTATACAACTAGTCATCCTTGTATTCAGTCAGGCAGTTAGCCCGAGCCTAGCCAGGCAACAATTCATTCATCCATATGGCCATCCATCCAACCAACCATCCATCCATTCATCCATCTATGCAATGCAGCAAGTCATGCAGTGGAGCACTGACCCGCATGCCTTTTAGTTTGTCCCTGGCTGTTTGAATGTGTCCAGAGCATGCATTTGGCTTAACAAACAATATGCCTTGTTATTGTTGTTGTTGTTGTTGTATTCACACAACAGCAGGAAAAAAAAAAAATAACAACTACAAGCCAACAATGCTGGACAAGCATTTTGCCTGGCCAGCTTGCTTGTTAGCTGTTTTGAATCCTTTTTCACTTTTGGGCCTGTATTTCACTAACCCAACCGTATCCGTACACCTCTCCCTCACTGCCGCCGTACGCCCAACGACTAAGCAAACTAATATGCTATGCTTAAAGCGTACATGTTGGACTTATAGTTGTTGTTTCATTCTTGTTGTTTGTTGTTATTTTTGATATTGTTTGTATGTAGTGACTGACCCCCAGCCAACAAAAGCTTTTTCCCGACATTCCCGTCCATCCGTCAGTCCGTGGAGCTGTCATATTTCGTGCTGCATACAGCACACTACACCAGGATACGCTCAGACGCTCTATACGCAGACACGCCTGTATTACATGCCATTGTAGTTGTTGTTGTTGTTTGTATTCCTGTGTATGCTCTACAATTTCTGCAAAGTTTTCCACACGATGCAACAGAGAGAGCTTCCATTGAGGATGGGCGTTGACGAGTATGACGCTGACAACCCTGTCGTATGCTTATCGTATGAATTCTTCTAGCTGTTATTTTTTGTACGCTGCACTCTGATCTCTCTGGGCCAGCAGAAAAAACAAAATTTGTTTTGGGACTGCTATTGATGGCTTAAGCGTCAGCCAGGCAGCCTGTCAGTCATTCAGTTAGTTGAATCTCTCTGCTTTACCAGGCCTTAAGAAAAACAAATAAACAAGTATTTTGTATATGCCCAAAAACAAGAGCCTACCTATAGGCTACATCTATGTATATAATTCTGTTCATGTACAGCTGTTGCTGTGTTTAGACTAGATTGCGGACTCGGCTTACTTGTTGTTTTTGTATGGCAAACTTTAGTTGAAATTTTTGTGACCTGTATCTTGAGAATAGGATACAATTTGAGAACACAATTAATGGAGTACGACTGAAAGGCAGTATAAACTATATAAAGAATAGATACTGTGTAGATCAGCACATTTTCTCAGATATACATATGTTATTTGTATATCCGTGGGAGCTTAAGCCTACTTTTAAACACAATTTTGTTACCAAATTCAAGCAATACGTGGGTGCCACAGAAATCTTTAAAGATTTTGGCAACGGTTTGAAACCAAATCTTTAAAAGGTGCCACAGAAATCTGAAGGATTTAATTTTTCGAACAATTAATTCTGAATGTTTACGCTTTTGCAAGAATGGCAGCAAAGGGTTGCAACTTTGTAAAAATTATTTTAGAACATTCAGACACTGATGTAAATGAATGTTTATTAAAAGTGATCCAATAAAGTTTATTCTTTATTACATTAAGCGATCATTTTCAGCATATTTTGCATCATTTTGCTTTCCATTTGTACAAAATAAATTTAAATTAAGTTTGATTATTTCTACCGCCCAATACAAGAGTTTGTATGACAACCCTACGGCTCAACAGCTGTCCTTAGCGTTGTGAATGACACATTTCGTTTGTTTACATTTGCAAATATGCACGCAAATAGAAAATAATTTTTAAAATGCCTAGGGACTATTAGCCATTACAAAGGCCTTACAAAAGGCACTCAAACAAAGAAAAAGTTGAGCGAAGTGGTCGAAGAACCTCTAGATCGCTTCTAGGCTGTCATGCAGTCCAGCAATTGTTGCAACAATTATGTATGCTGCGCTAAAACAAATGAAATGAAATTTTATTGTAAAACACACACACTGATGAAAATAATAGTGCAAATGCTAATGGAAATTGTAATTCTAATTGTTGTGACCTTGCAGATTGGATTTAGTATTTTAGAAAAAGTCGACAATTACTTAAAACGACTAGATTAAATTATTCGAATTTTTTTAAATTTGCATATGCTGTTGTGGCTAAATTGCTAAACTATTGACATTCACAACCATGCCAAACAGCCGTACATTGCCACCTTATGAGAAAAAGGTGCACAGCACTTATTTATTTAATTATGCATGAAATTCGGCGCACTTCATAATGACAACTTAGTTAAAATAAAAAAAAACAATTTTTTAACTTTCATTTAACATCAAAAGCATCTATTAATATGCTAAAATAATCACTTCGAATTATTATTATTTAGTACAGCAACTAGGTGGCAACTCCTTACCACGAAAAGATTTCGCACATTGACACAGAATGGCAAATGTACCAAAGTTTTTAATAAAGATTTTGCAAAAATAAAAATCATGAATTAAAACATTAAATTTGTCAAAACATAAAGATACAGAAAACTCAGAAATTAAATACACTTTCCAAATAAGTAATACTTTCTTTGAATAAATTAGTTTTTATTGGTGAAGATAATCAAATCTCAAACAATTTTGCCGAAGATTTTCAAACCTTTGCGAATCATGTCTGTGGCACCAACAATCGGAATGGCAAAGAAATTGTTTTCTATGGCACCCCAGATAAAATGAAAAAAAAATATAGTGTGCCCGTTAATATACAATTTTTTAGGACATAGTTTAAAAGTGAATAATTATTTTTTAGCACTTTTAAAATTTTAATTTTCTACAACCCGTTACATATTTTTTAACAAATCCCAAAAAATGAGTAGAAGCTGACTGTTTTAGTCACGCTTGGTACCTGTAGCATTGCCAAAAAAAATTGTAATATTGTATTAAAAAGTAAAAGTATAAAAGAGTATTTGTTTATTATTAATTGAGAACTTCTTTGCTTCGCTATAAAACTTTATTTAAAATAAACGCTTTTGGAGTTCTTAAGCAATATATCAGATTTGTTTGCACTGTGGTGGTACAGGGTATCACAAAGTCGCCCGCGCCCGTAATAGTAATAGGAAAATTAATTTATAGCCAGGTCAATTTTTACTTATTGTGAGGGGTTTTTTATTGGCACTACAATAATCCAAAGAAACTTTTTAAAATAATTAGGGTATAAACTTTTGCTGTGAATAGAGTACTGCATAAATGGACCAGTTCTGCAACAAAAAAATGTACAAGGCTGAGTTTTAACTCTCAACTCACTAAAAAATAACAAATACTAAAACTAAAATCATCATCAATAAAATAAAATAAAGTAATAAAGTAAATACATTATTCTCTAAAGCAGTTTTCATTTAATGATATTTAGCTGCATTGCTCTGAAAAAGTCTAATATATGATACTAATTAATTATATTTAAAATGTAGCTCTTTTGTTTTCTTTCCATATGCTTTACCTTTACGTAATATAACATTGGCTTACATCTATTACGTAGCACAGCATGTTCGTATTATCATTAAAAGTTCTTGCCTTGTTCTTGTCTCATTCTGTCATTTCATTAGCAAATTGCATCACAGTAAAGTCTGCCTAAGCTTATTTCCACCTGGCAGTGCACTGAACTCCAACTTTCCATTCCAAGCAGCCGGCAAAAGTTGTACCATGATGAATGCCATCCAGTTATACTGTGTGCACAGTCTATCTCTGTCACACGTTGTATTGCTATCTCTGCCACTCTTGTTGCACAACTTTGGCTATAACTTGCCATTTGTGCCATGCAATTATGAGGTTTTTTTTTGTTCTTTGGTAGTAGAAGTAGAAGTTCCATAGTATAATGTTGCAAGCCGAAAAACAATGCTCTTCGAGTGAGGCAAATGTAATGTAATATAAAAACTAGTAAAGGCATTAAAGGAAATGCTCACTTTCAAGTTGTTTGTCTGTGCACAATTGTCGACGGCTAGATGGAAGCTCTTTCTTTCAACCTCTTAACTGTCTGTATATTTGTCTGGTCCTTGGTCTATCTTGTTTGCCTCAAGTTGCACATTTTCTTGTTGCACTGTTTGACGTAATTATAATTGAAGTGAAGTCATGAACGAGTTTTTACTCTTCCGTCCGCTTTCCCGCTCCATGTATATATAGGAATATATATGTTGTCTTCATTTTTTGCCTTGGCCATAATGAGCATGTTAACAGGCAGACAATGGCACTTGGCGGCACTCAATGTTAGCTGAGTAGGGTCCAAAGCTCGGTCTCAATTTCTCTCTGTGGCCATAAGCATTGTCATAAAGACTAGCTGCAATAATTTTATTATACCACGCTCAACTACTTTGAATGTCATTTGAAAGTCAAAGCGCTTGGCGATACACACAAACACAATAAATGCAACACTAACGACAGCCATTTTCAATTAAATCAGCTCATATATTTGAGCAAGCTTTAAACTGTAGCCAGTAACTTTGGCAAAGGCGACAACTCTAAGCACGCCATAAAATGTCATTTTTATCATTGGCAAAGTGCTGCCAAATAAGTGTAGCATGCTTTTATGCTTTGCCAGCGCACTCTAAATTATTAATTACACAAAGTATTAAGGTTTCAAATAATATAACTACTTTACTTATATTGTATTATAATAGACACTCTCCCTCCCACGCACCACTTTCATTAAATTTTATTATAAGCTGCACAGCAATTTTTAATTATCATAGTAAATTTTTAACTATCAGACAATGTGACGTCCTACTCGTCCTCGTCATCATTATCATTATCATCGAGTATAACATCACCATCATCATCATCATTGCAGTGTAATTAAAAGCATGCGCGTTTTGGCGCTTATTTGATAGACTTTTAAAGACAACAGCTCGGCCAGTGTTACAGTCTAAGAGCTTTCATTACGCTGACGAGTTTATAGTGTTGCCATCTTGTCTGCACAACAGTTGTGTTTTATAACCATACAAAGCGCTGTCTAATTACTATCACTGTTTAGTTGCGGACTGTAATCTTTTGGAAAATATACATCACAGCTAAATACGAGAATTTTATTAATTCGTCAAATCTATCAAGCGCCTCATTAAATTTCACTTAAAAAGAAAATGTGGAGAGCGATATATATATACACTTTGAAGATATCATCATTTCAATAGAAATTAAATTGAATAAATAGTTATACTATATGTTTCTACTTAGCTGGAGCTTTACTTTTTGATATCCGGTTTTAAGATTTTTTCTTTCTTATTTTTTGGATTTTCCCTTTTAGCACCCTGATAACAAGTTTTAATATCTCATACTTAATTTTTTTTTTTTATGTCATACTAAGTCGCCTTTGAGATGCAATATGGGCTTATGCGTTACCGGGCGGGTCACAAGTTTATCTCTGACTTGAGGCCAGTACTCAGAGTTATATGCTTAGAGTTTGTGAGTGAACAGTGCTGCCCATTTTTGGGCAATTGACAGCTAGATGGCGCCAGCAATTTATGCTAAATGGCGCCAACAGTAACAGCACATATTTTGTTTGAGCAATAAGCAATAACCTCAAAAAACCCATACAATTTTTTTTCGGTTTATTGTATTTAATAATGATTTTTCATATTTATTTGGGGGTACCACTTTTTTGTAGGTCTGCGTGACTAATTTTAACAAACTGGGTGTGAAATTATATTTCGTTTATTGTTTGTCTCTCGGCTTCCATAAAATTCCTCAATTTATAAAGTTACAAAAATAGTTAAGTAAGTGCTTCAATTATTATTTTGATACTATATAGAACCGATACTCAGCAGAAGGAACAATTTTTCATGAGAGCTCTTGGAAAGATTTTTATATACTATATTTATCTATCTCCAGTTCACTTAAGACGATGGCCAAGTCATGCTTTAACTTAAAGGTATTTGCTGATACGTTTTTTACGTCAGTGTAAAAACAGTAGGCAACTATTCTAAACTATAGAGAAAAATTAAGAAATCTTCTTCAGAAATTCGTTTACTTACACACTCTGAGATACATTTTTTGTCTCGTCTACCTAATAACGAGCAACATAATTTGCGTTAATCCAAGATAACTACTTTAAGAACAAGTTAAAAATAAAGGGATCTTTCAAATAAATTCTCATGCCTCGAATTTCCCCAGTGGAAAACATATTTCCCCTTTCGATATATCGCTGTACGTCATTTCCCATCTTTTTCTCTTACACCAAATGGCCCACTACATATGCATAATTTGAATTTGCTTAAAGATTTACAAACAAAGCGCGCCTCGGGTGCGCAATTTCATTGATGTCTTTTGACGGCCCCCGCTTCTCCCATTCCCACACTCGCCCTCTTCATTTCAGGACTCTACAAACACAGACAAATGCAAATGACGTTTGCTGGCTGTCGTCTCCTTGCTGTATGCATTTAAACCTAGGTTGTCTCTGTTGCTCACTCTAGCTGTCACTCATTGACTCGCTCTCTCTCCCTCGCTCTCTCTCTGTGTGTGTTTGGTGAGTCCTTTGGTAATTTATTTGGCTGGCCCACAGAAAGGCCGCAGTTTCTTTATTGTTGACCCGCCCAGCAGGCAGCGGGCAAAACTTATTAATTTAGACTTTTTGTTCACAAATTTGCGTCTGGGTCGTTGCCGTTGGTTGCTCCGTTTCCATTGCCAACTATTCATTGCATAGTTTTGAACGCCAAGCGGAGCAAAAAATAAACAAAAAACGAAACAAAAACTGTCAGCCGCCGACTTTGGTTTTTTGCTGGTTCAGCATTTATGCAAATTAGTTTTGATTGTCTGTCAGTTGGTTGAACCAAATACTGACATGGGCGGATGCAAAGGATGCGGGCAAGGAAATTGAAAGTTAATTTGTATGCTGCTGTTGCATAGTCTAAGGCATGCCACATTTAAATGCACAATAACGAATGAAACAACACCAGAGCAGTCTGTGGCCGGCATTTTGTTCCTTTTGCTTTTCCTTTTCGTTATTGTTATTATTACTATTATAGCATTATCTTTTGATGTAATATATCCTTTGCATGCTTTTACGAGCTGAACGCGCCGTCGCTTTATTTAATTGCACGTGCATAATTCTTTTAAAATGCAATTATTACAACGGACCGTGTCCATGCCCATGTCCATGTCCATTTGCCACAATGTGCAGTACTTAAAAATTTATGACAACTTTACGCTGGACTTGGGTTCAATTGCGCGCAATTTCTTATGCATGCGGCTTATGCTTAAAGGAAGCGCCTCGGTTCCATGTAAGTATGTAGGCTGTGCAAATATGTTAAATAAGTTTTTTGCATACACAGGACACAGAACACAGAACAGTCGCCATTGCACTGCCTTTAAGGCGCTTACTTCTTGCATATTTATGTCACTTGCCAAAAGCAACTCTGTCTCTTATGCTCTCTTTTTGTTGGCATTTTTTTTTTCACCCATTGTTGAGGGTGGCGCTTAAACTTGTGTCTGGTCACGTGTAAAGCCTGTGTGCTCTGCACTTTTGACATTTGCTGGCAGCACAATTGAAGGCTTTCGGAATAAATTCCTCTGAAATTGCTAAGATCACAGTATTGTAAATGGAAAATATTTGGTATGTAAGGCGTGTTGTGTTGGGAATGGATAACATTCTTGGTGACTATGTTGATTTGCCGGATTTGAGTGTGAGCATTTGAAAAGGGTTGGTCTGTTGGACATATTTTAATACTAAAAAAATGAGTCAAGCTATTAAATACATTAAATAAACTTGTAAATATATATAGAATGTGTCCCACTGTGCATACACAACAAACCACTGCAGCTTGTAAAACAATATCATCATCATGTTCTGTTTTTCATTTTTCATTGCGGAAAAAATTTCACAACTAATTGAATATTTAAAACTGTCAAACCACAATTTCAAATTTATTACCCCATGTGGCATATAAACCTATACGCTCACATGCACACAAAGCGGTAGAGGCAACGTGCAGCACTCGGCCATTACCTTTTTTGGTGGCACTATGTGCGGCACACACACATACATACATATATATATAAAACGTCACTTAATTGCAATTTAGTAAATTGTTTTCCATGTTGTATAACAACAGTGGCAACAAGCGCACAACACAGCACAGCACAGAGTCAAGCCTTGCCCCAAGGTCTGTCGATCAGCTGGATGCAGCCAGGCGGCAACACAGGCCGAAGAGAGCCACTTGGTGGGGCAGTGAAGCGTGCTTGATGGCCATGGAGAATGTGATTGCACTCACACACACTCACACACACTCACACACAGACATATTAAAACCATAAATTGTGCGGTGATTTATCTTAATTTAAATGTTGCAACAAGTCGCCCAGTCAACCAAAGAGCAAACCACCAGAGAGCTTGCCACCCGTAGAGTCATCCATGTCTGCTGCTTTTGTTTAAATAACAAAGCAGCTAAAAAGTATGCACCGTTTTTTTTTTGTTTTTGTTCTTTCGCTCTTTTATTTAATAATTTATTTTTTTTTTATTTTAACATATATATTATACGATATTATATGTATATTATGCATTTCATGGCGGTAGCTCTATATACAGTCTTTGTTATCATTTTTGTAGCCTGCTGTGCTGTGCGAAAAATCAATTAAAAATTCATCAAATAATTAACAAAAGCACAGCCCAAGGTTGGGTTAAGCTCATGCACGGCTGCTGGTCGGTATGAAGGGGTTAACAATAGCGCAGTAAATACCTCTCGAGGGAGTATTTAGCTTGCATTTATGTGCGTAATGGTTACTATGTGCGTGCACTGTGCGAAAAGTGACAAGATTCTCAGGCGATAGACAGTTTTGCATAATCCTATCGCAAACAGACTTGAGTTTTAAATTATCTTTGATGCATCTTTTTTTTAAATACTAAACATTTTTCTCAATTTTTGTACCGTCTATATTTAAAGTTATTTTTCCTTCAAAGAATCTGTGTAATGCGTATATATGGCCTGTGTAAAAAGGCCTCTGACAAGACAGAAATTAAAGTGATCTCCAAGAGCTGATGACCTTTGTGGGGTTCTTCTTCGATTATTTTTCAAATGTAGCTTACAATATTTCTATCGTCATCTGAGCTCGAAGTTCGAGCCTCGAACTATTATAAAAATCAGTTCTAAAACGTTAATTTCTCCAAGTGTAAGTCAGTATGTGTATGTGCTGTATGTGTAATTTCGCTTAAGTGTATGAGCGTGCGTGCGACGCGCGAGACAAATTAAATTCAATTTAGTTGGCAGCGCCAACGACAACAACAACAGGAAGCTTTGTTGGAGGCTGTGTGTGCAAGAAGGTGCAATTTTGATGGATTGCCTTGGCCGCCTCACTTGCATTACGTTGTCTTGGCAACAACCCAGCAAACTGTCATGGAAAGAGTTGGGACCTGTTCCAGATCCTTTTTTGGATTGTTTGTTGCTTAGCTGCAAAGTTTACAAGCTGCTTTTGTATGCGCATATGCCATTGTGTAAGTGTATGAGTGCGTACATAAATTTACATACATGAGAATGTATGTGCCTGTGTGTGCGTGGAGGATGGCATCAAAAAAGTTACGCCCAAGTTAACGCAGCTGCATTTAAACTTTCTTTACTGTGGGTTAAACAAAAAAAAAAATTTAAAAAAAGATTATGTGCATAAAAGAACACACAAAAAATTAAGACATTATGTAAACAAAAAATTCAAATCATTTTACGGCAAATGACATTAAGCAGTAAATTGTTACATAAAAACTTGAATCAGGTAAAGGCGGTTCTCGGGAGTGGGATGCCCTGCATCAATTTTTCCCGGTTAAGTTTATATCTCTGCTGTGTGGAAGCTACAAAGGAAATGCTTTGAACGGGTAGAAGCTTTGAGAAAAAATCATCACCTATTGTTTATAAGGCTCAAATAGGTATGTGGGTGCAACTAGCTTATATGTATATCAATATGTATCGACAAACTTTCTGCTAATAAGCTTCCTTTTGTTTATTGTTACCTAAAAGTTTTTTGAAAAAATCCATTCTTGTTCAAGCCGTTCTCCATTTCTTGAAACCGTAAGCCCATCTAGAAATAACAATAGTCATTGCTAAGCCTTGTCAATTCTCTGCTTAACAAACCATCAAATCTATCAAAACATACAATTTAAAAAGGGTTCAGCTATGTTTAAGCACTAAAGCTCCCAAATCATTTTTCTTTCTTTAACCGAGCAAACCAAAAACAATCCAACAAATGACAAAGCTTAACCCACAACAGCCAAAACTAAAATCACAAATTTCCGCTTACCTAATGAAAGCCTGTCACCAGGGCGGTTCCAGCCAGCTCATAGGGGCTGAAAACATATACCAACACCTTCAAAAAGTGTAACCATTTGAAGTTGGCATCGTGACATGTCAGGTTTTTGGTTTTTAATGGCGTGCCGCAGCCAAAAAGTATGCAACTTCATTTATAAACACAACCCTTTTTACCTTTTTTTGTTTTTTTTTGCTTGTTATTGTTGTTGTTGATGGGGTCACACTGACCGACTAACTTTGGCTTTTGAACTCGTCTGTGTTTTGTTTTTTTTTTTCTTCTGGTTTGTAATTTATACGCGCTTTAAGGCGTCATTTTGGCAACACCTACATATATATAAATATATAAGTGTATGTACGCCAAGTAGCCATATACAAATTGTTTGAGCTTTTGCATAACGCCCGACAAATGTTCCATAAGGAGCGAGGAAACTTTTGCGTGTGGTTTTTGTTGTTGTGGTGTGGCCAGAGCTAACGAAAAAATAAAACAAAAAAAGTTCTGTTCAAATAAATGTGGAAATGGCAGAAATGACAAATGACCGTCAATCATGACAGGGCCAACAGACTGAACTGGCCAAATCAGGCAAACAAACTGAGCAGAAGATAAGGCTAAAGCTGTTTTCAGTGTGGCCAGACAAATGGAAAGAGTCCTGAGACACACACACACACACACGGGCATTTACACCTGCTGGTCAATGACAGTGGTTGCTCATTTGGGTTTGGGATGATCTACGGCTTGCAGGGATTTCTTTTTGGCCACCTAAATGAGTGTTTTGTGTAAGATAAGTTTTGCACTTTACTCATATTTTAGCGTATTTTGTATTTCGTTGGGTTTTGAAAACGAATGCAAAGAATAAGAAGCTTAATAAGTGGTCATAACAAAATTCAGAAAAATTTCCCGATACGTTAAATCAAATTATGTCAACACAACATTTTTTACATAAAAAATAATTTTGGAGTGCTATATTTATATATATATATATATAAGCTTAAAAAACTTTAATTTATAAACTAAAGCCTTCTCTAAAGTCAGGAATTCTTGTCAAAAAGAGTGTTGTAAAAATATCAACGAGTGTGTATATATTTTTTATACTGCTTTTGGTATGCTTTAGTACTTGTGGGGTTAAGCTGCTTTTTATAAATTTCGAACAAATTCTTTTTTTTTCAATATAATTTAAGTTGTAATTTTTTTGTAAGATGAGATGTAGTCGGGCATTTTTACCATTTTATCTCGTCGTTAGGGTTGCTCACGACGTTTTTCGGGTATTTTTGCCTTTAGGCATGCATGCATTCTATAATAAGTTTTTTAGAAACAACTTTTCTTTTTAAAAGCTAGCTTTTATTGCTAAAGATTTTTTGAGTTTTAATAAAAACTTAATATTAACTACTAAATGGCATTTAGATTCAAAGTGCAATTTTTCAAAAATGTTACCAAAGCTTAATCTTAAATTATGTTTTTCGAATAAGCTCAACCTTGAAAATATTAAA
This sequence comes from Chymomyza fuscimana, assembly GCA_949987675.1. Taxonomy (NCBI): domain Eukaryota; kingdom Metazoa; phylum Arthropoda; class Insecta; order Diptera; family Drosophilidae; genus Chymomyza; species Chymomyza fuscimana. Next base: position 39,233,604 of record OX465089.1, read on the forward strand.
TCTGCATTGCCTTCAAAGTGCCACACAATTTGATTGCATATATAAAACATATCCAATGTATATAACTGGTTGTTGGCACTTGGGGAAAAGCAAAACCAATTCAATTTGTAGAGCTAGTCGAAGCCCAAAAAGCATATTTGACAGTTCCCATTAAAATATTCTAGAACCAAAAAAAAGAAAACAGCTCAAGCAAATTATAACACATTTTCACTTTGGCATTTAGTTGCATGCCTGGCAGCATTTAACACAAAAAACACCCCAAATAAAAAAGAGAGAAAATGTTGAGGAAAAATCAACACACAAAACGGCGAGGCAAATCACTTTTTAAATTTAATTTGACACTTTCTTTGGCGGCAGTGCCATCAAAGGAAACAACAAATCCAAAAAAAAAAAAGAAAAGAGAGAAAATAAAATAAACGAAATATATACGCGAGACTACAAAGTGTGTAAACTTTGAAAAGAAATTTAATTTTGGTACCTTTTTTATATTTCGTGCCATTGTGCCAAGGGCTATGCATTGGCTTGGCATTTAAATTTCCTTTTTTCTCTGCTCAGCTCTCTTTAGTTGCAAGTTGCCCCTCTACCCATTGCCTTTGTTACTTCCTAGTTAAATGTTTTGTAGTTTTTATTTAAGTAAAAAGTTTTACAGTGCCAATGCTGCATAAACTTTGCGTTATTTCACACGCAGGTATTATATTCCAGGACGTCACAAAAGCAAATGCAATAAGCATTGTCAACTTTGGGGCGCAAGTGAAAAATATAAGCGAAAAAAAGTATGTCGAGAAGGTGACCGACAGTGAAATACCCTGCAGACACACTAGTCTCGAAGAACCTAAGCCCTATTTGCACCAAGTTAAGAAAGAGTCGGTCTAAGAGCTTGTATTGAGTTTTGGAGACTCTACATACTGAGGGCCGTAGAAAATGCATTTCTCCATTCCCGATCATAGTTAATTAGTGGGTTAGTTCTTATTGTCAACGTAGCAGAGCCACAGAAAAGATATTAAAGAAAGACCAAGAAACAACCGCAGATTTAGCACAACAAAAGTTGTTGATTGACTTTTTGAATTAAGGTAACCAAAGACAGTCTGTATATTTTCGTAAGATATGATGTCTCTATCTTTTATGGTCTCTGAGATCTAGCTTCCACGCCCTTTAGCATCCATTGCCTTAAACTATAATACCCTTGATTCTATGTGTATAGGGTATATACCATATTAAATGCCATCAACAGTTCCCAGAAATCTCTGCTCGTTTGCAACTTTGTCGCTATCTCTTTCGTTCTATCTTTGCATCTCAGTCTCTCTACCGCGCTTTCCCTATGCACATTGCAAAAGTTTTTGCCGCTTATTATATTCAATAAAATATTTTACAATGACTTTCTTACAGTGTACAGCTTTGTGGAAAGTTTGCCAAAAATAAATATGCTTGCATTTTTGCTCTCAACCAAAAATTGATAAGATTCTTTCTTTTTAACCGCTCGCTGACTTAACTTTGAGTCACTTGGTAGCAGCTCCTAGTAGTAGAAGTTGTCCCTTTGTGCTAACCAAATTGTATTATAAATATTTCAGCTAAACGATTTTGTTTACCCAAGTGCAGGAAACAAAACTCAAATAAAACTACTACTTATCATTCGAATAACTATGTAAATAGCTATTGGCAAGAGTTTTGTGTCTTTGCCCTAGCTGCAACTTTATAGTTCGCAGATAGGAAAATTTATTTGAACAAAGCACATTGTAATATGCTTTCGCAAAATTAAATTTAAAAAAAAAAGACTAAATTTTTAATTTTTCTAGTTTTCTACTCTTAATAGTCACTTGGAAAAAAAAATCTCGCCTAAACTTGCAAAATATTAGAAAAATTTCGTTAAAAAACTTATATTTCTTCATTCGTACATTTTTGTGTTAACGTAATCTTTATTTTTATTTTTGTTTTAGTGAAGCAATAAAATTATTTAATGAAACTAAACACACACAACTACTAAAACGTATGTCCTTGTTCAGAATACTTTCAAATGCAATGCTTTAAGTCAGTCTTTATATAACTTTTGTGCTACATAACGAAAATGTGTGTATGTAATCATTATTATTGAAAAGCTTGATTTGTGTAGCCTGACATTGCGCTCCTAAGTAGGCAACACATTTTTTATGCCTTTAAATGACTTTGCCACTTGCACTTGTCACTTGTTATACTATTTATAACCGGCTCACACACACACTCACAATAGCACATGCTTTTAATACTATTTAAGCCGCTCGCACTCCCACTCTCTTACGCCAGCTATCTAGTCTATGTTGTCCATGGCTGACAGCTTGGCTCTTCAATGCCATCTCTGACTGCGCCTGTTTGAGCGCGGCACATAGATAATGGCCAGCATATATAGACTATACAATTTTTCATTTTCACAGTCACAGCCGACGACACTCACAATCTCTGCCTCTGTCGCAGTGTCGTCATCAATAGCATGAGCGGGTGTGTATGTTGTTGTTGTTGTTCTTTCTTCTTGTTGTCCTTCAAGTGAGCGCTCGTTTTTGTGTATGTGTGCGTGTGTGTGTGTATTTGTGAAAAGTCAACGTTTTTACGTTTGACTTGATTTGAATGCACGCCAAGCCCGGCAAGCCTGGCAACCCTAGACCCTAGCCCTAGATCTGGATACCATACCATCTATATATTGCGTTCCATTCGTTTCGCTGGTATTGTCGTTCACGCTGTTCATTCATTCATTTATTTTTGGCGCACTTTAGTGTGTGTTTGTGTGTGTGTGTGTGCGTGTTTTCAATGTGACACTTTTCACTTTTCCTTATTTTTTATTTCTGTCGCGCTCTCTCTCTCTGCACTTGTATGTGTGCGATCCGTGTGCTCGGCTTGTTTGATTGAGTGCCCTTTTCATTGGCAGCAACAAACTTAATCAATTTTGCTAGCACTACGATGACGATGCTCTCTGAATGCCTTTTGTCAAACAAAAGCAGCGCACTAGGCAAAACGCCAGAAAATTGCTATGATTTAAGCCAACAAGCCAAAAAGGATAAGAGCAAACCCTAGCATAGCAGCATAGGTATGCCTTGAGTCAGAGTATTCTACATAGACAAACTAAGCAATTCACTTAATTCACTTTGACTGCTTTTCTTTCCTATGTGTGCACTATGCAAATACCATAAAATAATTTTCCACCACGGACAGACAACACCCTTACACATATTTGCGCTGCACAAATATACAAATGTATATATTTAATTTGGGCAAATAACTATTTTTGGCTGTGCCACATGCCCGACCAACTGACGCAACGAGTGAGTGGGTGGAACTTTTGGGCACAGGAAGAGTCAGTAGTAGTAGGAGTACCCTTGTCTCTATTTGCATTTATGGCTGGGACGTACGTAAAATGTTTGAAATAATTAGTGTAAAATATTTACATAGAAATTATTTGTTTATTTGCGGCAGACAACAATCAAAGCAACAAAAACTTTAGCGTAAATGAAGAGTTTTTAGGCATGTGGAAGTTGTAGTTATTTAAATTGCCAGCAGTCTACAAAAGCAACAACTGCAGATTTAAACAAAGCGCTGGTCACACTGCGCGTTTACGCTTTTGAACGATATTTAAGTAGTAAAGTTTATACGATATGCTCGTAGCTTTAATGAAAATTAAACCACACCCCATAGATCTTTACATTATTAAATAATAATAATAAATAATTTGTCAAAGAAGTATCTAGCTATGCTCATTCTCGATTTGCAACTATTTAAGTCACAAATCTCGAGTAAACCTTATGTATAGACACAAAGTTCTTGTACCCTAATTCGTTAGTGTATCATGGTTATGGCTGTGTATCGAGTCAAAAATTGAGATAATTTGAAATTGAAAAAGACACAAGCTTTTGAATCCTATAAATTTTATTTAGTTCAAATATAGCCTTTACTGACTTTTTTACGAGACTTTTAAAAACAGGCACTCCGCCTTATTTGTAGAAGCGAACAGTACGCCAGTAATTTAGCTTTGCATCGTGCCTTCAATATGAGTTTTGTAGAGGAACAGATCTCGTGTTTCGCCAGTAGAAATTATAGGCTGATTGCCCATCGCAGTTTTGCAGGGAGACTTAAAGGAACAGTCATAGTAATTAAACTAAGACACCACATTTTCTTGGCCTTAAAAATTATGTTAAAAGCCGCCCCAAATAAACGCATATTTTTTATAATACAAAAAAAAAAAAAATTATAATAATCAAAAAATGATCGTTAATTTTTTTCTAAATTTTTTGTTAAAATTTTGTCAAAGGAATCTTTTTACGAAAATAATTGTTGCGTACCTTACACCTATCTATTATCTTGAAATTAAAAGTCTGGGATTATGTTGCAAAATTATGAGAGATTTTTTTTTTTAACATACTAAAAAAGGTTTTTGTCAATTCGATTGGAATTATTAAAGCAAAAAGTGCGACGCCCTTAACTGAGATAATCATCTTCCGAGTATTCCCCGTCAGGCCATCACATTAGTTTTAAATAATAGATGATTCGTCGGATTTATGACTGTCGCTATAAAAACTTATTTGACGCTACGACGAAAGTATCAAAGATGCATTATATGGCACTTAAGTCTGTTCAAAGAGTATTTTAACATTTCCTTGCCAAAATTTTGCTTTCTGCAAAGCTATTGACCCATGGGCGTTGTCACAGTAACGCCCTGAACTTAGCAATTCGTATGAACAATTTAGCATTTTAATTTTAATTTACTAGGGGCGTGGCAGCGTCATGCACATGCAAACACGGTACAGTGTGGTCTCTCTCCTTGCTCTCTATAATTTTATTCTTTTTGCATGTGCTTAGTAGTATGTGTGTGTATCTGTGTGGACAGTGCATTAAGTCAAACGTAATCCGCACATGGCTAGCCACAAAGGCAGACAAAGACAAAAAACATAAAATGTGTGGTAAAGGGGTAGAAGAGCAGAGCGGGTAAAGCAAAGTCCCTGTCGCTTACTTTTTGACTTTGCTACTGCTAGTTGTTGGTTTTTGGTTGGAGGTCTAGAGATCCAGTGCTGAAGCAGCTCTGGTTAGCCGGGTTTGCCTTTCATTTGGTTTGCTTTGACTGGTCGTGGCCAGCTGCTATGACTACACTCCTATTTGCAGCTATGTCTCTGTAGCTACAGCTACGGCTACACTCCAAACCCAAGAGTCGGGTTTTCATTAAGTTATACAATTTAACGCCCTTTCAGCCAACCATGGAGCAAAGTAGTAGATGGCGGCTGAGTTTGCCATCAACGTCTCGTTCGAGTTTTATTTACATTTGCTTTGGGTCAAATTACACAAAATTCTACGGGTGTTGTGGCGACAAAAGCTATTGACAGTAGTGGGAGTTAGAGATAGTGTTAGGCATGGGTTAGTAGTACATGGAGCTAGAAGGAAGCAGAACTCTTCCAGCTGGCGACGACTATGGCGACGTTGTCGGTAATTTAAAACTTTTACGCTCTTTTGTTTTAACACGCGTGGGCAAATATTATTGAACTTAGTCTCTTGGATTTAGCCAAGTGCAGTTTAAAGTTTTTAAATTGTAATACTTTAAAGGCATGCAACACATTCGCCAGTTTGTTGGCTTCTTGTTGACCCAATTAGTTTGAACTGAGCTTACCTTTAACTTGTGTAAAACTTATTGCTGCTGTTGCTGCTCGTTTATTATAGGCCAAAAGTTAGGTAAAAGCCTTTTAAGTTATGCAAACAAATCCTTTGCCAATATTCAATTGAATTTTGCTTGCAAATTAATTTAGCTTTGGCAACAAAAGCTTTTATATTTTTGCAAGACAGAGCTGCATTTACTAAGCAATTTCATTTGTACCTACATATTGTCATTTCCATCATTTTTCAGCCTAATTATGATATCTTTTACGTGACAACAACAAACATTCAAGTGACTTCCATTGGCAAACCACTTAGATATTTATTTTTATGTAATGCTGAACCCAAAAAAAAAAATAAAAACAAAAGGAGAAAACCGCGCTGCCAACTTGTTCTGTGTCGCATGCCGCCACGTCCACTCAAAATTCAAGTGGGCGTGTTTGATGACATGCTGCTGCTTACCTTCAGCACGTAATACGCTAGGGATTCGCCTGTATTAGCCAACAACAACCCGACACAAACAATATTAATAACAACCGGGCCAAGCCAAGCCAGCCAGCCAGCCAGCCAGCCAGTCAGTCAGTCAGCCGAGCGCCATAATAATACATCAGCTGTATGAAGTCCGGAGTCAAGGCCCTGCCAAGGGGTATCCGGGTAGCAACTGTGTAGATTGTAGTACCATACCACGGAGACAGCCAGTCAGCTAATAGTCAACGCTACAGACGCTTCGACTGACGAACGCTTCATTGAAAAGTTTCAGCGTAATGGCTTTTGTTTTGCCCATGGTAAGGCGGCCTGTTTGGAGGGGTAGCTGCTGGGGTTGGTTATAGCATTAAGTAATTGATTACATCTCCGGGGACTTTTAAGCAAGCCAAGCCAACAACAACAACAACATTAGATACAACAGCTCCGACCATATCCCTAACAGCTACAACAATAACAGCCGGGCAAAATGAAATGGCACGCCACTATAAAGCTCATAAATATCTATATAGCTGGCACAATATATATAAATTTTGCTAAATAGTATATAAAAACGCAAAAAAAAGAAAGAAAAAAGCAACCTAGAGGTTGAGCTCTATATTGTGGCCACAAACAGCGAGCGACCCGGTTGAACTTTGCTGTGTTTTTACCTTAAGCAATAACCATAATTTAGACCCAGCCCAATGGGGTTTCTTTTAAAGGTTTCGGGTGTAAGGACACCACAATGCTATACTGCTTTGCATGTAATGCATGATTGAAGCTGGAAGCAAAAAGGAGCAGACACTTAACAATGCTCAGAAGTGAGTTGAGCTTCTTGATATACTATATGTTTTAGTTAAGAAAGTTGAAGAGAAAACATTTAGCGCTCTTATGGGATTATTTAAATGCAAAACTAGCCTTAGATTGCAGAGAAAGTTAGACAAAATTTGATATTCCAACAAACATTAACATAAATATTTTAAATGGGATTCGCTTAAAAAAAAAATACGCGAATTCTACTAAAAGTAAACGTAGTTGAAAATAAATTTTGTTGATTTTCACATATAATCTAAATGATAAAATATTAAAGCGATGAATACAAAGAGCAAAATCTCACTTTACTTGCTTCAAGCATTCTAAAATGTAGAATTAAGATGCAATCCAAAGTAGCAGAAAGCGATTTGAATCATTTATATACTTTTGTTGGGTTGATGGCTTTACTTTAATTTTAAGTTCAGTTTATTTCAGAGCTGTCAAGATAACATGCAAAAAAATAATGATAATGATCAGCAAGAGACATCGCAGCAGCAGTAGTTGTTATCGATATCGAGCGTGTCGATAGGTTGAAAATAGAGAAAAAAGTCATATTCCAAAGCAGAAGCAGCTGCTAATAAGCTACGAACCTTCATAAAAATATCAATACGTATTAGGTATGCCTCTCCCTTGCGCCATTCGCACCTCTTAACCACATTCCATCATATGCATTGAGGTATTTTTGCATACTTGCTCTCTATTTATCACTCACCTTGTAACCACATCATTTTTCCACGTTTCAATGTGGATTTTAAATTAAAAATGCTGAAAGACAAGAGAAAATAAATATAAATACCCTCGCCACGCCCAGCTTTATAGGGCCTGCCAGTTCTATCGCGTCTAATTGCCTCATTCGCCATTCCATGTAGTTCGGAACCCTTTGCCCTGCTTGCACGTTCCCTACGTTCTTTTGCAACCTCGACAGTTATAATCATAAAGTTGCTTTTGTGGCATATACAAACCGGTTATATTGCTCCCGTGTGATAGCCATAGTCCTTCTGCCTGGCTGACTCGCTGTTTTCCTATATTCCTATTTTCCTGTTTGGCTGTTGTTCCACTGGCCGCCACTTCTTCATTTGCGAACAAATGAAAAATGTTGCGGTTTATTTTCATTTTTAGTTTTTCCAACAGTTACGCCTTCTGCAACTTGCGTCGCTCCCCGTTGCCTAAACATAATTTGTTGCATTAATGTTAGCCACATATAGCACGTTGCACATATGCACATAGTTTTTGTTTAATTTCAACGTAAATGACTTATGTGTGCGGCCCAAGGAGCAAAGTACTCTATGGGGCGTTGGGGCATGCGGGTTCTTGCTGCTAATTGCTCAGAGCCCTTGAGCTAGAAATTTTGCGCATAATTTGTGGCAGCGAATATGCATATGGAAATTTGCGAGCTTGTCCGGAACATATGGCTCTGCAGATGCGGGTCAATTGGATGTGTTAAAGGTGGGTGGGACGAATAAGTTTGGCCAAGTGCGTGTTTCTATTAGTGCAATAAATTAAATAAAAGAAAAGCTGTTGGAGACCAACGTACTGGTTAATACTTTCTCACGCTTAATGGGAAAATTTGAAAATTAAATTTTTAAGAAATTTAAATGAAACGAAAATCTATTCAAATTAAAAAAGAAACAACTTTTATCTTTAATTAACAAAAAGTTTTTATTATACCTGAATTAAGAAATGGTAAAATTTAATTAAAAGTAATTATGGTTAGTTTCATATGACAGTCCCAAATATATTTATAAAAATAAAGTAATTCGAAATCAAGATCCTTAAGTGTCACAATTATAAAACAAACTCTGTTACTACAAAATAAAAAAAATAATAAAAGTTTAAATGATATAAGCAATAATGTAGAACAGCATAATATTGGTGTGCAAACGCATGTGAGCCTAATAAACAAAATGTGTTCTTTTATAAGTCTGTCCGTTTTTTGGAGTGCTTATGAATATTTATGATATGGTATAGAAGCAAGGTTTCAAAGCGTTTTTATTCGCATAGTAAATTTTAGCCCATGCGTGCAGAATTTCTGAAAACTACATTTTAAACAGAGCAAAAGTTACAATATGAACAATTTAAAAAAAAATCCTTGTAGTACATAGTTTCGAAACTGTTGCCCCAAGTTTTAACAAATGAACTCAATTTAGATCTCTTCTAAAGGTGCATCTCTATTGATTTTTTGTTTGTTAAATTTGAATGCGAAAGCTAAAACTGAACTGACATAAAAATCAAAAAATTCCAGAAATTTTTACTATTACTTCAACTTATTTCAGATTACAGTTGATTATATTTGAAAAACCTACCACAACAGCTTTTAAGACTTTTTAAGCTCTTTATATGCAAGACAAACTTAAAGAATTACTTTGGCCAAACATTTCCATTATTAAGCTTATCAATCTTGAATGCCAAGGCCATCTGTACGAACTTTTTCCAAAGTCTATTCTACATTGTTCGCTTCATTTTAAAGTCTCACACCATTAAGCACTACTATAATAAGGACAACAAGGGCATTACAGGAGAATAAAAAATAAAGCAACCCCGCTTGAGATTGTGTTCTAGTAACAAGGACAACAGCAATTTGGCTGTCATACCATAAACCTACATTTTCACATTGCTAAATGCCCGCATAAATACAGGCCAAGGTAGTAGACAGGACAGGGACATAAAAATGAAAAATAATAATGCCATTGACAAATATAAAGCCATAAATTATAAATGTGAAATACTTACTTATAAGCAAAATCTACTTTAACACAAAGTAAGCAAAAAAAAAAAATAAAACACACACAAAAACGAGAAAACTCTTAGAGAGAAAGGAATTACTTTGTTGGGGGAAAACTGAAAGCGCAGCACAAAAACACAAACCGCAACTTGTTATAAAATTAGTAAAATTTTCTTAGCAAACATTTACATTAACTACAAGACGATTGCGTGAAAAACTCAGGGGTGCTGGGCAGACCAGGACGCGGCAAAATCCCAGTCAGGCAAAAGCAAACAGGCGCGTACACTTCAAAAGAACCATAGAAGCGTAGCCAAAGTAACCAAAATAAAACACACTCAAAAAAAAATAAAGTAATATAAGAAAATGAGAAAAAAAAAAAAACGCAGCTCAAGACCCGAACAGAAGAGAACAGAACAGAACAGGACTCCGACTCTGTCCCAAAAGTATTAAGAGAGCAAAGCAATTAAAATATGAAAATGTACAACTTTCATCTTTTTGAGCTCATTGCATAAATCATTTTGCTGCTGGGCTAGCAGTTCAGTGGTCTGGGGGGGAGGGAGTGTTCTGGCTTTTCCTTTTGCTAACGGTAACATTCAAATTTACTGCTACTGTGACGCTTTTTACTAATCAGCCATAAGTCCTTGGCAGTTGTTTCTCTCTTCTGTGTGCTCTACGTTTACCACTCACAAATGTTGCCAACCAAAAATGATTTATTTCGACTTGTGTGTGGCAGACCTGTAGCTACTTTTAATGCCATTGTAGCACTGTGTTTTTGAATACACCTCCCCCACACACCCGCTCTCTCGTGCAGCTATCAGTGCCCCCAACCCTGCCACAACCTGCCTGCAATTGACAATATAAAACATAATTATAATCATTGCTGCTGCTGCGGTGGCGCGCTCAGTTGTAATTACATGACAAGTTACGTGATGGGGACTACGGTGAATCGGGGCGGGCAGCCGGAGACGTTCCGGCAGTGTGTTTCATTTTTTGAAATGCCCGCGAGGCTTGCAAAGTGTATTTAAAATTTTACATACACCAACGCCCATACTGTTAGATACACTCCCACACACACACACACACACACACACACACACACACATTTATATTCGCCATGTCGTCTTCAATTAAAACTTTGTACAAATTGCAAACGTCGGTTAATTGCCGTGCGCGTCGGGTTCTTGTCTAAGCTAACGTGTCATTAGATAGCTTTGGGAATTGGAACGGGTTCGGTGGTCTAGCTGCATGGTCTAGAGGGCCTTAAAGGTGTCACAGACAGTTTTGATGACGCTATTTAAATAGTTATATGAGAGCTCAAAAGTTTTTGTTTGATGTTGTTTAATTAAAGGGCATTTGATACTTGTGTTGTATGACACATCTTTAACTGTGCTTAGACCTTGCTGCTATGTGGTCAATATATATGTTTTTTTTTATATGGTAAACTACATATTTTATGCTGATATAAAGCTATATGTATATTTTTTCTTGGAACGATATAGTTTTACGTCGATATGACTAATATTGCAGATAAATCGTCACATAACGAAATAATGACTATGGTAAAGGCGTAAAAGCTTAGTTGATAAAATATTGGCCTCAAATCTTTAAAATTCGTACCGAGTCCTTAGTTTCGATTCCAAATCGAGCAAAATTCACTCATCAGTCGACAGAACAGAAAATATATACATATGATCCTATCCGCGGGGAAGAAAAAGGGCGCAACGAGGTTCCTCCATTTCCCTCTATCATGCGCCAACCTCTTGGCTTCGCTCCAGGTTTTATTGGTTTTGAATACGTCAGCTTCCAGGTTCCTCCAGTCGATGGCGATGCGGGAGATGTCGATTGAGTCTCTTCTTAGCACGTGTCCAAGACAGCCCCATTTTCTTTTCAGGATTTCAAAGCGCATCGGTATCTGGTTGCAGCGAGTTCACAGGTCAGCATTTGAGATCGTATTAGGCCAGAACAATCTCAAGATTTTTCGGGGACAACGTTTGGTGAAAAAAAGCGTTTGGAGGTCAGAGGTTCCAGGTTTCGCAACCATACAAAATATTTTTGTTTTGGTACAGCATTCAGCGCACCGAACAGAACAGAAAATATGGGCGTTAAGAGTCAGAAATGATGATATGAGCTTCCTTTACAAAAACTTATTCTCAGTCGAGTTACATTTTCTTTACTTTTAACTATTTGTAAAGGTACAAATCTTTTTTGAATTTCCATTTTGAATACTATTTACCTTTTTTTATATAATATATTTTTTTTTTAGCTATTATTTTTTATAAATAAATTTATTTTGTTTATTTTTTATAAAATTTTAAGTGAATCCTATATTAATTTTTTTATTTAATTCAATACTTCTTTTTTTTGTATACAGTTTTTAGCAATTTATATCTTGCAAAAAATTTTTAATAAATACATTTTTATTCTTAAATATTAAAAGAAACTTGCATTATTTGCATTGAAAAATTATAAGTTCTTAGTTTTTAAACAAACCAAATTTGGTGATGCACTTTCTCACTTTTTAATAATTTTTTTTTAATTCTGTATAAAAAAGTGAATGTAGACGTTGCCTGCCCAAACATTGGTTTACCTGCAATTGGGGGGTTTTCAATGAACTGCAATATTTTGAATACCTTTGAAAAAATGTTCAAACCTTCAAAGTATGCAATTTGAATTTTTTCACAATTTTCCGGCTGAAATTTTCTTTACATACGTAAAATGGGATGGCCAAGATTAACATAACGAAAAGTGTGGATTCAAATTCGATAGGGAGGCTCCGCATTTTGGAATACTTGATTTCAAAATATTGCTTATATATTATTATTTTTTTACGGAAAATTGTATTTGTTTTTAAGGTTTTTAACTTATTTATCTACTTTGGGTTTTTAAAGACGAGCGATGAGATTAGTTAAATATCTTTTTAAAGTTGCATTCATTTGCTTTGTAAAAAATGATACATAAAGAAGAACTCTTTACATTTTTATTTGATTAAAAATTTCTAGAGAAAGCTGAAAAAAGCATGTCAAAATCAAAATGAAACTGTGAGAATTCAGTATGTTGAGTTACATTTAGTTGGTGCGAAAATAGGTTTTTGAGCTTCTTTACTAAAATTAAAATATGTTTATATTGCATACTAAGCTTCAAATAGACTTAAAGTAGAGTCATAGCAATTTACATAAATAAAATTTAAAATTCTATAACAAAAATGCATTCTAACTAATAGTGATCACTTTTTGTATTGAATTGTATAACTTGAAATACAAATGAATTGCTTACTTTCATTGAGGTAAACTGTAGCTTTAATAGTTACATTTAATTGTAAAATATAAAATATAATTAATTGAAAAAGTAAACTATTAACAAGTCTAAAAAATATACGCTTATATGCAGATACATTCAATTACACAATTTTTATCTGGCTTTCAATGCCAGTGATAAAATCAAATGCTGCATGAAACAATTCCAATTTGCATATTTTTACCAACAGAGATTTGTTTGAAATTTGTGATTTTATTGTAAACTCGCACTAAGACCTTGATATACAAACACAAATCTACAACTACAACAATTAGAAAATCAAAAACAATTTTGCATATATCGAAAAATAAAATACCAAATAGAATGTGTTATTGAAGTGCGAGCATAACTTTATTTTGCAGTTCCAACAAAGGCTACTACAAATTTAATACCGGCTTTCTATACAAATATGTACAACAACAACAATGCCATCAAATAGGAATATACAAATAAATATAGAGCGTACATATGTGAAGTAGGTGGGAATGGCAAGCATGCGATGGATGTGTATATAAACACAAGTATAACCAATCAAAAATCCAATTAAAATTGAGCAAAATTCGATTTGCATGTAAAATATGGAAAGCCAAAAGAAAAAAAAAAAGGGAATGAGTTCGAAAATATAAAAAACCATATGAACCAGGCAGGCGCCAAACAAGAAAAGCATAAAAATATTTGCTATATACTGTATGTGAAATTGAAAAGCCTGAAAAAGGAGCAACCTGCAAAAAATGCCAACATTGGATTGATGTGTTGTGTTACCAAGTATACAAAAAAAAAATAAAATGTAAAAAAAAAGAAAAAATCAACAAAAAAAACACCAAACTTGTACGTAGTATAGCCAATAAAATAAAACAAATTTTTCCACGTGTGGCATTTGCACAGCAAATATTATACACATACATTTTACATTTACGTGTGTGCGTGTGTGAGAGCACATGTTGTGTGTATTTGCAGTGAAACGATCTGGCAACACTTGTCAACAAATACAAATAAAAAGCAACGTGTGAATAACGCAAAAATGGCTGCTGGGCTGTTAAATACATATAAGTTTTCCGAATTCTCAGAGTATATCTAAGTTTATTTACAAGTAGGGCAATAAGCAGAAGCCATTTTAAGTTTTAAAATTCCCATTTTTTCTCTCAACATTATTCTTTCACCCGAATAAATGTGCGATCGATACAAATAATTCGCACACTAACTCCCTTAAGGTATACTGTATTCATTTAGAGACATCCCCACTATTATATCACCGCACTTTCGATAATTTTTAACAATTTGAGAATACCCTCGATACAGGCTATAAAAATTCAAAATTGTTTCTCAAAAAAACATAGTTTCCGCTGTCTCCGACATTTAAAAGAGGTATTTTAAAATTTCTTTTTTTCACGAACTTTACTCATACAAGGCCGTAACTTCGAAATAATTTTAAAATAGAAGGTGGTGCGACAAAAGCAATGCAATAAAATTGATCTGGCTGCTCATATAAGGAGACCAAATCTCAAGTTTGGTTACCTTAGCTCTTATAGCATATTGTGGCTAACTTTAGGGTCTTTGACGCTTTCTTCTCTATGTTTCATGCATATGTATAAACTTATTATAATCCACAGGATGCATTTTTTTTTTAATTTGTTCAGAGTCAACTCACGTTGTTTTTGCGAAAATAATTGGCGACTCCCAATATGTGACTCCGGACAACGAGCAGGTTAAAGGTTACATCCTTTTTGTCTTATTCTATATATAAATAACATAGATAGATCACTATAATTTTAACTAATTTATATTCTTTCCATTTCTCTTTGCAGGTGAGTTCTTTTGCAAAATAATTGTAAGCAGCCTATGCACTGTATAGATCGTAAGTTTGTTAGTCATAGTACATACTGCAACTTCAAATATTTTGTTTTATCTAAAACTTTCGAAAAAATAAAAATTTTGGCCAAATCTTATTTTAGCAAATTTTTTTTATTAAATGTGCAATAAATAAAGCTGTGAAGTATCTTTAGAGTGATTTTGAAAGCCAAATTTCATTTTGTTAGAAAAAAAACCAAAATGTTAAGGTCTGTTTCAGAAATACATCTAGTTACTTGTAGTATCCTTTTCGCCGTACTGCTTATTTTCAAAACAACGACGTTGAATTGTCACAGTTTTCAATCAGTTACTTGAATCTAAAGCTTTTTCGGCACCATTTTTAAAGAAAATTTTAAATAGTTTTTTAAATGTGGTTTTAACTGGTGGACGTTTGTAAATTTTTATATTGTTTTTGTTATTAAAATCTCTGCTGTTATGCCTTTATTTTCAATTATGCTTTAATTGTGCGGTCCGAAAATTATAAAAATTTAATTGGCAAATAATAAGCACATTATAAGGCTTCAAGGCACAGACAGAAAAACACACTTTCACAAATGGTATTGGAGAGTGGGAAAAATGGGGAAGGAGTGCAAAACATCCATGCTCCTAACTTCCTTATGACTGCTGGCATAATTAGTTTATTATGTTTGCTGTCCAGTTGAAAATTTCTAGTTATTATTGTTTATTCGTTGTTAACAATTTTTATCGACCCCCAGAACGACTATTATACGATTTTCAAACCAGTTGCTATATTATTATATTTTAGTTGTTAGTGTTGTGCAATTTTAATTGCATATTTTTGTGCGCTGCTCTTTCACTTTGTTCTATAGTGTCTCTGTGTGTGTTAATTAATTTTGCACTTTAAACACTGTCAGTTGCATGCAATTGACCTGCGCTGTTTAATCTAACTTGCTTTTTCATCACATAAACCTTTTATATTAATTAAATTAGCTATTTATGGTAAACAAGCTCGAATCTTATGTAATTTGTACAAAATTAATTAGAAAATGAAGCATAATAACAAAAAAAAAAACGACAAATTAAATAACCAACGCACGCAAATCAAATCAAGGAACAGACATATTATATAAACCGAAATGCCAACTAACCGTTACGAACACCCACATTAAATACATAGAAAAAAAAATAGCTCAAGGTAAATAAATAATTGAATTCATTAGGCAAATGAAAAATGCTGTCTCTGAGTCTTCTTTAAGGCATGAACTCAACTAGAGAAGAAGAAGCAGAAGAATGTTAAATCTTAAACATGGCGGCACTTGGAATACTCTAAGAAAGATTTGCTCTTTCTTTAAAAAATTATTTCTTTTTCAAGGCAATGAAGAAGGACACGGAAAAAAATTTGTATTTCTTGATCGATTTTAAGAGATTTGATATAACACTATAAGTTTATATCTCCTTTATACTGTTTGGTCGCAGAAAATAAGTGAGGACTAGGGCTTTGACTGTAAACTGTAGCCCAAGAATATCCTTATTATTTGAAAAATATTAGAATTATTTTTTTTTAAAATTTTAAGACTTTATTTTTTTAGAAGCAATTTGTAAAACAAGCAGATGCTTATAATTTTTGAATTTATAAAAAATTACGCTTTTAAAGTGTAAAATAACAGAAAATTGTTCTTAGTCTTAAAATGATATACAAAAAATTTGCACAGAAAATTGAAATCACAGTATTTGAAATCGATAACAAACTTATTTTAATCAAGACGGGCAAAACTCAGCTTTGAGATAGGTTACTTCTTGATTTTAGTTAACAAAAGATATGCAATTTATAAAAATAAATGTATTTTTAATTATTTCCACATTAAATAAAAAAATAAAAGAATCGATCACATAAAAAAAAGGGACAACCAAATTTTTGTGTAGTCTTTTAAACACAATCGTCATATTTTTAATGCATAAATGCCATATATTCATGCAAAATCTTAACAAAATATATTCTAACCACTTTGCCTACAAACTCCTCGTTAGAAACATGATGCTCTCATTTTGTTAGCGTATATAGTAAGCCATATAGGGTTTGACTAACTTGTTTGTTTTTGTTAGCAACATATTGACCCAAATCTGTGATGACATTGGGTATGCGTATATAAGTATTGCTTGTAGCTTAATGTCTATCTATATAAAGTATGTATCTACAAGTATGTATGTTCGCTCTTTTGTGAAAGGATAACAGCAGCCTGTCAAAGCTGTTAAAAACGTAAACACAAATAGAATGCAATATTTACGTTATACGAACACACACACTCTCTCACGCACATACACGCACACACACAGACACACCTGACAGTCATCAACGTCACGCCCTTCTTTAGTTCCGTGCGCTTTTACTGTTGCTCATTAGTACATAGGAAAACACACGTTACAAGATCGAACAAAAAAAATAAACACAAAAAAAAACTACATACGACAACAATAACATCATCGAAGCAGAAAGAGAGAGTATTGAAGCGCGCTCTTAATCAAAAGCAGCGACAGAGACAGAGACTGCGACATTCTCGAAAAAAAAAAAAACAAAAACAACATCAGTGACAAGATAAAGAAGAAGAAAAAGCTGTAGAAGTTTAAGCATGGCCAAATAAATAATACACCTTAAAGCAAAAAGAAACAGCAACAATGGCGGTCGCACACACATGCACATACCTACACATAGATACATCGCCATTTTGGCAACGGTAAAAGTGTTCTGCGGTTTACAAACACCCACACGCATACGCACTGTATTTGTTTGGCATTTGCTTGTATGTATCTGTGTGTGCATGGATTTTTGTTAGTTTTTGTGGCGTCATGTTAACAAAAGCATAGCTCTAGGGTGGCTCACCCAAACTTCCAACCTCCCCTGAAGTTTCTTATTGTAAGGTTCCAGTGTGTAGTGCGTATCGCTTGTTAGTTATATAAGTAGTTTGCCCCAATTGGTTAGCACTTTAAGTGTTTTCTTACCTATGCGCAGCTAAAATGCTGACATGCTGACGTAGTATATTTTCTTTTTTCTCCAAGGGATGGAGAGCAAAGTTGACTTTAATGAGCCTTGAAAAGTTGTCATGGATTGGACGGACGAAGTAATCAATGTAATGGGAAAAGTATTTGCATCATATAACAAGAGATATAGCTGGGTTTATAGTAAAATATGTTTAGGAGGGTAAGCATTCATTTAGTCAAATGGGATGTTGCATGTGACAGTTGAAGTAACTCAAGTTGACATAAAACGAAAGCTGTAATAAAATTGCAAAACACAAATAACTCAAATGTGATATTAAATGCTATGTTTTCGGTTGGAACATCTGTATATCTGCATATAACATATATTACAAAGTCGTCTAAAATATTTGTAATTCCATGCGTCGAGAGATTAGCCGACGATTCTACACTTTCTTAATCAAAAAACAAAATTGTGATACCTAAAAAATTCACACTTTCAGAATTTTAGCAATTTTGGCCTTGTAGGATTTTGATTATATTCAAATCTGCCCTACAAAATTTTGTTTTATATTGGCTATACATAATAGGTACTTGGTCTTTCTCTTTATAATATACAAATTTTTGTTCAAATTCGTACTCCCAATCTATTTTTTACTTTCTTCAACTTGCATAATTGACTGGGGTACTTTAAATAAAAGACTTTAAGCCCAAGAGTTTAGCGTAAAATTATAAAGAGTACAAACTGCGTGATTTTGTAGCCAACAACAATGCACCAATTTCGTATAATACAATCTTAACAAGCCATAGTTTTCATTATTTAGCCTCTGTACATTGCTTAGAAATTACAACACGAAATCACAAATAGTATTCATTCTTTTGGCAAGCATAACACATCTCATTACGTATACGCATAAAAGCCCCAAAATGAAAGCAGATTGTGCACAGACGAGTACACGCTTAATTATGCAACAAATTAGGCCCAGACTGTTACTACGTACTACTTGCAGTGCATTATAAAATGAAATTTTGCATTATGCATAAAATATGCGACTAAGGCAGCCGCTCTTAGTGTATGCTCCATTACACGCCAAGAAGACGATGACGACGAGTATGATGACGACAAACTTTACACACAAGCACATCAGTACACACACACACACTCACGCACACATGTTCACATATAGAGCTGAACTTTATTATTAAATCCCGAAACTTAAATGCATGGCCCCAAGTGCAGAGACGAGAGAGTGCAGCCAACAAACTGGCAGTGGTAGAGTGAGTTATTAACACGCTTTGCCACATTTGCAACGTAATGTGGCTGAGTTTAGTGGCAGCCAGTTGCCAGTTTCTGGCTAAAGTTAAGGCCCAGTCTGAGGCTCTGTGTATGTCATTATGCTAAACTAAGCGGCAGCAGTGCTAGAATTTGCACCCGACCAACAGTCACCATCAATGTTCACAGTCACCAAACCAAACTAAACCAAACCAAACCTCGCCATGCCACATCAAGCCCTGCAACACTCAGCCGCCCTTTGGCCTGCAAGCTCTCGTACCTGCCTGCAACTTGTGGGCACGTGCTTGCAGGTAACATTTCCGTTGCAGCTTCCGCTGCGAGGGCTTTATAATTATTTTGCCTTCCATGCAATGGCAATAGCATATGCTGCCTGTTGACTGCCAGGGCGTATCGTACGTGTTGCATGCAGCAGGGCGCAGTGGCGAGTTATAAGCTTCATTAAGCATATGTACAGCACGTTGTAAGCGTGTCTGTCTGCTGCTAAGTCTGTATTAGTGTTTGTGTGTGTGTGTGTTGCCGTATCAAGCAGAAGGATTTGCCATTTATGCTGAAACGCACACAGAGATAATTAAATGCACTTGGAGGACATAGTAAGTTAATGAAATTTTAAAACGTTTCAGAGCTCAAATTATATACATCTGATTTAGGCGCAGCGTCTTGTAATTATGTTTTGAAGTTATATACAGCTTAAAGTAAAGAAAGTTACAAAAACTTACAGCCTCCAAGGCCAAAATTGATTAAGCTAAATTGTATGATTCGAACAAATAAGGCAAACTATAATAAAATAATTCAGTCAAACTTCCATGTATTGAACTTCTCTACAACGAACTTTTCCTATAACGAATTTTTTTTCCTATATGCGAATATTTCTGCATAATTGTTTCTGTCTAATTTGAAATTTCAATTTTTAAAAATGTACGCGAAGAGGACTTCAAATTATATTTTTGATGATTTGCTGGCATACATTTAAAAAATATAGCTAGGAAGCGGAAATTGGGCAAACTACTAAAATCTAACAAAAATATGAGACATATTGGTCCACGCATTCAGCCATTTTCCCTATAAGCAAAAAAAAAATCCATTTCCATTTAATGGATTTTGGTTAATTTTATAATAAATAACTATGACAAATTTCAACTATTAAAGCACTATCTAGTGCCACCAGCAGTTATATTTAGCTAACTTGTGCTTTAAAAGCTTAACATCCAATTGTCTGACATTTCTATTAAAAGAAAACGTTACCGGCAAGGGTGCCACCCAAATTGCTTTGACCTTTGTACAACAGCTGCGACTACTCTCTTAGCTATACGCACCCGCTCATAACTTCTATGGTAATGGAAGGAAGTAAAAAATAACCCAAAAAAATTATGTATATATATATGTGAGAATAGCATTTTACACACGCACATTAAGTCACGTTTTCGCACCATTAACCCATAAAGAACGTTGAGTAAGAGCACGAGAGCAAAGGCAAAGATTTATAAATATTGAACTTTGTCTCGCTCAGTTCTAGCTGCTGCTGCTCTTGCTTGCTCTGAGCCGGCTTTCAAGTCATAAAGCAGTCAGAAGCATATTTTATAGATTTTAATATGCGTTCTACGTAACGGTCGCCCCTTATATCCTAGTAGAGCAGAGTTTTTGGCTTGGCTTTTAAATTTACGCTCGAATGTAGGCAATGCTTTTATACGCACTCACACAGACACACTCACACACACGCACTCTCT
This sequence comes from Chymomyza fuscimana, assembly GCA_949987675.1. Lineage (NCBI taxonomy): Eukaryota > Metazoa > Arthropoda > Insecta > Diptera > Drosophilidae > Chymomyza > Chymomyza fuscimana. The sequence continues at coordinate 39,254,296 of OX465089.1, forward strand.
CACCCTTGTCAGCTGACTTTTACTGCGTTTCGTTTAGTGAGTTTTATGCTACTGTTGTTACGCTCTGACAATGTGTCAACGTGTTTGAGCGTGCATGTGCGTGTGTGTGTGTGTGCGTGAAAGCTACAAAAAAAAAAAACAAAAAAAAAATTTACTTGATAAGGGTTTATCAATGCGACACAGTAACTTAGTGATTTACTTGTACGTGTGCATGAGTGTGTGTGTGTGCTCACTTTATTTTTTTTTTTTTTTTTTAATTTTGAAAATTGAAAAAGTGACTTTTGCTTTCTTGACTCCACACACTCTCGATGCGATACAAGCAGCGGCATCGTATGACAGGCGGTCACATGCCCGGATAAGCATGCTACTGACTTTTCGGCTTGAATTTTCCGACTTACTCAGAGCTGGGGGTAGTCTGATGTGGCTGTACGTCAAGTGCGTGGGCGGGCATCAGTTAGCTTAGTTTGTTTTAGGCTTAATATTAAAGTGAAATTGAATTTTAAGCAGCTGCATGCAACCCCACTCCGGCTGCCTGCTTTGTGTCAACTTGAGCCCAGGGCTTAGCTGCCTCGCATTTGAAGTTAGTTAACTTTTAGTATGTCGAAAGTTGTTGTTTACTTTTCAAAAAAGGAAAAAATGAAAAAAAAAAAAAAAAAACGTAATTGAGGTATTCTCTTAGGGTGCCATAAGTCCGGAGGCTTCGCGATATGTCACTTAGGGTCGTGTTTTGCATTCATCAATCGTTGAATTTATAATGTTTATTGATAAGTCTTTTATATATATGCTTAGGAACACATATGTTCCAGTTAAAGCTAGTCTATATCAAAGGCAGTTTAGGGAAATCTTCAAATTTATTTTTTCAGGCAGCTCTCAATTCCTTTTTGCTACCTTGTCTTCTGTATATCTAAATAAATTTCAAATAATTTGTTAATCTATTATGCATGTATTTATTTCCTGAATCTTGTATAGTTATCCTAAAGCCAATGCTCACAACTGCTCTTTCCAACTTTTAACTAAGCCCAAAAAGATATTTGGCTTGCTACATACCTGTATTGCCCCTTGAGCTCGCTCTCTACCATTTACAAAGCCCAAATGTATGCCACAAAAATTTTGTTTCTCATCTTATAAAATCATTTTTGAGTTTCAAGGATTTTTGCACAACATACACACCTGCCAACAAGCTAGCAGAATTGCCAGTGCTATTTAAAATAAATAACAGCATCCATACTCTCTCACACACATACACACACACACACACACACACTTACATATATATATATATGGCAAAAACCAAATAAATTGGTTTCGTAACCGCAAAAAGCAAACGAGTGGGGCAACATAAGACTTACTGTCAGAGCATGTGTGGCAGCAGGCGGGAATTTCCAGCACTCACATCAATTCAATTCAATCAGACATCAAGCATATACAATTTTCACTCCAACACAAGAATTATACAATCAATGGCAGGTTGCCAGACAGAGCCGCAAGAGCCACCCTTTTAAATCTGCCCCTGCCACTGGCTGCCACAACTTGCGAAAAGGAAATAAAATGCGCCAGGCACGTTGCAACACTATTACTTATTTCGGATAATGTACGGAAAGGGGCAGACGCTGGTACTGACTGCGTTTGTGTGTGTGGCACAGGTGAAACAGCAGCCAAGTTGGCAGCTCTGTACAAAGTCTAAAATGCAATAATCTTTCAACGTGGCTTTGTTGTTGTTGTTTCTACTGCTGCTGCTGCTGCTGCTGCTGCTGTCGACGCCATCGTCGAAGTCAACGTCGTCAGCATTTAAACGTGACTTTTAAGCATGATGTTGTAATATTTTAACTTGACTAAGAATAGCAGACACGGCCAAGCTGCTCTATTGTTGTTGCTGTTGCCACCACTCTTCTTCTGCTGCTTACCCCCTCTGGCTCTCACTTTATGTATTTCCTTGTATGTGCCTGAAAATTGTTACAAATGCTCCCAGCGTGCATTTTATGGCCAGTGCGATAAATAAAATGTTGCAACAAACACTGAACACACATGCGGGCAAAATATGTGCAAATAATATGGGAGCAGGCAGCTTACAGTAAAAGCCAGTAACGTTAGACCTGGTCTACTGGCAGTCAGACAAACAATAACATAAATTTTGTTAGCTATTTTTTTTTCTTTTTTTTTTTTTGCTTTTTAAGCTTAATTTTTTTTTTTTTTCTGTTTGTGCCAGGTAATTGTGCAATATGTTTTAGTGACCTTGCCCAAATCCAACAATGAAGCTTGTTTTAAAATTTCAAAGCATGCTCTCGGTAGTAGCAATATTTTAGGGCGAATAAATGATTACATTTTATTGAAAATACATTTTCCGTATAGTTCTTTAGTGAGATGTATAATCCTTATATTATCAATCCCTTTTAGACTGCTATTGTCTTATTGTTACAAATTTAGGTTGCGTTTGGCTTCTACAGTATGGTTAAGTTGATGTTAGATTTCCTGATCTTTGGGGATTAGTATTATATGTTATATATATATATATATAATTTCTATTTAGAGTATTTTAATCATGCACCAACTTCTTATGGCTGTTTATGTTTTTTCTCAAAATATATTGGAAACGCTGTTTTGTAACTAACATATGTCTGCGTATGGCTACAAAAGAAGTTTGCGATCAAGCATTTGGTAATACGAAATTTTGTTGTTTAGTTTGGACGCATTTTTGGCTGCTGCATGCAGGCCATTACATGAGTCAGTACCGCTCAACGGCCTAAGAAGATGTAATGTTCTTCATTATTCCCACACCCCCCTTACCATGAGCTTGTAAATTTAGTACCTTTGACAACTCATGTGAGTCTCATTCATGTGAGTCGGTGCAAATCGTTGAAAAACGCACCTTACCAAACCTAATTTAAAAGAGGCCAGGGAGAATAATACATGATGGCATAAAATGTTAACAAAGATATATTTTTTCCAGATATATTTTAAAGAAGGAATAAATTCATAAATGGCCATCGAAATTTTGATTCTTAATATATTAGAAGCTGAATTTTTTTTTTTCATATTGTTTTAAACATTATGGTCTATGGTGGTTTTCCCAAGATTTTATGTGCATATTCAAATGGTTTAAAGAATCTTACTGAATGAACAAAATTTTCATAATGGCTCAAACTGGGTCTAAAACCACTTTGTATTCTCAATCCAGCACCACATTTTGAGCATAATTTTGTCAAAGTTGTTTTAACATGCACTGCTTAGTGTTTGGCTCGCTTTGTTTACAATTTCTATAGCTATTTCTAGATTTTCTTTTCACGCGTAATTGTAATTGCAAAATACAACAATCTTTTCACTTACCCTCTCCCTCTTCTTCGCCTTCTCTTCGTTTCGCTCTCTTTTACCAGTGCTGTCTGGTTTAGACAAGTTTGCTGCTAAGCCAACATAAGAACCAAAAGCGTTTTATATACAAACACAAAAGGCAACAAACTACATGCATACATATAGTACATACATATGCAACTTGTAATAGTATAGTTGTGTATACATGGTTACTATATATTTGTGTGAGTGTGTGTTTTGTTATCGTTGTGGTGTTTGTTTTAGTTACATTCCGTAAAGCGTAACGGGCAAACGAGCAGAGCAAAGAGAAGCAAAGCCAAACAGAGAGAGAGAGAGAGAGAGAAAGTAGAGAGTCGACTGTGCTGGCTTGCATTGAGCACGGCTTAAGTGTTCATCGACTCAACCGCAGCAGAGCAGGAAGAACGAACCCCTTCCCAAGGACCTTGCCAGCTGTCAATAGTCTGAGGCATGTGCTGCAAGTTCAATTAATTGCGCGCAACGAACAAACAAACAAGAGCAACAACAACAGCAACAACAGCAACAGCATGAGTGCTGCCAACTCAGCCCACACACAAACCACAAAAATTAAATTAAAGTAGAGCGTTGCCATAAAATTGTTCACAAGTGTGTGTGTGTGTATGTGTGTGTATCTGTGTTTGCGTTGTTTGTTTGCTTGTGTGTGTGTAAATGACTGATGTGTATTGAGCGTTAAAAGACTTTTGTTTGCTTGTGTGCGTGTGTGTGAGTTCTAGATGAAGACGTATGGTTATTGTGATGACTCTTGTTTTGGCCTCACCATACAAAATTGATAAATATTGCACTCGCACACAAATAAACATATAAACGCACACAAACACACATACATAGAAAATATAATTTAATTAAAATGTTTTATGTAAGACATGTTTATTGAAGCATTTTCTTAACTCAAAGCCCATTTGATTGACGTCTGACGTGCCATGCCGTTGCATAGTTATTGTTGTTTTTGTAATTTCTCTTCTTATTTGAAGAATTGTTGCTTTTGTTTGTTGATTTGTTTGCTTGTTTGTGGCACCGGCTGTCAAGGTGTTAAGCTTTTACATTGATTTAATTCTTGCCAAATCAAAATTGTTGTATTTTCTCAAAATTTAGTGAAGCAATATATTTTCAATTAGCAAAGAAGTCTCAGCTTATCTATTTCTTAAGCAGATCATAAATTTAATGGCCAAAATTCTCATCTGGTTTTTTTTTTTAAATCAAATATGATCTTCGAAAACAACATACATATATTCAGTTTTGAATATGGCAGTTCAAGCAGTGCGAACTGAATGCAGGCAGTGCAATAAGCAGTGCCTTACGTGCATGCTTAATTTGTCGATATCATTTGGTTAGTGATTTCTGAAGTTATCATACGACTTAAACAATTATTTTACTTTGATCATTTTGTTCTACCTTTTGTTAGTTGCTTAAATGAATAACAGCTGGTTGTAGCTAAATCGATGGTCTTATGGTCATAAAATAAATAATACTCTTGGTAGAGTCTTGATACAAAGTTATAATAAAAAAACAAATGTATGCCTAAGTCACCTTTAACAATTAATTAGTTATACTTTTTAATTCGTCAATTAATATGCTAATTTTTCTTAAGCACAATGTGGCGTAATTTCTCTACACAATTTATTTATATATATATATATATATGTATACTTACTACATTTCAGGTTTACATAATAGCTTCAAAAATTATAGCCTACTTAAATATTTTAGCCCAAACCGTATTTATATGCATTATTAACCACAACTGTTACTATTATGCCGTGTGTTGTTGTCGTGTAATTTTATATTATAATATTATGTATACCTTCTATATATCGTGCGTATTATGCTATTTTTAAAAGTATTGAACTGAATCAATTTGTTAAATCGAAAATTTGATGCTTTTGAAAAACATTCGCCATAAGCCAAATGTGACTAAATATCAGTTGACTATTGATTGATTAACAATTTTAAGTTTTATTTGTTATTTGTTTATGTTGTTCATTTCAATAATAAAATTTTTATATCTCAGTGTTGTTGTTACTTGATGTTGTGCGTAAAATTACCACAAAAATTAAATCAATTTCTTGCAAAATGTTAAAATCTAACTAGCGTTCTCCAACCAAAGTAATTAAAATGTTAAATTTATGCTTAATGTTGTGAATATATATTTACCCTTCCAAATTAAAATACAAATTACAACTATAATAATAAATAAGCATACATTTGTTGTGCGTAAATCAAATCCTGGTTCAGATTTTAAATGTGTAAAAACAAAAACAATGTTAATTACAAATAAGCAACATTATTTAAAGTAAATATATACAAAAGTAATAACAACAACAGAGATACAAAATTTTATTTATTCTTACTTTTTCTCTTTCTTTTTTCTGCTCTTCTCTTTTTTTACGCAATGAAAATCATTCTCAACAACAACAAAACGCGTGCAAACCAACTGTAAAATATAAAATATAAGTAAATAAATATACAGCATGCAGCCATAAAGCGGATGTGGCAAACAGCAAAATGGCGACGTTGAACTAAGAGTGACAGCAAAAACAAAATGGAGACGTCTGCTTTGACAAACACGACTGTGCTTGGAATGTTTAAAGAGCACACTGAAAACTAATGTACCATAAAAATATATACATATATAACAAAAACTAAAAGTTAATCATTCAAATATTTAAAAATAACGTGAATAAATGCCATTGATCAATAAACGTCCATGAAAGTAGTTAAGTTATTTCAAAGTAGCTAATATCTAAAGGCATCAAAATTTGTTAAATATGTCAACTAAATAAATCTACAAGACAACAACTAAGGACCATTAAAATATATCATATTATATTACACATACGCCGCGTAGTGCAAAGTTAAATACAAACATTTAGCCAGTGATCGGTAATTAGTTCTTAACGCGTGCCTAAAACTAGACAAAGCTTTAGCAAACACCTGAACAGAACAAGTGTTTAACTAATTAAAATTTAAACAATAAGCTAATTAAATTTTAACTTAAACACATTTCTACATAAGCTGACTAACTATTTGGTGATTTAAGACTTGAATAAGACTACAGGGATACTCGTATCAATTACGCAAAACTTGTTTATTAAATTTATAAAGGAAGTTCAATTGTAATAAATAACAAAAAAAATAAATTAATTTTAAAGCTACGTTTAACAATTCTAAGATACAATATTCCAAGTATCTATTCGATTTAAAACATTAACCATACTGCAACAAAAGCCATAAGCAGCTTTTGAGCTGATGACAGAGCTCGGTATACAAAGTTTCTAAAAATCAAAGTAAGCATACTAAATACAATTAATTTAGATTAGAAAATTTTCTATTTTTAAGAAAAAAAGTAATAAAGTTATTTAAATATTAAATATAGTTTGCAAATCATTATTGTATTTAATTGGCTTTATGTTTCAATTGGGTTAAAAAGTAAATAAAAATCATTTGTACGGTGCTGCTAAACAAGCCATTCTGTGAAGTTATTTAAAAGAAAATGATTTTTACATCTGCCCAGACTTCTTAAAAATTATCTTCATTTTTAAGATCCTTAATAACAGTGGGTAAAGGCGATTTTACAAAAACTTTAGAAGTACCTATATCGGAATACATACTGTTTCGTTTTAATTTTCGAAAAATTACGGAAAAGTTTGAGTAGTAGTGACTCGGCTTGCAGCCCATTTTTTTAAATCACAAAAATAATTGTATTCTTCCCAAGTTTGAATATAAACCAAATAAAGGCGCCTTACGTGGGGCGCAAAAAAAATATTGTTCAATGTCATAAGGTTTTTATATTTATAATAATTTTAGTTTTGGTAACTAAAATGTATTGGTACCAATTCCGAAAATATTTGCATTATGGTTGTTCTGTTGTCCGTTTATCAGTGGATGTATGTAGATGTTACGGCAAAGTTTGGGGTTTTGTCAAGAGATTGCATTTTGGTTAAAATGTACATTTTGAAACAAAATGGAGGGTTTCGGCAAATTTTAGCAATTAGCGTAGAACAGCAATTCATTACCTTAAACAAGCTGTTCAGTAATATCATTTCCCAATCTATGCTATAGAATCAAATCGTATCGCTCTAAGCGCACGTTAATGCAAATATATATAAAACATTTCTTAAGTTATAAAAAGCGGCAGCCATATAATTATAAAACTTGCAGCATATGCAGCAATGCCGTCTAGATCATAAACTTGAAATTTTACTTTATATGAAGAGGAAGATTTAGAGTAGCAAAGAGGCGGACAGCAAGGAGCCTCACCTTAAATATATAAAAATGAAATCTGCGCACACATAAAGACCGCTTCAGTGCATCAAAAAAGAACAAAGCCACATAGGTGGTTTTGCTCTCCATTTCGTTTTTTTAACATTTTCCTTGGACAACTTTTATGCGTTCAAAATGAAAATGCTATGTGCCATTAACTTTATCCCTGACGCGTCACTACTTAAAATAAAAATTTTCTATATTTTATTTTAACGTGACATTAAAAAAATAAAACAAAAAAAAATGGAGACGAGTGCAAGCCAAGTATCTTTTACCGTTGCCATTGCCATTGACTTTTATAGCCAATTTCTGTTGGTGGTTACCCGGTGCAACCGCAGAAGAACGTAGCCAACTTCATGTCAAGCACCGCGTTGCCAACGACTGCAATGCAAAATGATAATCCTGGGTCATAAAAGAAATTTTTACATTATATTGACTTTTAGTGTGATAGTCGTTGTAGGAGTGAGTCAACGTCGTCGTTGTCCTATGGCAAAGACAACGCCAACGCCAAGGTGCACATGAAATGTTAATGGGCATGTCAAGATTGCCGGCACAGCAGCTCCGACAGCTGCAAATTTATTGCCAACTTTAAATGGCCAATGCGAGTGGCAGCTACTGCCCTACTCCAGCTGCAATTTTAGCGCCAATGCAAATGTTTAAACAAGCCCAAGACGAGGCCATCATCTTTATTTCTTTGGCATAAGACCTTTTCAATTTTCATTTCGTAAAACCAAAAACACCAAACAAAAGTCAGACAAAAGTTTATCCTTTTCAATATTAATTAACACTTCAATGCCACAAGGATCACAAACTTTTGGCGTTGACTTTTCTACAATTTCCGCTTAAAGTTTGAGACGCCTAAAAAATTGCCACTACAGCGTATTGTGTCTCTGCCATACACTCCCTGTACAGTCTCGGCAAGAAGTTTGCAACTTGGTTGTAAATACTAATTTACACTGACACTAATTAACAATTAGGCACAATTTCGACACATTTTTGGCATGCCAAAGCAGGCCCAGCATTCCTCCACTTCAAGACCAATGCCAGACACTGCAGTGAGAATGGCTTAGTGGAACTTTTCAACTACTTGTAAGGCTAATAACCAACTCCGCGGCGCCTCCGACGCCTGTCTAAAGCTTTTTGCTTTGACTGACTGCTCCCCAGCCTAAACTCAACTTGCCGCTTATTACTGTAAATTTCAAATGACTGTCTGACAAATAAACCGGCTGCACATGCTTTAAACCCTTCAAAGAGACCCAAAGGAATCCACTTCGCACAATGGCAGACAACAAAAGCTCAGCCAGTGGCACTTGGTGTCAACATCATCCAAGGAAACCAGCGAGCACTATGACGACAGCAACGCTGAGTTATCACCAGTCATATATATAAATGTCAGGCAGTGCAACAGCAGGCTGGGAATGCAAAGCATTTTTGACAATTGCCGCAGACAATTGTTGGCAGCATACTTGCAGCAGACACTGTGTTCCGCAGTTGTGGCAGGCATAAAGGGAACATTTTTAGCTTATTTGCTGTATAAATACTGACACCTCGGGACCTTAAGGCCGCATTGTCATAAAAAGAGCAAGTTGAAGGGTTAAGTGGTAGGCAGTTTTTGCTTTAGAGATCTCAGAGCTATAGAAATAGCAAATATATATGAAATATGTGTGTAATATTTTTAGCTAGTTTAATTCATAATACCATGATTTAATTCCTTGTAGCATAAGTGAATTGATTTTGATGAGCTTTGTACTCTACTAAAAAGTAATAGTATAGGGTGGGCCATCTGTTGATTTATTTGTTAATTGCACTTTATTCGTAAACTTTACAACAAAGTTGGACTATACATTAGCCAAATGCACGTTTGAAGCTACTCATTTATATAAGAAAAATAATATCGCCCAAGTGGCGACCGCGGCTGACTCTACAGGCCCGTATGCGAACATCGTAATTTTCGATGACCTTTTTTTTGACGAAAATTTATCTGGCTATCCGCATGCAAAATTCGACGCAAAGTGGTCCTAGCAGGACGTAATTCTCTCTTTTTCATAGTACGCCTTACCACTTTTACGCGTTGTTCGATTATTAAACGATCCATGAATGTCTTTTAATCGATGGTAGTAATTTGAGTGAAGAAGACTATCTATATTTGTACTGGCTTATCAAATATAATTTTAGTATCCTTAGAACCGTCAGTTACAGTCTTCCAAGCTCCCATATAAATTCGTTAAAATTATCACCTTCCCAAATGCGCTTTCATATTCTTGCAATTCCAGAAGTGATCTTTTAGAAGGGCCGTTCAACTGGGGTCGTAAACGTGCTCCCAAAACCAGTACATTCCTTTGGAAACTGTTGAATGAATTAGATTGATATTTGATATTGATGTGATATTTATGGATTCTTGCTAAAAATACAGAACTCTGGCAAATTCCAGACAAGTATGATTTTTCAGAAAACATTTCATTTTAATTCCAAATTAATTTTAATAACATTTTTTGGTATTGCTAGTGGAGATCAAAGTAGTGTTAGCGGCAGGACATCTAGATCTAAATATAGCATAATTTATATTAATTTTATGAACTCAGAATTCTTTTTACTTTCTCCTGTACTGCTTTTTGTGCTTGACATATTTCGTCTATACATACATACATACTTCATTTTGTCAAAAAAAAAAAAAATTCTCTTTTTATAACCTACGATCATTTGAGATCTGTTTTACCCTTTGAATAAATAATATTTAATGTACTGTAGATTTTTCTAATATTTGATATAACTGATATTGCAGCGTTTTTTCACTTGAGCAATTAAAATGAGTCCTTTTAACTTCCGTTATTAAAAATTCCTTGCAAATGCATACATCCGGTTGCTTGTCAAGAAAATTTCAATTTGAATATATTACATATGCTGCTGCTAATTACATATTAATTAGTGCTCCTATAATAACACACAGTCACATCATCAATCATACGCAGCGTGAGCCCAAAACAACAGCATACACTAAAGCAAACCCAAATTAAATGAATATCACTATAAATATTGAAAAACTAACCAGTTAACTCTGTCGCTATGCACAACTTCAATTAATCAAAAACAAAATGCATAATTCTAATTAAATTTTCATAAAAACAACAACAACAACCTGAAGCGACAGAAAAAGTCTGAAATGCTTCAATAATATTATTTTACTACTGCACTGGCAGGATAACTAAGTACACAATATACGACATGCTCATTTACCCATTTCCTGCCTAAGTAATTACAATTTCAATAATTTATAGGAAAATAAACATAGGCAAATGCACATTGTAGACAAACAGTAAGACATTACTTATATTCGTAGATACAAGTTACAAACTTATAGATACTTAAGCTAGAGGGTTGGGTTAGCAGCTGCTAGAATGCGAAGGCTTCTTACTTTTGTGTGTGTGTGTTTTGTTTAGTTTGTTTGCCTTATGCACGACCTTATTATTCGTATTTCAATCAATTTTTGTTAAACAAATGTTATTTCGTCATCTTTGGAAGGCTTACTACTTTCTTGGCTCAATTATAATTATAAATCGTAAGGCAGATTTACTTACTTAAGCTGCTCTTTGGCCCTGGCCATTGAAAATCCTATAAAATAATTAATAACTTAAATATATTTACATAGCATTTTGAGCTATGCGCATTTTCAAGCGCCATAATCTGATTAAAGTTTTCAAATATGAATTGGTTGGCATTAGGTTCTTAGTGTTCTTCTGTAAAGCTGTGAAAATTAATGGAGTATTTATTTGTTTGTTAAATGATTTATGGGACAGAAATTTGGTATACAGTAAGATGTTAGCACTTACATAAGTAAACAGTATTTTATTCATTGAAGTAAATGTACTAAGATGTCGTAATGGAGCTATGATGGGATTGATGCAATATAAGGTTTGATTTGTGGTACAGGAAATCTATTTTAGGTTTGAAGTTTATTTTATCACTTGAAGTGAACTAATAAAAATGCACACGAATTCTTTTGAGATAAAAGTAATGACCATTAATAAGTTTTTTAAACAAACAGAGCTTCAGACTTAAAACTGTTTAAAAATGTTACAGCGAATTTAGTAAAAGTTCCTCACCAAACCTGACATTAATTTTTTTTACTTTTTTTTTTTTGACTGCTCTTACTCTGAAATTTTTCTAAACATATTGTTAGCCTGTCATATGATTCAATGGAAATTTTTTATTTAAATTTGGCATACCAAATAAAGCGTTTTTTATACCCTTGAATCAATGTTTTTGAAGCAACGTGGATCATACAGACTTCAAGACAAACAAAGCTGCATTAAATTCGAAATTAATATTTTTGATGACATAGACTAGCAGTAAACCTAATTTTAAAAATCAACACAAAAATCTTTCATTAAATCAGACCTCAAATCACAATTTTTCCTTTGATGTTCTTTAATACCATCTTAGCTATTAGAGTGCTACCAATATAGACCACTTAGTCAAATTCCTTGGCTTAGCGACTAAAGCGAAAAAATGTATTCAAATCGTCTACAGCATCCACAGCAGCAACTAGCCAAAAAGCTAATCCTTAGACGCTCATTAGCAACCATTAAATGTCAATTTACATGTCAATTGGCCAGAGCACCAAAAAAAAAAAAAATAATAAAAGAAGAGAAAAAAAACAACATACATGAGCTTTTTCGGAGTAAGCGACTTTGTGTTTAGTTGGCTTAATTTTTTTTTTTTTTGCTGCTCCACAATATCTTTTTTTTAGAGCTCCTTCTGGATAAAGTATTTTTTTTGTATAATTTATACACGCGACGTTCGTTGGCTTTGACTTTTTCACCTTTGCTACATTTAAAATACAATTACTTGTCTGGGCGTCTCTACTTCGAGCTGACTGCGCTTTTGAGGCTGCCTCAGGAGAGCAAGAGCAAGAGATAAGCAAAAACATAACATGCAACAATTAGTGGCTGCCAGGTTGCTATGTTGCAGGCTGCCATGTTGTCGGCGCTGCCGGGAACTGTAGAAAGCACAAAAGTGGAACCCGCCCTGAGCCTGCCATGTGGTTAACTAATTTAATTTGGTTTTGTTGGGTCTCTTTCTCTCTCTTTTTGTGACTGGCTTTTGCCAGCAGCATCAAAGACAACGACACGTTAATGACTTCTTTTGCTTTGGCAAAAACCGAGGCATAAAATAAAATCTAAAAACCTGCACACATGGCGCACATGACGACGACGTCGACGATGTCGACGACAAGCATCCCTGGCACTAAAAAGAGCCACTTAACTTGTCTATATGAGCCTAATGTCCTTTAATATTATTTTCACTGCTTTTTTCGCTTGACTCCAATACAACGACAACATCAACAACAACGAATGCCAAAGGAATCGCTGAGTGTTGTGTGCCGCTTAGGTGCAACCTCCAAGTTGATCCTCCTGTTCCCACCTGCGCTGGTAATTGTAGAAAATTGCTGCAACGCCGGCTAAACATTGTGCAAATCCCTGGCCAAGTGTTTTGCGGAGTTGTTGTTTTTCTTTTCACTTTGCCTGCTTTTTGGCGCCCAAACTGTTAACAGGCCAGTTGAACTATGCGCCGCAAAGTATGCTGCACTATTTTTACCTTATCTCCGCGCTGTCTCTACTCTTTATTTTTGTATTTCTTTTTTCTCTTCCAGCCAGCCCACGTGCTTTACATTTTTATTAAGCTTTACATGGCTAACTGTGGAACTCGTGTGTTCAACCCTTTTGAGCCCCATGACCCCCAATTGCAGCCCTAGTCGTTACTTGATCCTTTTGGGCTGCCTGGTTTTTGTTTAGCATGCCAGTGGCGTTGTTTGGCTTATTGCACGTGCTTAGCCTGGGTCTCAAAGCGAAAAGGGCATCTACCGTCAATGCCATTAGGCTTAGACCCTGGCTGCTTCCAAGCAAGACAATTGCCTGCAGCAGTAGATGGGTGTGTGTGTGTATGTGCCTAGTAAGTGTTGGCTAACGTGTCGTATTAGTTATTTCTACTAGAATTGCTTTTGCCACTTTGCACAGCTGCCGCTAGTTCTGGCAAATGTTTTGGCAATTATGTGCTGCTCAATTTTCGATGATTGCGTTCATGCCATATACGAGGGCAGTCTAACAAATTCGTTATAGTTTATTTAGACTTCTTTTAGATATAATTTAAATTAACGATTCTGCTATAACTTAAATATAATTTCAAGTTCAAAATGTGCATACATTGAAGCAAGTCTTCAGAGACAATTAATTTTTTCCAAATTGGTGAATATATTGATTTGGACCAATATGATTGGATTCAGGTACTTCACACAGTTAAAAAACGCAGCAAAGGGTTCATCATCCTAATTCTGATAAATTAGACAAACCTTTTTTTGAATTTTTTTCCAAGTCATAAACGATGCGAAGTGTTGTGCAAGTTCGCAGCATCGATTGTATGGTTGTACGACAAATCAAAATGCGCTAATTTTCTATAAATAAATGAACAACCAGTCGCATAGTATATGGCTTGGGTTAAACGATCACTTATGTATTCGAAAACGGTTTCTCGATTACATTTCAGCCCACCCTCGTACCCAGTTTGCTTTGTCTTCCGCTCTTAGTCTTTCTCTCTCACTTTCTCTCTCTCTCTCTCTTTCTAAATATAAAATTTCTTAAAAATATAGTTGTTTCATTATACAACACATCTTAACTACTTATTACTTTTATTACAGTAGTGGCTAAAATATTGATTACCTTTCAATGTACTTGTACTTATATATATATATTAAATTTGTAGCTGTGACCCAACTGTGTATGTGTTTTAGTATGAGTGAGTGCTGTATGTGTGCGTGAGTGTACATGTTTTTGTTGTAATTTTAGCTAATTATTGTTATTGTTATAAGACATTTTAAATTTTGTATTGTAAGTTGTAAGTTATGACAAAACAAAAAGTACGACAATTTAACTAAAAAATATCACCCATTTTTTTCTTCTTTTCTTTCCTTTTTATGTAACACTTGTTCGTGCTCTATACAAAAAAAAATAAAAACAATATAAATAATTTGTAATAAAAAAAAAATAAATCAAAATTGGCAAAATTGGAAAACTGTTTCTTATTAAATTTATTTATATTTATTTTGCTACGCAACTTGTTGAAAATGAAATGAAAAATGTTAACTTTTTTGGTTTTCTCATAAATAAATGTTGTAAACGTAATTTGCTTTGCTTTTGGTTATAAAAAAAATTTCAAATTAATTTCATTCTCAATGTTGTTATTAATTTATCTTTTATTTTATTCCTTTAATATTTTCGCTCGTTGCTTTTCTGTAACTCGAATTTTATTCAATGTGCCTGCTGCGTTCGTTCGTTACTCGTTACAAATTGTTGTGTAATGTGTAACCTTGTTGCATTTACATAATTAACATCTCTATATGTATCACATATATATTCATACATAACGCTCATGTGGCCTTATTTACGTTGAATTCATTTTTTAAATTTAATTTACAACAATGCGCGCCCATAACGCTAACATACTTTTTGTTTTCATCCATTTTTTATATATATTTTTTTTCGATAATTTACGACATTTCCATTTTGCTGCCTCTTTTGATATTATATATAAACAAAAATTGAAAAAATCAAACAAACTATTGGTAAATTCACAACAAAAAAAAAAAAAAACAGAGCATTTAGATCGCAAGCTGTTCGTTGGCATGCTCAGCAAGCAACAAACTGAAGACGATGTTAGACAAATTTTCCATCCATTTGGCACTATAGAGGAGTGCACCATATTACGTGGCCCGGACGGTACTAGCAAAGGTGAGTACTATTTACTTTACATAAATGTTACTTTTCGCTCTTAGATTATTACGTATACGTAACGTGTTCAGCTCGTATTGTTGTATGTTAGTTAAATTTGGATATTTTGTTAATATAACTATATAAAATTATTTACTTGGCTTTTCAAACTATTATTAGGCTTGGGTTAAAAAAAAGCATTAAAATAAATACATGCTGCTTCTAAAGCTAAATTAAAATTTATCCTAGGAATAAGTACGTGCACATTATATTTTAGACATATTATCTTTCACCTCAACTCTTTGCACACTCAATAAAAATCACAGAAAACTTTTAAATACTCTGAGCTCTAGTTTATTAAAAATTGAAAATTATGGATTAAAACATTTTTTTATATAAAAAGATGGCGTACGTTAAAGTCGGGCGCGGACGACTTTCGGATACCCTGTACCACCACATTGCAATCAAGGCCGATATATTGCTTACGAACTCCAAAAGATATTTCTTTGCCAAATTTGATTACGATATTTTTATAAACAAACGAAACACAACGAAATTTTGTTCAAAAAACGTTTATTTGCCCGATTCCCATTGGAGCTATATGATATAGTCAACCGATTTTGATCAAATTTGGAACTGTGCTTAGGTACTCCAAAAAACGTGTTTTTGCCCGCTCGGTCCTATGGGAGCTGTATTATATAGTCTAAAAAAAATTTTGAGTGCCAAATTTGGTTACGATATCTTCATAAACAACCGAATTATCCATCCAAAACTTTTGGTTTTTTTCGCGGTTCTCTGAAACACCCCTATGGGAGCTATATAATATAACCCCGATATCAAAA
This sequence comes from Chymomyza fuscimana, assembly GCA_949987675.1. Taxonomy (NCBI): domain Eukaryota; kingdom Metazoa; phylum Arthropoda; class Insecta; order Diptera; family Drosophilidae; genus Chymomyza; species Chymomyza fuscimana. Next base: position 39,270,503 of record OX465089.1, read on the forward strand.
AAGTAAAATAAAATTGTCTCCCCTGGCATAACAGCGCATCTAATCTGTAAATTTGGTTGCTCTAGCTCTTACCATCTCTGAGATCTAGGCGTTCATATAGACAGACGGACAGATGGACATGGGTATATCGACTTCCCCGATCATAATTTGGGTAACTTTGGGGGTCTCCGACGTCTCCTTGTGTATGTTGCATACATTTTCGGCTTGCACAAACTTAATATACCCTTTGTACCATGCGGTACAGGGTATAATTAAACAGATAATGGTAACTGGGAAAATTAATGTTTTTGTTGGGTGACTACTGTACTAGTGCAGCACTATACACATGGTATGCTGTAAATGGAGTAGCCCGTTGGTGCATACGCACGATACAATATCGAATACGAGTGGATACTACTGGTATACTAACATATATACCGATCTGTATACCACTCTTGTGAAAGGGAATACAATAGTATACGCCCTTTGACATATACTAGTATACTAGTCATTCCACTAGTTCCGTAGTAGTACGTCATGCCGCAGGGAAGTGATCGCAATGCTACAAAGAGAAATATGTGCAGCATAAACATTATACAACATTTTAATAGTATTTAGATTTCCGAATTTGAATAACAAATCCAATCTTAAAATGCCGAGCTTGCTTACTAATCTGATCTTTACAGCTTCTGATTCCAAAAATGAAAAAAAAAAAAAAAAAAAAAAAAAGGAAAAACGTAAATAAGTCAGTGCTGGCCATTTACTATCTAAAGGTACCGAGTAGAGATCAATATGAAACATCACACGAGTGGAATTGCTTAACGAACTCATTTCGGGATCGATCCGTTGTTCGACTATTGTGATTTGAGTAATAAAACTTGCTTTGACACTACACACTTATACCTATGACGAGATCAAACTAGGGTTTCCTGTGCGCCTTCTGTATATCCTTGTTTAGTTATGTATATAAGTAAGTTTATAACTGTACGCAAATATTTAAAAAAGTACATAAGTACAAGCGTTTGTCTTTCTAAAACTTTATTTTTTATACATATTGATTGGGAGGGCATTGAAGGCCAATTGCATTAGAAATGTATACAAAAAAAAAAAAAATATTACAAAAAAATGCTTAAGCGTGCAATCTTGCAAGACAAGTGACTTGATATTGCACCCTTTAGCCATTCGGATGTATCTTTGGATTTTATATTTGTAGTCTTGTTTTTCCATTGTCCATTTTATTTTTGCTTTCAAAATGTCATGCACAATTTGCCCCAGTTGCAATGTTATTGTAACTTGCAGTCAAACGAGTTATTTATACAACGGCGCCAGCAGATAATGCCAAAATGGCTCTTATTCCTTATAGAGTGTGCGCCTAGGCCAACCAAAGTTGTACAGTTCTGGTGAAAGCGTGGACAGGGGATCCTTAGCTAGGGCAGCAGCTGTGCAACGAGCCAAATAATCATCAGTAACATAACCATAACAATTACAGAGCTTCGAAAAATGTACGAGCTCAAATGGAATAAAATAAAAATCGGGTAAACAGTTCAATTAAAGTTGTTTGTTCTGTCGCAGTCGCCGTCGCACATTTATGTTTGTATTTGTTTGTGTATGTCAGAGAGAGAGAGAGAGAGAGTGACTATTTTTACTTGCAAATGGTCGACGAACGCAAAATAAACAAAAGACAGCGAGAAAGAGAAAAAAAATAAGCTGCATTTGTTTTAATATGCAAGTAACTTTTTTAACAATAACATTTCATTTTATTATGTCAAAACTTTTGGTTTTACCCACGCACACAGCAGCAGCATATACATATAAATGTATATATATGTGTGTGTGTGTATGTTTATTTCATACATTGAAATTTTTTTTTATTTTGCTTACATTTGCAACATGACTGCGTCTGCTTTTGTTTGTCTGTATGTATTTCCATGTTAATGTTTGTTATTGTTGTTCTTTTTGTTACCGTTTATTGTTGCCATTTTGATATGCATGAAAAGGCGTTGGAAATGCGGGGAAGCGAAGCTACAGCTTCCACCCAGATTTGGGTACGGTGTGACAATTTGCATAGAAGTCGTATGTATGTGTGTGCGTGTGTACGAGTGTGTATATTTATGTTTTGTTTTTGTATTTGCCTTTTGGGTGGCATTAAAATAACAGCCGCTATGTATGCCATAAGGTCCATGGCGAACAGTAACGACATCTGGTGTGACCGTCTGGACAGCCCATATACAATTGTACTGCAATTTGAAAATTGTTGCAACAAAAGTCAAAAAATAAAATCGCCAAAAATTTTCAAGTTGTCTTAAAGAGTACTTCCAAGCTCCGGTTCAACTATGCCTAAATTCTTGGCAATTCTGAAAGACAAAAAATCAAATCAAGATTTTGTCAAAAAATACTTCTTGATTGACGAATGTTTAAAACATGGCCATAACTTTTGGGCATAGTTTTTTTATTATAAGTGAGCTGTATCCAGAGCTACCCAATTATAACAATATTGCACACCGTAGCTTAATTTGTTATTGTATAAGAATAAAAATAAAAATTCTGATTAAAACCATCCCCTACATTGTTATATACACAATTTGGCACTGATAATGCATTTTTTTGGGAAAAATATATGCCGGCTTTTGGGCACCGCCTTCTATTTCAAACTTTGTTCAGCTTATTAGTGATTTTCAAATGAAATTATTTGTTTTATTTAGCTCCAAATACACTTGAAGTGCTTTGATATTTTCAAGCAAAGACAAATCTTAGGTATTTGAAGTATTTATGATAAATGCTTGCCTTCCAGCAAAATAACTTCAAAAGCTGTCAATATTTGCAACTTTTAGACTTCTACATTCTGTATAAGACAACTCATCAAAGACAAGCAAAAAGCAGCCATTGATAGGCAATGGCGATTGTCAAAGACCAATGCGGCAAAGTTCAAAGCCGCGAAAACTGTCAGTTTACAGTGGTTCGTGGTTGCCGGTGTTGCCATCATTCTTCATTAAAATGCGCTTCAAAGTCAGGCCCCAAGTTGCCAAAGTGACAGACGCTAGCCTGTGTAAGTGCCAAAATCCATCAACGTCAATTTTTCGTAACAACGTGTGTGTATGTGTGTGTGTGTGTGTGTGTGTGAGGCGGCGAATTATATTAAAAGAAAATCGAATAAAGTGAGGAAGGAAAGAGGAAAAAGGGGCGAGCGGCAAATCAAATGTGTGAAAACGCGCAAAAAGTAATGAAGAGGGTTGCCTAAGGGTGCAGAAGCAGAAGACTAACCAGTCCTGGGGCTGACTGATTGACTGAATGACTGAATGGCGGACTGACTGAATGACTGACTAACTGTCATGGCATACAATTTGAAAATGTATGCAAACGATGATGCATGTGGCGGCAAATGTGGTGACGCTTCACGCGTACGTCAACTGCGACTGCGACGTCGACTGCGTGTTGATTGTCCTTGGCAAGCAGCAAAGAAAACGCAGCCAACAACAATAAAAGGCGAGTGTGATGGGGCTAGGGGTGTAGATCGGTCTGGCAGGTTGAGTGTCTGACAGGCAACAGGAATAAGCGCAACCATCATGTTAAATTATGCAAATTCGATTTCAGTGAGTGAATGAAACGAAACGAATGAGGCGGAAGGCCGCTCCTAACTATGGATAGGGAGGACATGGAATGCCTTGACTGACTTTGAAACTTTGCTAGCCCAATACAAAACACAAAGCATGCGGCTGGCAACATATGGGTAACTGAATGACTGACTGACTGACTAACTGCCTAGCTGACATAATGTGGGCTTGACTTGACAGAGGGGTAGGTAGTTACAGGTCTTGTAGAAGGTTGGGCGTCCTTTATGGTCGGCCATACACATGTGGTGGCAATGCAAAAATTTTACAACTCGACAATGGCAAGGAAGACAAACGAGCCAGAGCTGTGTTGGTTGGTGGCTCATTTGATTAGAATATTCATGCATGCACTTCATTGTCATTGGAGCGACTGCAAAGTTGCCATCCAGCGCTCGTTCTACACTTGGGGTACACTTGGAACACGTTGGCGAGGCGACGTCTTGTCAACTGTGCAATCAACACAATTGTCGGCAAGTGGTGTTGGTAGCGTCTGTTGCTGCACTCTTTGGTCCTGCTTGATGTGTCAGACTGCAATGATGGCGGTAATCAAACTTTCTATATATATACATACATATATGGTACATATGAGCAACAAAGGGTGTCAAGCATACGCATTTGCATAAGTAGCAGAGTGGCCCAGAGCACATTGCCAGTGCCAAGTTTCAGTTCCCTTATAGCTTACCCGATTGTCAGCCTGTTGTTGACAGAGAGTTGGCATAAGTGACGTTGAAACAGCATTAAGGCCTTTCAAGTTTAAAGCCACTGCTCTCCCCGGGCTTCCGAGCAGCTGCAGCCACCACTGCAGCAAGGGCCTAAAAACACTTGACAATATGACGGCTTCTGACTGCTTGTCGCTGGGCTGTCATTAAGTAATTGCATCACACGCATTTACATGAACCTCAAGTTGCATATAAACATGAGGGCAAATAATGAGTGAAACTCTCGAAATTGGTTCGTTCGTGTTTCTAATTAAAGCATGTTTTACATTAATTGATGAGCTATTAAGCAAAGTCCAGAATATATTACAGTCATGGGCTTGAGATTGAATTTATCACCAAGGCAAAAGTATAAGTTTTACCTATTAAAAGACTTAGAACAGATATCGTTTATTACGTTTTTAAGTTTTTTAATAAAAAATTCACTATGTGTGTATTAAAATTGAAATAATAATAATTGAAATAGGCCCACAATAAAGAATATTAATACACAATTTGGAGAAATTGGGTTGTTTATTAAAAGATAAAACTATCTTACATTGTAATTTGGATCCAATCTATCTATCCACTCACTATCTATCTATATATCCATCAGTCTATCTATCCATCTATCCGTTTTTGCCTAGTAGATATTTTAATAAAACATTTACGTGTTGGTCGCAATTCATAAAAAACACGTTTCGTAATTTGGATCCAATCTATCTATCCACGTATCCATCTATATATCCATCCATCTACCCATCTATCCATCTAACCATCTATCCATCTAACCATCTATCCATCTATCCATCTGTCCATCTGTCCATCTATCCATCTATCCATCTATCCATCTATCCATCTATCCATCTATCCATCTAACCATCTATCCAACTGTCCATTTATCTGTCAATCCATCGATGGAGAAACTTGATCTTTACACGTCACGTGATGCCAACGCTCTGCCAATACAGCTGCTTTTGTTGCGGCGGTTCGGACTTTGACCTCCAAAATACGATACACTTAATTCTGTTTTAACATGGTAGATACTTTCCAGAAAAAACCTTGCAAAAAAAACCGTGTAAAAAAGTAAATCCTAAGCTGCTATGAAAATAAATTAGAAAGAGGAATTCCCTAACTAAATTTCTAAAAGATTAGATGAATAAAAATATTTTTCTTTAAATTTCTATCAAATAATTTTTTTTATTGTTCTAAATCGAATGAAATAGTGTTAAAAAAGACCGTGTAAAATCAGAATTGGGTCTACGGTGATTATAATCTTCGATAATTATGGTCCCATGATGTTTGAAATCAATCCATAGGATCATTGTTTAAATAAACATTTATCATAGGAAATTTAAGCCTTTTGCTTACACCTACAATATTCATTTACAATTTACATACCAAAAATGTACTCAGCTACTTTTTTTATGCAATTGCATTTATTTTATGCATAACTTTCAAGCCCCATATTTAAGCTACTAATAAAAGCAGTGAAAAGTTTTGCTTTACACTTTTTGAAAGCGTTAAATTCAATTTGTTTTTAACAATATTTTAAGCTTTGTCCTGTTGTTTGGCGTATTTCCTGTCCGAAAGCTGGGCACTGCACTCAATCAGTACTTGTTGGTATAAAGTTTATTTTAGTGTGCCACTGAGTGCCGTAAAATAAACATGAGAGTTTTGTTATATGAAAATGAAATGAAATTTAATAAATGCTTTATAGTAAAATTATACACTGAAAAGGGAGGGAAAGTGCGGGTTGACAAGGACAGCAGGCAGCATGACATGCACTTCATAAAACTTTGCTCATATAAATTGAAATTGAAATGAAATGATGACGAGCAGTACTGTGATATGTGTACATGACACTAGATATAATCACACAATCATACAGATACGCACATATAGAGAAAAACACATGCACACATACTTGAATGTCAAACGGTGACAAGAGCGGAAGCCAAGCGTATCTATGAGTACCGTATATGTGTGTGTGTGTGTTTCTGCCAGAGAGCGAGAGAATCTGCCTATACAAATACAAAACACAATACCTGCTATAAAAATTGTTGGCCAAACAACAAGTATTCAATTTACAGAGAGAAGGTAAGGTACTTTAAAAACAACTTAAACTGTCATTGCAAAGTTGGCAAAGCGTGTTAGTACATATATATATATAAATGTATATATAAGTGTGTGTTTGCGTGCGTATGTGTGCGTGTTGGTATTGAAAAAGTTTTCTAGGGCTTGCAATTACGTCTGCTTATTTTTGCTGGCAATAAATTTCTTATTAAATGGCACCGAATTCGCCTGTCCCAATATACTTAACAAAACGCACCTGAGCTAGATATTTCAAGGAGCAGTAAAAATTTGCAATACCTAAACAGGACTCTTACGCTGACTCCCTTTCCCAGGAACTTTTTGTGTTGTTGTAATTCAATTCAATTAGCTGACTGTTTGGTAAAGCAGTTGTAGAATTTTGAGTATCTAACAAGTTTTGGTATGCTTTTGTCACACGCACACACACACAGAGAAAACCACACACACACAAAGCATCTGCATATGTATGTATCTGACAGGCTTTATTGCTGGTGCTTCAATTACGCCAAAAATGTCACATTAATTATTGGCATTTATGAGGTTTCAGCGCTTTTGATATAACATAGAAGACAACAACAACAACAATGACAACTTCCGTTTATATGGCAGAGTATGCTTGTGTGTGTGTGTGTGTGTTGTATCTGTGCATGTATACATGTATTGTATAATTGAAATTTCCTTTTTGTATGTCAGCTGCAAAACTCTGTTTAGTGGCAATTAAAAGTTAATTTGACAAAGCAAGACATACCAAATTAATATTTGATTTAAACGATCATTTAATTCAATTATGACTTTAGAAATTTTGTGTACTGTCATATACAGAAAACGTCAAGATGCTCTAGGAGAAACAAGGTTAAGCACAAGATTGCTTCGAGTACTAAAATATAGTTTTTCACAATTAAACCTTTTTAAAGTAAAATAAATAAATAATAAAATCAATTTATGAATTTATGCCAAACTATTTCCTCTATCCTCATGAAATATTCTTAAAGCAATTCTGCGCTTTTTGTAAGCTTGTGGAATTAATTTATCATACTACATATATAAATTTACTTTTTTTATCGTTGCCGTACTAGCATAAAAATTCATAGTTTGTTTAAAAAAATTATAAACTGATTTTTTTCAAAAATTGCTTGAAATTTTTTTTTTAGTACACTATTGTTAGTTCTTAAAAGATTGTTTTAACTGTTCTTAAAACTCTGGGCTTAGTGATACAATTAGATTTTACATATTGAGCAATGAAGATTTATTGAAAAGAGAAAATTACTTTTTTTAAAAGAAAAGATAACGATTGTTCGAGAATTTGTAAGCAAATGTGGACAGTTTTTATTTTAAATATTTTTTTCAGTTAATTTTGTATCCATAAGCATCACTTTACTATGCAATTAGTCATTTAAATAAAAAAAATAATTTTAAATTCATTTTTCAAAATGTAAAGAAAACTTTTCAATCTTTGTTCAAGAACTCATACATAGTTCTTAAACGAAAAAGAGAGAAATTTATTGGTCGAATGTGTCTACTCTAGTTTTTGTCACTCGCGTGATGAAGTTATGTCATCATCTTACACTTAATTAGGTGCATCTTCTTTAGTACTAAGCATATTATCTTCAAGAGACTCATTCACATTAATTTAGTTATGTTCGCTTTTGGAATCTGATAATACATTCTTCACTTCTAGTATATCAGCAAACTTTCGCAAAAATCTTAGAGCACAAAAAAACTCAAAACTCACACAAAATATAACGATACATCTCTGCGACGTACTCTGTGAATTACTCAGAATGAAGTCAATTCAACTCTGTAAATCAATTGTCATCGGAAAGCTGGTGACTGTGCTGACTGAGCAAACTGAAAATGGGAAGTTTGTACCCTGACGATCTTGAGTGAGAGAGTGAATAAATGAAAACTTCTACGTTACGCAAAAATACGTCATCTATCCACTCTTCAAAAGTGTAATGAGATGAAGGATTGTTTAACTTAATTGTTAATGTTAATCCAATATGAAGATGTGGAGTAGACAAAAAACACAAAAATATTGCATTTTTATCTAAGGCTATAAATTTTAATTAAACAACTTTGAATAAGTTGTATTTAAAAATTTTAGCCAACTGTGTGCTAAATTGTACAATTATTTTGGTTTGACCAAAAGTTTCTGACACATATAACACACCCGCAGGCGCTATAAAACTTGCTGCTTATGTGTTCTAATTAAAATACTAAAGAACAACAAAAATGCAATGGCAACAAAAATACAAGCCACTTACATACAACGAGTGCAACATACAGATACATACATACATGTATACTTACTATATGTGATATAAGAAAAATAGTAATAATAATAATGTAAGTTGTGGCATAAGCTCATAAGTGCCATTTAAGCCAGTCACAAGCGGCTCAGGCTATCCCTTGTTTTTGCCTTGGTAGTTCTTGTTGTTGATTTTTATTTTTTTTTCCTGGCTTTGTATAAGCCAAAAGTCGTCGCTCTCAATGTAAACGCTTTGGGCATACAAAATGGCTGCTCACAAGCAACAGCAGCGGCAGCAGCTACAAGAATTAAAATCCATATCAAAGGCAACGCGAACTTTTGCCATTGCCAAGAAAACTTTGTCGGCAACTATAAAACCACTCTCTCCCCGCGCACTGTCCCTAGGCCGCCTTTAGACCAACCTTACCGCAAGTCTTTTGTGAGGCGCAGTTTAATGCAGCTTAAATTTAATTGCAATATAGCCAAAGTTTCTCATAAAAACCATATACATATAAGTATATTGTGTATATGTATATTAACTGCTGGGCCAGTGTTGCAGCACCCAAAGCTAATAAATTTTTATAACACACGTTCTTGTTTTGGTTGGGGTAACAGAGCGTATCCTGCCACACAGCCTTGACAGCAGCATGCTGCTTAATGCTAATTAACATGCAATGGCAGCACTGGCAGCACACTCTGGCAAACCTTAGAGAGCAGAGAGAGGTCAAAGCAATTAAACGTACACAAGACCGCAAAAATTTGAGCCGAGCATCATAAAAGCCAGGTGGTTGGGCTGGTTACCTTAGCCCAGTTAGTGCAACCCAGCTGACCCCCAGACGACGAAATAAGCTCGTTTTATTTGAGCCAAGTCAGCAAGTCCAAGTCAATGTTGCCTACATGTGCCAAATATGGCAAAATGTGGCAAGTGTGGCAAGTGTTCTTTATTAACACATTTTGTGTGTACTCACATACATAGAAACACTTATTATGTATAAGTTGAAATGTATGTGTAGCATATAACTTTTTTAATACGAGAACGTCGAAGCTGCAGTTGGCGCCATGTCTTGGTTATTTAGTTTTTTCTAAGGGGGGTGGTTGTAATAGTTTAATAAAGTAGTAAAGCTGCGGAAATTAGATTTGACCGCACACGGCACAGACCACAACAACAACAACAAAGAACAACTGGGCTGCCAACTTATTTCCGCCGCAGACAAAGTTTTGCGCCGCAAAGTATGCAGCACAAAATTAAAACACGCCTAACTATAAAAACTAGCAACAAGCCCAGACCCGGACCTAGACCTGTTAGCTTTTACGCCAGTATTTTCTTATTCTTGTCAATAAAAATGTCAAAAAACTTTGCTAAGCATTAAACAAAGTAAAGCCATTGAAAAGGGTTGCCAGCAGACCATTTTATCTGTCTACAGCTAAGCAGTTTACTTATTACAGCACATGTATACAGACGGACATACATACATAATATTGCCCGAAGCTCTTTACTGGGATTTTTTCTCTTTTTTTTTGGTTTTTTTTCCCAAATTTAATTAACTCACTTGAACGCATTTCTGGGTTGGCGTATTAATAAAAGATTAGTCTGCTCGCATATCAAGCATGTAGCATGGCACTTTAGATATTATATCTCTTATAGTTGGATTATTGAAATATTAATGTAATTTACAGCAGCTACAGCTAAAGCCATAAGTATACGCCCAGCTGTGTGCAATTAGGCGAAAGTGAAATTGACAGCGCCCATTGGCAGATGCTTCTGGCAGTATTTCGCTCTAATTGATTTCGATCGAAGCACTGCATAGATTCTTCAGTTATGTATGAATACATATACTATATACTGTATTGCTCATATGGTTGGGGCAAATTGTATTTACTAACAGCAGCCGTCTCAAGTTATGCTTTAATTTTTTTTAATAAGTGCCACAGCTCAACTTACGGCATACTCATTTAATGCAAGGTCTTGCCAGAGTTGCCTTGCCACCTGTCAGCGGCATATAGTACTATATATTGTTATTAGATAGCAGGCGGGCTGAAAGCCTGAGTATATGCCATGCAGCATAGTAGTATGCTACACATACATACATATTCCGAAGCTCATTTTCTAGCTCATTGCCAACGTAACAACAACATCACCAACAACTTTGCTTGGTAAAGACATGCTCCAAATTAATTTATTCCACTTTTGTTGTTAGACAATATCCTTTGCGTAACAGGATATGCGGCCGCTTCTTGAGACGCCGCACCCCCAATGCGGCGTATTTTATTTAATGAAAATGAAAATGTCTAAAGGCATGGCTATATGCCGCAGCCAACCAAGCTGCCGCAGCCTCTGCATCTGTTTACGCCATTGTTGTTGTTATCCTTTTTCAAAGCATGCATAAAATGAAATAAAATAATATAAAATTGGCGCTGAGCATGATGGTAACCCTGGGCGGGCTCAACAACGGTACTAAAAAGCTGCGTCAAGTATCCACCAGACAGGCAAACTGTCAGAACATAAACCAAATGTATCTCTACATGTATGCGTGTATATATGTGCCTGTGTTTATGTGTTAATGGTTTGCTATGTGCGTAGGCACATATTTGAAGTTTGTGGCATGAAAAATGTGTGGCATAGTTAGAGTAGGTAAAGAATAGACAAGGTGCGACAGAGTGGACGCTATTTGTCCATGATAAGCAAAAGAAAAAAAAAAAATTATTTGGAATATTATGGTATTTTTTTTAGCTACAATTTTTCAAAAATATGTAATATATTTATACCATTTATTTCGGTTTGTCAGCACCCAAGATGTCTTTAAGCATATACTAGGCATATGTTTCTTAAAATTTAAGCACAAAATGAATTACTTTGGCCTTGTAATTAATTTGCTTCTTTCCTCTTTTTTATTCCAGGTAAGTGCACACGGCTTCATCCTTACAACAAGATACGTAGTCCTTGTGGCGGTAAGCAGTGTTGACCTATTTAATGTTATTTTGTTGTATGAAATTCATTTCATACTCCTTGCCATTTCTTTCAAAACTAAGCAAATGCAAATGTATTCCATATACAGAACCCAAATTGAACCTAAGCAAAGTGCCCAAAAATATTTCGCAGAAGCCAACTAAGCCTTGTCCAAGCCCAAATACAATAACTATGTGAGGCTCTATGCTCCACTTAGGAGTCAAGAATATATAGTAGCATATGTCTATAAGTGCAAGTGTTATGGCCTCTGTTAAAATGCAAATAAGTCAAAATGCTGCTGTGCCAAAAAAAGGAATCAGCTAAGACCATATTGACAACCAACAATGCATAATAATGTGTCCAAGAGTAAACCAAGACATACTACACAAACACACTGCTCATCTGAGCCTTTATCAATAGGCCTAAAAAATTTTGCATATTATAATGATAGACAACGTTGTGGTAAGGTTTTATGAACATGTCAGTAGACATCAAATTTCACTAAATATAAATGCAGCCCTGCCAACGCAATAAAAAGTATGCTCTGCAATTTTGTGCATCAATGCATATTATGATTATCCAAAAATGCATTACCTACGAAAATTTTATTAGAAGTAGGAAAAACAAGAAAAGGCACTTCTCTTTCTCTCTCTCTGTATCTCTGTATCTTTCTCCTTGGTTTTACTTTGTCTAGGCAGTTGGAGCACACTCAATCAAAATTCACATTTCCATGCTGTACAAAAAAGCACAACAAATACTCACACACACACACACACATATAAGGGAGACACAGCAAATGTAATTAAAATTCGATATACTTGTTTTCGCAAAATGCCACAGAGACAAAGCTTGTAGCAGAGACTGAGGCATATGTACAGCAAAGAGAGGGTCCAGTTATACAAACACACATACAGCAATAGAGAGACTTCCCTCACATACACACACTCTTATGTGTATCATCATCATCATCATCAGCATCATCATGAACAACAACAGCAACATTTGGCAAAATTTTAACTTCAATTTAAATTTTTGGTCAGATTTGCACGTACTCAACGCTTCTTTCTATGTGTGAGTATATACGAATTGCATCTGTATGTGTGTATGAGCATATTTACAGTACGATGTGGTTGTTTTTATACCCTATACCCATAGGGTCAGGAGTATTATAGATTTGCGATGTAATAACAGACTGAAGCAGATTTCCAGTGTGTATACGTAGATCTCACAGACCATAGGAGCTAGATACGCCAGACTTAAGCAAAAGGTGTGCAGTAGAATTTTGTACATTTCATTCTAAGATGAATCTTCTTATTCCTAACCGCACAGTAAAAACCGCCCAAAGATTACTGTATGCTCGAATGAAGACTGCAAAATAAATACGCCAAAATGTTTTCATCTTAGCTGCAATAATATTTCATTAAAAAACTGTCTAATGCCACAGAAAGCGGCATATAAGCTTATGTGAACCTAATCAAACATAAAACGTTAACTTTTCCCAAAATAACGCCCACGCAACAATCGTCCAAGATTAAGGTCCGTAAATTCATGTGAACCTTATCAACAATAAAAAGTTGACTTTTCCCAAAACAACACCGATGCAACAATTTTCAACATCCATGACATACGCAATAGTATTTCATAAACAAAAAAATCTAGACTCACAAAATTTGCTAAATAAACAAATGTGAGCCTAATCAGCCATAAAACGTCGATTTTTGCCAACAATTTTACGATGCGTAAAATCATGTGAGCCTAATCAACAATAAAACATTCTAGCCCTATACATCAATTCTCAATGTATTAAAGCAAGTTAGAGCAGTATATATACGTTTGTTATATAAATAGCTACAGGGTATCCGACTGTCGGGCACCGCTCCCACTGTCACATATTTTGTAATTATATATATACTCGTACGCATACGTTTCAGTCGACTGGTGACCAGTATACTACAGGCGAGCAAACCCAATTCACATTTCATGCAAATTGATGTTGCTCTTCGCACAAAGTGCTAGAGGCAAAACCAGAGCCCGGTACAGGACCTAGTTGATCATAGTTACAGCACAAAAAAAAAAAATAGCAACCGAATTGATTGTTGTCTATGCAACTGCTACTTTACGGCTAACAACAATGAAGATTTATAATGGCCCCTGTAGCTATTGCCACAATCCGTAATACATATATAGAGCAGTTTTCAGGAGTTTTCGTCTGAGGCACAATGTGCTAATAGCTGTATAAGTATATTCGAATGCATGTTTTTTTCGGGTCCATAAGCACTTTGAAAATACAAAATAAACGATTGAGAAAAAACCTTTTTGCGCTTTAAGGGACTTCACAAACGTGTTTTTTTAAAAGCTTGGATTGCTGCAAATGACAAAAAAAAAACAGTGTCCTTGCTTCTACAAAATTAACTAAACAAGTACAAATGGTAAACAAAAAATGGCGTACGTTAAAGTCGGGCGCGGACGACTTTAGGATACCCTGTACCACTGCTTGCAATCAAATCCGGTAAATTGCTTAAGAACACCAAAAGACATTTGATTGCCAAATTAGATTATGATACCTTCATAAACAACCAAAAACAGACGAATTTTTAATCAAAAACTTTTTTTCGACCGATCTGGGAGCTATATGATATAGTCAACCGATTTTGATCAAATTTGGTACAGTGCTTGGGAACTCTAAAAAACTTCTTAATGCCAAATGTGGTTACGGTATCTTCACAAATAAACGAAACACAACGAATTTTGTACAAAACACGATTTTTTGACCGATTGGTCCTATGGGAGCTATATGATATAATCAACCGATTTTGATCAAATTTGCTACAGTGCTTGGGATCTCTAAAAAACTTCTTAATGCCAAATGTGGTTACGGTATCTTCACAAATAAACGAAACACAACGAATTTTGTACAAAACACGATTTTTTGACCGATTGGTCCTATGGGAGCTATATGATATAGTCAACCGATTTTGATCAAATTTGGTACAGTGCTTGGGAACTCTTAAAAACTTATAAATGCCAAATTTGGTTATAATATCTTCACAATCAAACGAAACGCAACGAATTTTGTACAAAAAACGATTTTTTGACCGATTTGTCCTATAGGAGCTATATGATAAAGTCAACCGATTTTGATCAAATTTGGTACAGTGCTTGGGAACTCTAAAAAACTCCTTAACGCCAAATTTGGTTACAATATCTTCACAAACAAACGAAACACAACGAATTTTGTACATAAAACAAATTTTCGACCGATTGGTCCTATGGGAGCTATATGATATAGTCAACCGATTTTGATAAAATTTGGTACAGTGCTGGGGGTTTCTAAAAAACTTCCGATTGCCAAATTTGGTTATGATATCTTCATAAGCAAACGAATTATCCATCTAAAACTTTTGCTTTTTTTCGAGGTCCTCTGAAACACCCCTATGGGAGCTATATAATGTAGTCCCGATATCAAAAAAATAAAATAAACTTGTCTCCTATGGATAAATAACGGATCTTATCTGAAAGTTTGGTTGCTCTAGCTCTTACCATCTCTGAGATCTAGGCGTTCATACGGACAGACGGACAGACGGTCAGACGGACAGACGGACAGACGGACATGGGTATATCGACTTCTCTAGTCACTCTGATCATACTTTAGGTAACTTTGGGGGGTCTCCGACTTCTCCTTCTGTACGTTACATACATTTTCGGCTTGCACAAACACAATATACCCTTTGTACCATACGGTACAGGGTATAAAAATAATTTTCCATAGTGAAAGTAGTAATTTTGTTTAATTTTTTTACCCCAAATAATAAAAAAATCATTTATGTAGCAACGTTAAAATTTTAATATCTAACTGCAAAATTTGTTATACGATATAGCATATGAAGAAAGGAAAAAAGATGTATTAAAAAACAAATGATGATTGGCATATTTAAGTAATATATTAAAAAAAAAAAAATAAAAAAATTTCATATGTAATTATATAAATATGAATTTGTGTTATTTTTTTTAAAGAACAAGAAAATTTTAAATTTTTCTAAGAAAATGTGTTGATAAAAAAAAAATAAAAAAATTTAGTTTTCGCCCAAATATTTAATTTATTTTTTTATAACAGTTAAAACTAAAAATTAACACAAAAAATAGTATAGCACTGGTAGGTAAAATAGGTAAATTGCATATATTTTTCTAACAAAATTTGTTAGCTTAAAAATTCACAATTTATTTAAAGAGTCTAAGAATAAAATCAAATTGTTTCAAAAACGTTCAGTACTTTGGTCACAATTAAATAAAAAGAGAAAATAATTTTATTTATTTTTAAGATTTTTTTTTTTTAATTTTTTATCATTTTTAGTTTTAATTTTAAAACTCAAATGTGATCTCCCACTTTTAAAAAAAAAGTGTTAATTTCATTTTATGCGTGTAAATTCATTGCAAAAAACAACAAAAATAAAAAATTTATAAGTCTTAGAATTGTAGAAATTATGCTTGTTTTAGTGATGGCACCCCGCATGTTCGCCATAGTAAACAGTACCTCGAAAAATGACAAATAAGCATAACTCCTCGGAATTGAAAGATAAAAGGTTTAAACTTGACATGATTAATCGATTTGAAATTTGTGCGAAAAGCTTTTTCATAACCGATTTTAACTTTCTTGGAAACACATGTTAGAAACTTTTATTTTATTGTTTGGTTCAACTTCCAAATATCTTCATCAAAAGATTTGAGTTTCACAGCAAAAGCTGGACTAAGGAGATCAATAGATCAAATGAATATAAAAAAATGTGGTACAGTCGAGGCGGTGCCCGACAGTGGAATACCCTGTACCTTTTGTGTCAAAAAAATTTTTCCTGCATATTCCATCTAAGAACTTTCCAATTGGAATTTATTTTTTTTTTGGTGCAAAAAAAAATATTTATACCTATAAGTTCGCTAAATTTGTACCGATTTTGATGAAAATCGAAAGTTACGTCAAAGAAGCTATTTTAATTATATTGGGTAAGTTTCAAGTTGATATGTTGAGGGGTGTGGGAGAAAACACGGTAAATCGATTGCGGGGGGTGGGGGGACCGCATCGATAAAATTTGGATGTGGATTTGTTCATTAGAGCCACATGAATGAGCTTACCAAAAATTGTGATTCTAGGTCACTTGTAGCCATAATTGCGTAGAGTCAAATATTGACGCAGTTTATTGGCAAGGGGAGGTGAAATTTGCACATTTTTGACTATAACTTCTGTTGTATTTGTCCGATTTTGTTCATTTTTACACATAGATGCATGTATCCACAACGCATCGCTCTGTTAAATTTCAAATGAAAATATTAAACGGTGTGGCTAAAAACCGTGAAAATCTACAGCGGTTGAACGGGGAAAGATATTGACATGATTCAACAAACTTCATCTGCTTAGGAAATATGCGCACCAGCTGGTAAAGTTTCGTGTCTCTAGCTCTTATAGTCTCCGAGATCTAGGCGTTCATACAGACGGACAGACGGACGGACGGACATGGCTCAATCGCTACCCGAGGTTATGATAAGCATTTTGGTATAAAGGACTTGGGGTCTGCCACGCCTCCTTCTGTCCGTTACATACATTGCACAAATCTAGTATACCCTTTGTACCTATAGGTACAGGGTATAAAAAGTATATAGAAATTTCTGGTTGCGAGCTCTCTTAATATTGTGTTTAAAACATGCAGACGAATTGAAATGGATGAATCGACTTTTTTTGGACTGCCCGATTGTTTGCTTTTAAATTTAACAAAATATTAAAATTTTATCTTTATACGATTAAGAGTTTGGGGCGTGATATACCCAAAAAGTAAAAAGTATTTTAGTCTACACGAGTATACATTAGGCTGGCCATGTTTAAACTATATCTTTCTAAGCTCGATGCCAAAAAAGTTTCCTTTTTACTTGCATATCAGGTCACAGTTTAGACATTTTCTGCTTTTAACAGTATTGTTCAACATAAACTCATATATTCCTTTCTATCTATATGTAATATCTTCGAAAAATGTTAAGTCCATCAGAGAAAACTTGGTGGCCCTAAGAGTTATCAAAATTAAAAAAATAATTAATTTTTACATAAAGCATTACTTATCAAATTGAACCCAACCAATTTAAATAAAACCGGCACCAAGGGACGCCTTTGGCTTACCTGTGTGGGGATCTTACTCAATTCCTTTAGGTGTTACACGCAATTTTTTCAAACTTACCTAATGTTCCCTTGTACCCCAAGTACAGGGTATGACAAGTAAGTGTAACTATTTTTTTAAGTACCTAGACAAGTTATCTATATTCTAGCTGTCGTTACGATTTGAGTTCTTAGACTCTTGAAACCAAAAATCGTAAGTATTTACTTTAAATTAGTTAACTAATCAATTGTTTGCATAATATATAAAATCATGCTACCAATTAACCCAAAGGTAACAAGTATTTTAGGTCAATAAAATCTACACGATTTAATAATTTTTTTTTTTTTTTACGTGACTATAAGCTATTATTTCAAATTTTTAGCTATGTAGCATATATGTATATTTTACAAAACTCAAAAACATTTCCATAGTATTACATCAAAATTCTTTGCATTGTATAATTTACGAGATAGCTCTGTTTGCTTGTGTGGCATATAAAGTATATTGTATCTGTTATGAGTTGTTCGTCATTTGATGAAAATTGTACAACAACCAATTAAAATGCATAACTCGATTTAAAGTTTACATAACGTTTTGCTAAATTACAGGTTTACGCAAACCAAAATCCCAAAACCGATGCTCCAAACCATACTCCCCATACCGTACTATGCAACCCATAGATATTAGCAGACTGTGAGAACTTATATAAGTGGCTGGCTGGGAGGCAGGCAGTCAGTTGGAACGACAGTTCAGCTTCCAATGGCTTACAATAGATCTGGATGTTGTTGCAAGAGTTGTTGCTTTTGTTGCAAGTTGCCTAGGCAACATGCAATTAAAGATATTGAATTTTGTTACGCTATGCGGCAGTTGAGTGTAGATTTGTTGTGGCTGTAGTTGTAGTTGTTTTTGTAGCCTGCTCCTATTGCCTTTGCTTATTTAATTTCAGTCAGCAAAAATATATAATATACTTGTATAGCATTTTATGTTATGTGATTGGCATAAGTTACGTAATTTTATTTACAACAATTAAAAACTGCAGCAGCTCAAAAGTATGCTATATTATAATTTATATTGTATATGCTGAAATATTATTTTTGATTAAATAATATAAAATATTTGGTATGTAACTGATAACTGTGCAACTGAGTTATTTGCAACAGAACCTCAAGTATACCACAAATATAGTGTAACCAGTCGCGAATAATAGGAATATAAACATAAATATGGGCTTTAAATTGGTATTAACTTTATTTTGATGCTTCTCCTTTTTAGCGAGTCCGTTCAAATCGAAAAATTTTGCGTATTGAGACAGATTTTATTCATTTTTTCAAAAATAAATAGGTTATAAGACAAAGTAGCTCAATGTTTGTTAAATTTTATTATTATACTTTAAATACTAGTAATTGAGTAAGAAGAACCACTTACTTAATACACCTCTTACACTTGAGATACAAGATGCAGTCGAAGGCAACTCAAAGTCAAATATTCTACGGCTAATATTGTTGTTGTTGCTTCAACTTTTATACCGCAAATTGGCCGTCAAAAGCAGCAGAAGTTGGTAACAAAAGTGGCTGCACAGCTGCCGTGACAGCGCTTACACTTAATCTAGCTCTTGGCTTAATTGCTGCAACTGCCTTGACTGCAAATTGCACCCAAAAGACCTGGACAGGACCAGGCAGACGCTTGCCGTTGTCTTTTTACGTGACTCCTTTACCGTCTCTCCCTGTCTCTCTATCAGACAAATGTTTTCTCTCTGCATCGCTTGGGGCAGTTGTTGTCTACATGATCGTCTTGGGCATTGCAGCCACAAGTGCCCTACCATGCCGCTAACTCATTTTAATGATGCCTACCTGGCATTTCCCTCTGTCTGTCTGTATGACTGTCTGTATGCCTGGCCCTACACTTACGGTCGTCTTAAGTGCAACATTGCACAGTGGGCCACATTTTGCAATCTGGAGACAAAGTCGCTTTAGGCGCAATTCGCATTTATTTAGAATGAAATTTGAAGGCACAAACAAATCTCTGATTGATTTATTTGATTTAAATGAACTCAAAAATTCCATTAGAGAGCTTAAACCAGATGCAGTAATTTTGCATTTACAATTTGAATTCGTTAAGAGACTATTCTTTAATTTTAATTTTTTTAAATTTAATTCTTACCTAAAAATAATAATCAATACCTATTTTTTATTTTACGGCTAGAGCACATATCAATGTCTAAATATAAAGCCCAAAACATACTTAACAAAATTTGTAAAAGTAGCATGTTTTTCACTTTTACACAGAGAGCAGCAAAGTGCAGTTATTATTTTAAGTTCTAATTCGCCTTAAACACAATTGTTTCACTTGAGAACTATTAAGAAGTTCTCGTTTTCAATTTTTCTGAAATTAAGGCCAGTACGCAGCCTCGTAAAAAGCCCTGAAAGAATAAACTGTACAAGTATTATTTACCGTTCTGCTCACTGCTAGGCATTTGACCGATAGATGGCGCCAGCAAGAACTACACATGTTTTTTTTAGCATTAAAAAGCAGCTGTTTGTTTACAAATAGTAAATTTGTTGCAAGTGTGAAAAAAATAACTATAATATTTGCACTTTCGTGATAATGAAAGTTGTAGTTATGGTCCCACAGCCCTCCACTTCCATTGTTATAGCTATTTTTGGCTCTTTCGCAAAGTTCGTGCATGTTCTTTGGCTACCCGTCATATATTTGGCTATCAAAATAACTTGAATTCAAGGGTTTTTTGTAATTTTTTCCCCGCCTCTTATGACTCTAAATCTATTATATATATGCATTATAATTGAATTTCACAGTAGAAAAGGTGACTAATTTAGCCTGAACTCTTTATTCAAAAATTAAACTCCATGTATTCAAATGTCTACGATTTAATGAATAAAATTGAAATAACTTGCTGCACATTCACTTTTTGTTTTTAGCGCTAAAACAGATCATGTGGTGTTACTGCTCTCAGTATTAAAATAATTCTTACAATGAGTCCGAAAAGCTCATATAGAGCAATGCTTTCTTAAATCATTCTAAACATTCTCCTATAAAAATTTATTTTTAAGGCCAGTATGCAGCAGCAAAAAAGGCGACGAGACAAAACAAAACGTTATATAAAAAAACGATAGCAAAATTTTTAGCGCCAAGATTTTTTTCCCTAGAATCCAATGGAATACTGAGCGATAAAACATATAAAAATCTTCGTACAAAGAGCTTGCAAAAATGTTTCTTTGATATAACACATTCTCTGTCTCGTTATTTTACAGACTTAAAACTTTCGTATTTGTTTTGTTTTGATTTATGTATCTTACAAGGCTGTATTATAGATGCTCTCTTGTGAGTGACATTTCATCCACTGTATCATACGCTTATTCTGACTGTCGTGGTTCGCGTCTTTGTCGAAGTCGACGTCGTTGCCGTCTTGGCTTTCCATGTTGGCAATTATGGCTAAGTTGCTGTGCTTACTTACATGTGGCCAAATTGTTGTGGTCGCCGCTGTGTTTTGGCATTAAAAATGAATAATGTTGGCCAACTTGAGCGCTCACAATTTATGCACTGCCTAGACACCAGCTGCTACTATCTCTCTCATTCTCTCTCTCTCGCTCTTTCTCTCTGACTCCCTTCAGCCAGACTCAAATTCTTGGTCGCAGTTTTCCTTTTTTCAATCAACGAACAGCGCATAAATCCTTGCAATCAAATTCTCTTTTGCGAAATACAATTAGCTAGGGCTAAAAACAAGAAAATATGTTGCATGCTTTTGGGCGCGCGCACTTTATTAGGCTTAAAGTGTATTTTACCTGTACAGGTATACGGTGGCAAGGCTTTTGCTTCGCCGTTCGCTTTGATGTTGCCCACTTAAGCCAGGTTAAATTGATTTTCTTGTGCTGCCCAGCAGTTTTATTTTTATTTTTTTGTTTTTATTTATTTTATTTTGGTTTTGCGGCTTAGGGCACACCCCGGCTACATCCTTAACCTGGTCAGATATAAAGCCTGTAGTTGGCAATAAAGTTCAAATGAAGCAAGCGGCTATTAAGTTATGCGGCTTTAGTTACTGGGCTTTACTGTAACTGAATAAATCGTCAAAAGATGTGCACGGTATGGTGGGCAGAAGTAAAGGAGCTGTTGCAAGCTTCGTAAGTTACAGCATATATCAAGGCTGTAAGTCTTTAGTATGATCCTTGGGTTATGTGCTGCAAATAGTAGTCGCTTCGTTACAAAATGCTAATTTTATAGGCTATATAGAATATTTCTCACTT
Organism: Chymomyza fuscimana; assembly: GCA_949987675.1. NCBI lineage: Eukaryota > Metazoa > Arthropoda > Insecta > Diptera > Drosophilidae > Chymomyza > Chymomyza fuscimana. Next base: position 39,292,467 of record OX465089.1, read on the forward strand.
TCAAAATCTTAACAATTGTGTTGCAAAAGCTGCCTTGGTTTTAATTTCCCACTTGGCATAGGCTTTAAGGCCACGATGGCACCAGTTTAAAAGTCACTTTAACAACATGCAGGTCTCGACCTCATAATATGTGCCCCAAAGTTCCCCTGCTGGAAGTCCAACTGTGCTGCGGTTTTAGTTGCATTTGACTTTGCGGTTTGGCGTTGTTGCCTCGCGTTCTGTGTTTTTATTTTTGTTACATTTTTTTTTTTACCATTTTACAACACACGCAACAGCTTTTTGTTCACAATTTCCCATGGCATAACAATTTTACTGGGTTGGGCCTTACATGGGGCCCAACTGTACCGGGGCCCCAAATCAAAACCTGCAACCAGGCGCGTTTGCTTTGTTTTTGTTGCTACTGTTGTTGTTGTTGTTTTTGTTGCCGTCCCGCATGCATTGCGGTTTCTGTTGCATAATTATTATGTTGCGGTTGTTGCTGCCACCAACACTGCTCCCCCTGTCGCATGTTCCTCACCATATTGTTGTTGTTGTTGTTGCAAAAGCATTCACCTTGTTTGTGGTGTGTGTGTGTATGTGTGTGTGTATGCAAGAGCTGGTAAAAACTGTTGCTAGCACAGAAATTACTTTGGTGCGGGTTTTAAATCTTTGTTGAGAGTTTATTTAGTTGGTCTGGGTCGAGTTTGTTGAATTTTTTTTTTTTTTCAATTTCAACATGGTTTGCCAAGTTTTAAAGCTTGTTTAATGGGTTTTTGGTCTTCATTTAAATGAACAGAGTGCGAATAAAGCTGTATTTATATTTTTGTTAACAAAACTTTAGGCATATGAATTTAAGCCAGTTTTTAAAAGCAAAAAGGGAATAAAGAAAGGTATATTATTCATATTAAATTTTTCTGTTAGATGCACACTTTTTGACAAAAAAAACTTAAAGATTGTTAGTCGCAGGAATAACTGCAAAAGTATCTCAATGTTATATCATCTTTTAGTAACTTATTTTAAAAAATTAAAGAAGAGTTTATTTGAAGCTTGTATAATAATCAAGATGACTGTATTTGGCCCACATATTTGATTTTCTGCCGATTAAAGATGCCACAATTTCACTTGCTTCAGCATTCCCGAAAACTGTATCATACATAGATTTTCCCTTAACCCAACAAATCCAAAAATAAACTCCCATTTCATTCCTACAGCTTCATTGAACTGTGACGCAAAAGTTTGGCAGCATTCCTCAATAGAGTTTATCATAATTCACAATCTTGGCCAAACACAAAAAAAAGAAAGCTTTTTGAAGGCACAAAAAAAAAGCAGAAATCTTATCAATGTGGCAAACTAGAACTACAAATAAAGACGAAAGTTCAAAATACAAACAATGACCTTTTTTGTAAGCAGAACTGAAATTGAACTTTTTGCAACATGAACCTTAACACTTTGCATACAAATCAAAGCCGGAGACAATAAAACACACGTAGGCACACATATGGCCAATGTTCAATGGGACCATTATTCTTGATTTGCAAGAAAACTTTGAGATACTTCTTTTTCACTTTCTTGCCTTGCCTACCTTTTTTGAAGTTGATAAACAAAAGTTTGACTAAGCCTATGGCTTGGCATACAGATAGATTTATTTGCCTTTACACACACAAACACACAAGCACATACTGGCACAACTACAGTTAATAAAATTTGCTTGACAGAGTCCTGCAGCAGTTCTTCCTGGGGCATCAGTTCATATATCTTTATAGCAGTATATATTCCAACTGGACAGCATTCATTTCAGTATTCGGAGTTAAACCTGAAGTTGATATGCAAAATAGTCGCACAATTTATGCCATGTGTCCCAAAATGTATGCTCCGTAATATGAAACTTTTCTTGTTTTTTTTTTTGCGTTTCCAATTGAGTTGCCACAAGCCAGCCAGTCATGTTGCATATTTTACGGCATTGCAACAGGACGAAATTAAATAAAAATCAGTACAGAGACAACGCAGACTGTTAGCTCAAATTGCAATTTCATAAGCAATTTACTGGCCATATAAACAAATCTAAATAAAAAATAAGAAGAAATTTACCCGCAAGCAAAAGGACAATGACAAAAATAGTGCTACCATTTTTGTTGTTTAGTCTCGTATCCTGCTAAAGGGTACATTTTATTTATCAGATAGTTTTCAGGAGTTGAAAGGGGGCATTTGTAATCATATTATTCCCTTCTTTATGCTCATAACTAAAAGTGTCTGCCTTCCAAAAGCAAAAGTGTATAGCACATAAAAGCTTTGCTCTCCAGTTGATCAGTTGTTGTCACCTCTCCTGAAAGAAGCGATCTGGCAACTCAAAAAAAAAAGCGTTTGTCTAAGAGCGAATGGAACCAAGAACAAATGGTCGCATCACCTTCATATGCCTTACCCTTTCGGTTTATTCTGAGAATTATTCTGTCAAAGGCTTTAGAATTATTTTTTGAATTTTACAAATTGAAAAATCTAAAATTTGGTTTATTAAGAATCTTAATCTTATTTTTTATGATATTTTATGTTTACACGTGTAGATAATTACGCATAATCATTGTTATTGCTCAAACACTTTTAAGCCACCAATAGATGGCGCTGTTATGCTGCGATCAATTAATAACTTGCAAAAATCCGATAGATGGCGCGTTACTAAACTTATTATGGTACCACCAATGTAGCGATGTCGAGAGGCAAGAGTTGCATAACTTTTCGTTCTGTTGACAATGACACGAATTAAATTGAAGATTCTCTTCGCTTGCTATCTCTCTCATTTTGACTGAGCGCATTATATTAATTCAAATTGTATATTTATAAAGTATTACGTAAAAAAAATGTAAATGACGCCTCTCAATATTGTGTATTTAAACTTCATTGTGCTAAAGACAACATTTTCTTTGTTCTTTATTGTTAAACCTTTGTTTTTATTTAGCTTTGACATTGTTGTTGCAATGTGGTATGGCAAATTGCAGTGCAAATGCTAGTCAAACCCGCAGCAGTTCAAAATCAAGCGTTTTGGTCAGTGCTGCAGGGCTTCCAAATGACAAGCAACCACAAAACAACAAAGTGGCAAAGAAATGAAAAGATAAAAAATACAAAACAAGCAAGTTGTCTTTTTTTATAGAAAACACTTAAGACTAGGGTCTAGAACTGGTGTTTGGATAGATCGACGTAGACATTTTTATGGCACTCGAGTGAGTTCCAAATTTGTCAGCCTAACAATGAGCGTATGTGAGTAGATGTTAGTGTATGCTTGTGACATACAATAAACACCAATTAAGAAAATAATATTTTGTGTATATAAATATATATACACACACGCACGCTTATACATAGATTTGGCGACAAACAAACAAAATTTCTGTGCTAGCAAATTGAAAAGGGCAAAGCCAAGTGACTTTCCGTCTGCTGCTAGTTTTCTACAAGTGCTGTGCAAATAATGCACAAAAGTATGCTACAAAATACAAACAAACAAACAAATACACAAACATCCAACGTACTACAGTCCGGTTTCAGTAGTCCCAGGCGACAAAACCTATAACAAAAGCTAAAATATTATTGCTTTTGGGTTTGACTATTTGCTGCTTCTTCCTCGACTGACTCTTCTTTTTTTTTGTACTTTTTGTTGTAGTCTCACACCAGGCTTAAATGCCAGCTGCAGACCGAGCCGGCTTGTTATAAGGCATGTTGACAAGCCTCTTTAACAAATGACACCAACAGAACTCAACTGAACAGCAGGAACAGGGTTTGGGACAGGGACAGGACGACAGTGCGCCGTAGAGACAAAATGTGAACCAAATAGCCAGTCAGCCAGATAGTTCAACTTGTCCAATGCTTTGCAATGCTTTCTATGTAACATTTGTTAAGCACCAGCCGAAAAATTTGTTGCTTTTGCCGAGATACTCTGTATTTGTATCTGTAGCTGTTTGTTGTTGCTGTTTTCAGTTCACATTGTTGTCTGTTGTCTGTTGTTTTGTTGTTATTTACTATTTCGTTGAGTTTTACGCAAAGTGTGCCTTTTTTTAAGTTATTGGTAAGAGTAAGGTTGTTATTTAGAGCCAGCTTACCCTTTTTGGCAGACTAATATTGCCATTAAGGGTAGCCCAAAATGGTGCTGAAGCTTTTATATATTCTTTTGTTTATTGGAGCCTGTAAAGTTAATCCTTTTAGATCAAATTATGCTTAAAATCAAATCTCAAAGGCATATTTTATATATAATGAAAGGATCAGCACAAAAACATTAAAAGAGTGGAGAAGAGATTACTTTTCTTAAAAACTAACATCTTAAATAATTTTATTTTAAAACCCATGTTATTAAGGGACAGGAAAAATAATTGGATTATTTATTTTGTCGGGACCAGCGTGGAAGCACTGGGTAGCCAGTACTTTGAGTACTCATTGATTCCCGAATAACAATATTGTTTGGTTTGGTTTTGTTGAGAAAGTTTTTGTGAGAAAAACGATATTTAAAAGCATAAAAGATAAAGTTTTGCACATTTCTCTGTATTTGCACAATTTATACTTATTTTTTGATATTTCATTGCAAGGAAATTGAAACTTTGAGTACTATCTATCTATTCCATCTATTAACAAAAAAAAATCGTTCTAGCGATTGTAGACTGGCAGCTGTTTATTTATCCATAACACTAGAAACAGTAAATAATATTAAAAAATGTCACCCTCGCAAATATTGTCGCTTTTTAGAACACTCTTTTCGGCAAGAATATCCTACTTCTTGTAGTCAAGCGTCTCTTTCGGGCGTAAATGCCCATTTTGTAATGTAAATTGTTGTTTGACACTTTGCCCTTTTACAATTTTGCATTAATGCCAGACCCAAAATAATTTTTTTATATTGGTTGTTTTGTTTTTTAGGCCCACTTGAGGTTACTTACCAAATTTGAAGACACTAGTTCGTGTATAACAAAGCTAAGATACTATACTTAAATTTTGATGCAGTTTATTGGCAATAACTTTTTTCATATTTGTACAAAAGCCTCTTAATCAGACCAAAGACCAGGTTTCAAAATATTAAATAGCATAGCTACAAATGAAGGAACTATCGTACGAGGAAACATTGCGGGCCTATGCACATAGGTTCGGATATATTTGGGTCTCCAGCACTTGCAGTATTTTAAATCTAGTTGTTGAAGAATAAAGAGCTTATTGTCTGCAACGTCTTCCACAAAAACTACTTACCTTCAGAAGGGAATGAAAATGAATTTAACTGCAGCTGTGAGAAATGATTGTATTGCCAATCGTTTGCATAACTTTATTAGTAAACTATGCTGCAATTACATACCACAGCTATCTCTCTCTCTCTCTTTCTCTTTAATACTCTTGTATACTCTCTTATATTCCACTTAAACTGTTTATAGCATTGAAAATAACCAACTTATAGTCGGATACACCAAGCAATAATAAAATGACATTATTTACCTACCATATGCCTGGGTTGCTTTTATTTGATTTTTGTTTTACCATTTTCTCTCTTTCACTCGATTCCACACAGAATGCGCTCAACTGTGAGTGTCATGCCGCAAATGCAATTTGGAACACTGAGAACGTAGTATAGCAGCATCAAAACACACACATACACAGGCACACACATAACCCAAAAAGTTCATATGAGTACATACATATAGCATTACCTTATTTGCTAGCTGCATTCAAGTTGCCAGTATATGTGTGTGTGGGCGTGTATCTGTGTAAGCCTCATCATGGCGGCACATGCATCAAACAAATTCGATAGCATTGCTGCCACTTCCACTGTCATTGCTGTTGATGCTGCCGCTGCAACAGCGCATAATAAGCGTAAACGTTGGCTAACAAGATTCATGGTGCGCTTTTGCGCCCAAGAGGCAAACATGCAATGACCATCAATGTGTCATGCATGTGTGTGAGCGTATGTGTGTGTGAGTGTATTTCGAACCAACACCCGGCAATGATGTGGCACAAACCGAAACGGTAGCCGTCGTGGGCTTAATGCAACTGTGTTGCCTGCCTCTTGTTGTCAACATCAGCAGCAGCAGCAACAACAACAACAGCAACAGCGATTGAAAAATCCCACCAGGGCGTTTTTAATTGGATTTTAAAATACTTGTCCCATGCAGAAACAGCAGAAACAACGACAACAACAACAACGTGAACAACTGCAGCAACGAACATAACATGCTTCCCACTCTCTGCATCCCTCCGCACTTCTTCTTTCCATAGCTCTCTCACTGCTGGCAGCTCAAATGACCAACCATATGCATGTACATGTGTGTGTGTCACCCAGACCCGGCCTGGGCTCAACACGCTCGTTATCCATGTATTCTGACCGGCTTTAACTTCTTTCCATGCCACTCGGCCTGGTTTTTGTTCACCCACACAATTTGGTTACGTGTATGGCCAGCGGCGATTTTTCATATGCAATGATATGACTCCTTTGCTCTGCTCTCAGCTACCCTACTCGTGTCTCGAACCGACTACCCAATAATAGCGTTTTTTGCACAAGTGCTCAGAAATATTTGCCTAACATAAATCAGCAATGTTGATTGAATACATTGGTTTTTAATTAATGCTCAAGTTATATCTTAGAAATAACAAATATTCTTCAATGTTTTTATAGCCTGTTAGCAAGGAGTTAAGGATATTTTAGTTTTGTGCAATTTATGAAGAGGAAGAAGTAGGCGCAGGAAGTAAAAAGTTCGTATTGCAAAATTGAAAATCCTAAGAATAGGGACACATATTGTTCTCTGTTCTCATTTTTAAAGAAGTAGGGAACAACGATTTCCCCGGTCCACAATATCGTCAAAAAGTTCACAGTTCGGGCCAAGATAATACCATAAGGTACAGGGCATAAAAATAATAATCTCTCATAGAGTCATTTATTCCAAAAACGGTAATTTTGCTTAATGACTTGGACGATTATGTCAAGCGCTTTTTGAAAGCACTATTGGTTAAAGAGTTCCGAGATGGACTTATTTGTGATCGTTTAAATTTTATCGTGAAATAAAAACTCTTGAAAAGCACCTTATAAACTGCATCGTTGTTTCACTTTTCATAAAAATAAATTTCAGAGACCTGCAACATATATGAATGAGTCAACTCATTCATGTTTGCTGAAACTGCGGTCGCAGTCTAACAAGCTCTCGACAGGTTCGAACAGGTATGAGACCCAACATTTTATATTTCAATTCAAGCAGTTGCCATGATTACGTTTTTAGCTTGTAGGTATATGTGTCGTTTCGGTTGAAGTCATTAGAGGTGCTTAATTTGATTATGGCTAACTTGTGTTGACAGTTCAACCAAAATAGCAGGAAACATGACTTTCCTTTTTGGCAAGCAAACGGACTGCCAACTCGTCAACCTGCGTTCGTCAGTCAATAGCAATACCTACATCAAACCGTTACACAACTGTAACTGATTGAATATGACCGCCTACCGCAACAGGCTTGATTGACGACGGCCTTTTCACAATCAAGAAATTCAGGCTGCTGACTCAAAAAACTGTTTCATACATAACTCAAGTTAATATTTCGGTGTGTATAAAATCAAGATACCCGTTGCTCTGATATGTATATAAGCTGATGTGAGCCTGATAAATACAACAATATTGACCTCTTTTTAAAGCAACAGTTGCTGTTTGACAATGAACCGGGTCAATTTCTACACAATCTATAACAAGAAACGTGAAGGAAGCTTTTTGTATTTAATAATTCTGAAAGTTAAACTATAATAGTTTGGTATACAGTTGTTGACATTTTTGCAATACGAATACAAATTCTTAAGAATTTAACTTAATTTTAATATTAACACCATTAAAAATGTTTAATTTCTTTTATTTTAAACCGACTGCAATCCAATCTAATATAATACAACGGGGATGGACTGGCGATCTCAAAATAAGAAAACTGCAATTAATAAAATTAAATGTATTTTTGAAAATTTGCACAAAAATAAAGAAAAATATTGAAAATTCATTTTCATTTGTTAAGAAAAGCTGTCATTGGAAATTGCAAAGTAATTCAGTTAAACTCTTTCTTTGGGATGGCTTGCATCGGAAATAGAAATTGTATTGCTGATCCTGAGGCTTTTTATTTTGCCACCTACACAATAAAACAAAAAAAAAAATGAAGCGACTACTAAAAAGTATTCCAAATGAGTGTAATTTTTAATGAATACAAAAAAGTTTTGCATTATCATTAGCATATTTGATTAAAAAGTGTCATTAGTTAGGCTGTTGGCGGAGTTGGCGCAGTCTTGGCTGCATTTTCCACTTCACCGGAACTTGCATAAGAAAAATAAGTAACAACCTGCACTAAACTGAAACTTGCCCCACTCAGTCTTGTTCACTTTTTAATTTCAACTAATTGACAAGAACCGCCCTTGAACGCCGCCCCCCGCTACCCTGCCCACCAAACGTTAAGTAATTAAAGCTAGCACTTTGTTAGCTTTAAGAGCTACAGTTAAGACTTAAGTCATTCTCTTGTCCCACGGTTAATTATAATGCGGCAGCTAAAAAGTGTCCATCTCTGCTTTTGATTTGTATGCAAATTGAATTTAGTCCTTGCTGACTGAGAACAAGTTCAAAGTAAAAGGATGTCAGAATGATTGTCAGTTGGCTGTTTTGGTCTGTAACTCAACTCATTCACTGGCTGACTCTCGCTTAATTTACTTTTAATTAATATAATGACTTGAAGTTCGACAAATTATCCTTAATGCTTGAAGACAAGAAGAGTCAAGAAATGACAGCGCATAGTTAGTTGTCAAGGTAAATACGCGAAATTGCTATGGAAAGTCAACGAAGTTCGTTTGATGCATACAAATTAGTTGAGCTGCAGCTATACAAGCAAGTATATATATATACAGCATATAAATATATAGTATATATATCTTAAGTATATACAATTAAGTATACAGTGTAGTTAAAGTTTGGTTTATTTAGATGGCAATGAATGTTCAAGTGTTTGAATTGTGGGTTTGTGCAAATGACAGTTGTTTGAGAACTCAATTAAAACTTTACAACTTCAATAAATTCTATTCCTAATAGCAAAGAGCTTAGCTTGTCGTACAAAAAAAATGTTATAAAAATTAAATTGACATTTCCAATATTAATAATTACCTATAAATATAATTATAATGGCCAACAATTATTTTTTAAGCGCCTAAAATCAAGCAATTCTTTGAAAGACTGATTTATTAACCATTAGGAGGAATTAAAACTATGTTGTTCTTGAATATCAAATATTTGGTGCTCGGTATGAAATACTCGATATGATTATGATTTATAAAATTAAAAGTGTAAATATATAGAAAACGAATAATACTTTTGGATTCATTTTGATTTTACATTTTTGATGTGCTCAATTTCATTAAAACGGATTGCCAAAATAGGTTTAAAAGTTGAATTCATCATACTAAAATAATTTTTGAAATATTCTTAAATAGTCTTAGATTCTATTAAAGCAAATTGTTGGTTCTGATTTAACCAAAAAAATAGCATGCATAATAGGGTGGCCATTTTTGCAACATCTCACGATTTTACTAACGCCACCCCCTAAAAAGTTTCCTTTTTACCTGCATATAGCGCCTGTAAAATTTAAAAACGATCCGAATGTATTTGATGGGTCCGGCAATAGGTCAAAGGTCATAAAAAATGTTCATATGAATGCATAAATAGCGACCAAACCGTAAGTTTGACAAAAATGTGTTCCAAATATAATCAATGGGTAATTCAATTATCTACAGTCGAGAAAGAAAATGATCGAAATCAGTTTAGTATAACCAGAGATATTTGCTGTTAAGTAAAGGCACTTTTTTTTTTTTTTTTTTTTAATTTCGAAAAATGTTTTTTTCAAAATATCTCGAAGCCCGTTTCATGAAAAAAAATTTTGACTGCATTTTCGGTTTTAGCATGTCATTTTACTACAGAAACGATTCAAAAATGTTAAGGATACGAACATTTTTTTTTATTTGTAAACTGTTGTAATTAGTCAATTTAATCAATTTTAGAGCTTACCAAAGTTATTTAGGCCGACTCTATATTTTTTTAAAATTATGTTTTGATAGATATGAGACCTTTTGAACCATAATTTGTCTGATTGGTAACAAGATTTTAAAGTTTATGTAGAACAATACAGTCAAAAACGGGAAAAGTGCAAGTTATGACCTTTGACCTATTGCCGGACCCATCAAATACATTCGGATCGTTTTTAAATTTTACAGGCGCTATATGCAGGTAAAAAGGAAACTTTTTAGGGGGTGGCGTTATTGATATCGACGGTTTAAAAGTCCTCCATACCAGCGGCGGCCACCCTAATGCATAACCATAAACGAATTGTTGGCATACGTTCACACAAACCCACACGTTGGTATATCGATAACTGATAAAAACTTCTAATAAAAATAGCTAAATCGTGGTGATTACCTCTAATAAGCAATTTTAAATAAAAATAAATTACATTTTTGCAATGTTCTATGAATTTTTAATAAAAACCGCTCATTTGTTAAGAGCATGGACAAGTTCAATTTTCAAAAATATAGTAACACATTTGTTTGTCAAAAATTTACCTACATTTTGTCTGTTACTTCTTTCTTAAGTTGGAAAAGCTAAGTTCGATGTCGATTTCTTGTTTTGCATTATCGTATGGAATCGAGAAGCTGTCTTTTATTTGTTCTTTCCCAAGCTATGCACATATCGAAAAATGAAAACATTGCGATTTGTCGTACAACCATACAAAACTTCCAACAAGGACACCACACACAATGCAATCTGCATGTTAAACAACCAAATTGTACAACCAGTCGCATAGTATACGGCTTGTTGTAAGTTGAAAAAACTAAATTCGATAATATCGATTGTTTTGGCGGTTATAATCCCTCTTTGTCGATATCGCACTATCTCTGATACAAAGAACTGATCTAGTCATCATCTTTTCCTGAGATTTCTTTGCATGCAGCTTCAACTATGGTGTAACTTTGCCTCAAATAAAGGGGGAGTTTTAAAGCGTTTGGTTTTTAAATTTAAAAAAAAACAACGAAAATGTGCTAAAATCTTTGCCATTTACTTTTTAAAGATTACTTCATGTAAATGTTGACCGCGACTACGCTTCAAGTGGTCCATCCGGAAGGTCCAATTTTGGCATACTTTTTCCAACATATCGGCTGGTATCTCACGAATAACAGCTGTTATGTTGTCTTCCAAGGCGGCAATAGTTGCTGTCAAATCGCACGATCTAGGCGGCCAACTTACAGGACAAAAACGTCAGAAGAATTGCTCTCCAAATTCACATCGCAATATGCCCACACATGTCGAACAGGTATAGCTCTTCCATTCCAATGCTTTTGGTTGCTGTTCACTCCAAATACGGTAGTTTTGCTTATTGACGTAGCCAGAAATGCGCTTCATCGCTGAAGACCATTCTTCGATAAAAAAGCGTTTCTTCATCGCGCATTTCCAAAGCCCATTCACCGAACACGCGACGTTGTGGCAGGTCGCATTGCTTCAGCTCTTGCACCAGCTGTATGTATGGTTTTAAACCAAGATCCTTGCGAAAAAATGTTGCATGTGGTCGAATAAGACATATGACGCCGAATAGACATTTCACGATCATCATTAACACTGGCTGCTACAGCAGCAATAATAATAATATTAATAATAATATTAATATAATAATATTACATAAACGATTTGGTGGTTGAAGGTCCAGTAAAGTAAAATTGGTGCGAAATTTGGTCAAGCTCTCTTAAGCTCTCAATAGCCTGCTCAGAAGGTCGATTATGACGACTGTAAAATGGACGCAGTGCTCTAAACACATTTTTTACTGAGTACGATTTTTGGTAATAAAATTCAATAATTTGTAAACGTTGTTCGGGCGTAAGTTTTTCCATGATAAAATGGTAATGCTAACTGAGTATTTTTGACTCTGACATATGTCATGATTCACGCGTGAGCTGTCAGAACAATAAGGTTGAAAAACCAAATAGAAAAAAAATCACCCTTTACATATATACTCCAAATATTTTGTTTGCGACTTTGTTGCTTTTAAAAGTTATGCCAAGAATAATAAAAATCCAACATAAACACAGCAAAAGGCACCAAATTACAAACAATTCCGAAAAAAAAAGGAAAGGACACAACATTCAAAAAAATTGTCACAAAAAGAGACACAAAATCAACTCTGATTTAAGTTAAAAAAATGCTAAACAATTGTTTTGCTTTTTAGCTTTTGCTGTTAGATATTTGTTTGTATACATATGTATGTATTACTTGTATATATGTGTATGTGTATACAGATGTATATATTTTAGCCTGCCGCTTTTCATATTGTGTGCTTTTCCTCTTTCTGTGTTTTGTGGATTAACAGCCAACAAAATATTTTATTTTTTTTTATTGTTTAGAGTGAGCAACAAACAACAACGCTGATTTGCACTTGTATCTGTCTGTCCCTCTTACTCTCTCTCTCTCTATCCCTGTTATAGTGTGTGTGTGTGTGGGATTTTGTTGTCACTTCAACACAAAAACATAAAACAACAACAACAGCAACAATGCCGCCCATTTTGGCCCCTTCCACTTCCCGTTTCGCCTACTCCCAAAACAAAATCCACTTGAATTTTTTACACTTTATTTTTTGTGCATTTTCAACGAAAAAAAAAACTTTTCTGCCGCCTGCCAAGCCTCACCCCTGTCCCTTGCTCTAAATTATTTTTTTTTTTTCTTCTTCTGCCTTGTTTGCACGCGAAATTTCCTCTTGTCTGCCTTTCGGCTTGTCAGCTCGCATGTTGCATGGTTTTAGGCGGGATTTGTTGCCAACATGCGCTACCCGGTAGAAAAGACAGAGAGCCAAATAGAGAAGGGACATCGAATGAAGAGAAGCTGCGGAGAAGAGCTGTGTAAGAGCGCACAAAACTACAAAGGCAGCCATTGCCGGCACAATTTAGCTGTAAATGGGAGCGGGATTGCTTTAGGCCAGGTTGGGTTGGGTCACTACGTTTTTTATCTGCAGCTAAAACGCTGAAGGGTCTTAATTTTCAACAACATTGTTGTTGTTGTTGTTGTTACTATTGTTGCGTAAATAACAACAAACATCATGGTAGCTGAAGGTTAAGCGGCCGACCAACTGTAAAGCCTTAATTAATTCTCTAGGCAGAGGGGGTAACACCAAGAGCGTACAATTGTTCGGCACTGTAGAGCGTTAACTTTAAGGGTGAATTGGATGCTGAGCTCATCTTTCACATTGATGTTACTTATCCACATTACTGCTATGTTTGGCAATCTAGTTGGTTTTATGTACAAGGTTCTTGTCGTTCCTTTTCACTTAGGAACTGCAATTGGTTCCATTAGTTCTTTTTTAACTTAGAAACCAGTTGTCACTTCTCAGCTTAGTTAACCTATTTCTTTAGTCTTTACGCAAAGAATTTGTTCGCCTTCAAAACAGAAACAAATTATTCAAAATCTAGTAATCTAGTAGGAGCATTCTTCTACTCAGCTGATCATGAATATATTCGTATTTCCAAAAAAAACCTTTAAAATAAACAGAAACTTCAACTATTGTAATGTTTTTGAGAAAGGAGTTTTAAAATGCAAAAAATTGTTCCTATATTTCATTATTAATTTTTCCGGACTCAGCAATGTATCAAATGTCGCTGCTATTGTATTGCGGCTGTTAGGCTTTAAATTGTTCTTTTGGGGAACGATTCCATATGTTGAGATGAAAAATCTAAACTGTCTAAAGATAATTTTTTCACTCTAATCGAGTTATTTCCAAAAACGCGTCGACTGATTCTTGGCGGATTTGGTGAGTCTTGGTTGAGCCATACCGTCGATTGTTACTTAGTTTCAGATTCATAGGCATTAATCCAAGAATCTTTGCGTGTATATTATTGATATTATTACTTGAAGCACCTTTATATTTTTTTTTAACCAATCGACACAAAAGTTGTTTTGAATGATCGTTAAGTTATGCGGTATCCAACGCTATAAAGCTTTTTGGCGTTCAATTGTTAATGCAATATGTATTGAATGTAAGTTGGTGGAAATGAAGCCCATGAATTCCTCAATCAGGCAGTATGTCGCATGACGATCTTTCTTACTTTCGGCGTTGGAAAAACCTTTACAAAATTCATGGTTTCACAGTGGCGTAATTTGGGGCTTGATCACCGAACATCGAATGAAATTGATCGTTGTACTCTTGTCGAGAGAGTCCACGCCGAAACCCGTAACAAATCATTCAATTCCATTTTTGGGCTGAGATAAAATATTCAAGCAAATTTAAACCATTCAAAATTCGGTCGTCAGTCAAAACGTTATGACTACGTTTATGCCAAAAAATGTCAAACCTTTTGATTGCACCATAAGTATTATCAACGCGCGAAATATAAATAGTGACCCTCGTAAAATGATTTTAAATGTTTTTTTTGAACAATTTTCATGTTATTGAAAATTTGTTTGTTGAGTCAACTTGTGCGCTTCTGCATCTTTAGATCGCTTTAAATTTATATACATACCAATACCCTGTAAAGTATACGAAAAAAAACCTTTGCGAATTTACTACATACACAATTTGTGCTCACTGCTTTTCCTCGAAAAGAAAACATCCAATGGAAAATCAACTTACATAAATACTCTACATTTAATTTCGCTTCTCTGTGATTATTACTGTGTATTAAATTAGCATAAATGATATTTAATAATAATTTTACCATTGCAGTGTTTTTAACTTTAATATTCCAGAGTTGGAATCTGTCTCCTCCCACTGCCCTCACTCTCCCTACCCCTGCAAGAACAGCCATTCAGCAGCAGCTGCCACACAAATTACAAAATAATGAGCGTCAAGTGCGCAGATGATTTTTTTTTTTTAATAATTTTTTATTTTTTTTTTTGAATTTTACACTTACCAACAAGCCGACGACTATTATTTTTATATAATGGGCGTTGATGGGACGTTGTTGATTTTCATGGTAGAACGCTTTTCGTGATTCTTCTGCGCCAGCGAAAAATGTTTTTTAATTGCACTTAAAATTTTATTTAAATGCCATATACATACAGACATATATATGTACGTATACTCATGCACTTGTATGTAAATACAGATCGACCACAGCTTACTGAAACAAGTTTTCGATATGCCTGAAAAATGTTCGTTTACATATTTGGGAATTTTCAGTGATTTTTATTTTTATGAGTGCTATTTACTTTTGAAGAGTGTTGGAGTTGATAATTGTATGTAGTATATATACATATGTATGTACAAAGCATATACACATAATCCTTTTGTAAGCTTTGTAGGTGGAACTGTGTGCATTAGAGCATTAAGCAAGCTTATGATAGAAAATAAATAGCAATATATTGAATAAAATTTATTTAAGAAATTTATATAAAACTCTTACCTAATCACTAAGGCGCATTGCCTTAAATTGAATTTTCACTGAAAATAAAAAAAAATAATTTATAAAGAAAATCTATACAAAAAATCGAAGAGTGTACAATTTTAATAAATTGTATTTTTTTTCTCTCTCTTTATAGGCTGCGCTTTCGTTAAATTTGGTTCGCAACAGGAGGCTCAATCCGCAATAACCAATTTACACGGAAGTCAAACTATGCCGGTAAGTTACAAAGAGCTAGCTATTTGTATTTTTATAAAAATCGCTTGAAACAGATTTGAAACACAATATTACAGCTTCTTTAATAGATTATCGATATCGAACCTAAGAACATTGTCCCGCTAAATAATCTATCAAATATTATTATTATTTATGGTTCATGTCTAGCATAAAAAATGTTCATGTTTTGTATCAATGGTTCATGACTTTCATTAAAAAATGTACATTGTAATAAAAATAGCTAAATCGGGGTTAATTTCAATAAATATTGTTGCTAAAGTAGTTTTATTGTTAAAATTTACTTAAAGGCAAAATACTAAAGTACTAGCAATATTTTATTAAAACGAAAATGTAAACGATATGAAGTAATCGAAAGGTTCATAGCTGTGCTAACAAAGAGTAAGAAAAATATGAAAAGCTGTCGACAAAAAAAAATTTAAAATCGTGAGCACGCAAAAACGAATAAAATTTTTCGTTTTCGTTTTCCGGAGGACGACTGAATAATAGTTTTTCTCTATTTTTGTTACATTAGGAATAAATACTCGCAGTCTCAGCATTTAAACTAAAAATTATTCCAATAAAAATAACAACAATCGACTTAATACAAAAAAATTTAAAAATAAAAAAAAAATTAGCTGCACAAATGTGGCTATATTCCTAACTTAAATAAACAGTTCAATAAATATTAAAAATCGTTTGGGGGAGCATCGGAACCATAATGTTTTTGGTAGTTCGAGGTACTGGTATTCAGATCTGAAGTACCGCTGCTACGTCAAACCACTATAGGTTGCAAACCTTTCAGAATTAGGTACTCTGCCTTATTTCTGGAAGCGAATAGTATGGCAGAAATTTCACCTTGTATCGTGGATTCAATCTGAGTTCTGTAGGTACAAACACAAGCTGATTGCCATAGCTATAGCTTCGCAAAGAGACTTGTAGAAACGGTCACAGTAATTAGACTGAAGTGGAGATGCGTAAACCATCTCCTGCCAACCATTCCTCGAGATCTGAATGATTCAGAAAAGCCTTTGCAAACGATGACATCACATTAACTTCACCTTGGCGATTTCTAAAAAACGACGAAAATTATATTAAAATCATAATAAAAATGATTTTTATACAAAACAATAAAACAAAATTCAAAAATATAAAAAAGATTTTCTTTTTTAATTTTATATGCTAAGCAACAAAATTCACACATTTTTAAGGAAAATAAACTCTGTAATGGAAAAATTGATTTAATTGAAAAAATATATTTTCGTATTTAATCTACGCAGAATTTGTATGGAGATGCATAGCACAGAAGCAAAAATATATTTAAAAAAGGCTATCCTGGCTGTTATATAGTTTTTTTTAGAATTTGTGTCCCAAAATTTGAGTATTGAATCTTGGCTGTGGAAAGCAATTACTTTACTTGTTAAGTAGCATCTTCAATATAAAAATAAAATACAAGTGAATAAATATATGTAAGTACATACAGCAACTTTCTTCTTTCAATAATAAAAAAATATTTTTATAAGCCTATTATATGAAAACTTGAGTATTAATCTGTTGAAACTTTAAAATGACAGAAATAAAAAATCGAATGCCATTCTATTAGCTCTACATTAATTGTTATAAAACACAATTGTTGAATTCCCACGTTACTTGACATTTGTTTTTCAAAACCAGAAAAAAATACACAAACAATTGCTGTCAAATTCATTTCCTTTTTCCCCAGCACGCTTTAAGCCACAAACGTTTATTTAATATCTTAAAAATTATATATATTCTCTTAGCTCTTGGAACAAATTTTTCCAAGTACATGCACTTGTGTGCAAATAATACGAAAATAATGAAATTTCAAACCTGAAGTGAATCTGAAGCAGCGCCTCAACTTCGTCTTTGCCTTGCCTTTAGCCAATGCTCTCTCTACTTATAAATGTTGTTGTTGTTATTTTTGTTGTTGAAAAGTACTTAACAAACTTCATTTAAGCTACAAGTGCTGTGCGTTCTGC
>OX465089.1:42955203-43200898 GCA_949987675.1 Chymomyza fuscimana
GTGGCAATCACTTGGACGAGCCAGGCAAACTGACTAGACTCAACTGGCTACAAATTATGGTCAAGTACGCGATGGCAATGTCTATGGCTCGTTTTGTGGTCTGAACTGGGTTGGCAGATACTTAAGAAATATGTTATTAAATAATAATGGAGTGCGTGGTTAATAGATACAACAGCAACAACAACAACAATAGCAACAACACAAGTGCAGGCAGTGTGAAAGAAGTGTGCGGCCCGAAACGTTCCTGTCTAGCATTTAAGCCCGAAGCAGCATCACCCTGTGGCAGTTGGCCATTGGCGGGATCTGCGCGCGTTTGCGCAATCATTGTTAACAATCAATTAAGGAAATAAGTTGTTTATAAAATGTTGCTATTACATGCCGCACAACGCGGTCCATTGTTGCTGTGTGCCCCATAAATATGGGTTCGACTGGGCTTGGAAACTGGCCATTATATCGCATGCGCAGTGAAGTGTTTATGGGGAGTCCAGAAACCTGCCAGCTTCTTATGATTATTATATATTGTTGCCGTACAGTCATTGTGAGTTTATGTATGGCTTTTGGCAAAAATGTTTTAATTAATGTGGCCAGCTAATGAAACTGCTATAGTTATACATATTACCATATATGTAGCATGGAAAGTTTATTAACCTGTACAAGACCAGCCAAAAGGGCCATATTGATCATTAATCAAACAAACACCCAGCAGTGAGCAGCAGTTAGCAATGACTAGTGAGTGGTAGTAGTAGTGGTAGTAGTCGTAATGGTAGTAAGTAGAGAGCCCATACGGGTCAGACATAGGCAGCCACTTGAGAAGCTGACTACCGAACTGTACCGAGGCAAAGGGCTGACCATAATGAGCCGCTTCGAAGCTCATTAAATGCAGCGGCCCACACGGCGTATGATTGATGCGCCGACATTTGCAGTCAACGTCAAAATGGCAGCCCGCAAAATGAAAAAAAAAACTAAATTTGAGTCAGTTGGAAAGGTGCCCGATAGTGGGATACCCTGCACTCATTTTACTCAAAAAAAAGTAATAAATTGTCTAGGTAAGTTGAGGATTATAGGCGTATTCAGAGAAGGTGTCTATGGTGGTAGTGGGAGATGTTTTGTGAAAATATCAACGTCTTCCTTGTTGCTTATTATTAAAACTTATTTATAGGTTATTCCATCCAAGGTGTGCAAAATTGATTTTAAAAAGTTGGACTGATTTTTTTAACTTAATAGAAATATTTATCATGATTGGTTGCAGGACAAAAATATGATGAATAAAGAAATTTATGTCGGCGAGTCGATGGCCTTGTTGCTTTCTGTACATATTAGATTAAGTATTAGTTACTTAGTCTAAAGTAAATAAAAAAAATAAAGTAGGGTACAATTTAAAAACTTTAGGTATTCAATACATTTTTTCAAACGTATCTAAAACTTGTGGTCCCAATAATTTGCAAATCCAATTATTTTATAATCTTGAGTGAGACGCTTTTGAGTCATTTGTGAAGGGGATGATAGCCTTTCAGCGTAGTAATTTGTTACTGAAGCTGCCACTGTCATAATCAAATTGAGTACTTGAGTCGAATAAGCATAATGCACTTATGTTCTGCCACGCCTTCTTTTACCTGTCACATACATTGCTAATACCCTTGAACCTATTGCTGCAGGGTATACAAAAAAAAAAAATTAAAATTTTTACAGTCACGCCATTTTGTGGCCTATTTTAGCCTGCCCAGTGGCCAGTTTGGCACTTTGGTACTTTGCCACTGCCAAAATGCCACGTTTAAATTAAAACATAAATCATGTATCCAAATCTGGCTAACAACAGCAGCTGAGGCAGCAGCCATCAACTGCCATCAAAGTGCCATCAAGCTACCAAAGAGTAGCCAGCCGGATAGCGATCAACTTGTTTTGAAAATATTTAAGTTCTTGATTTGCATAGCACAACAAAATCAAAAATCAAATTTTTGGCTTAATTTTAGCCAGCGCGCATATTTTAAATCATCTTTTAAATCAATGCGGAAATTTCGTTAAATATTTCGTTTTTTTTCTATTTTTTTTTTTTTTGGTTTATACCACGGAGATCTGTGCTGTGTCTACCTGTTGCTGCCACTGCCAGTAACGCACCTGGGGCAGCGCATGTGGCGTTAATTTTGATTAATGGCCAAGTTTGTTGTTTGACCATTTTCAAATTTTAATTGTTTTGGAATCGCATCAACTTTAGCGTCGGCAGCTCTTTGGGCGTGCTTTGCCAGTTGCTACCATCACAAAGCCAGTTGGAGCAAAAAACCAAACTTAAATAAAGCATCTTTAAAATGCGAGTTCTACAAATAATTATAAGCAGTTTTTAATGATTAAATGCTAAACAAAGGAGCAACAAGTTGGGAGCACTAATTGTTACAGATCTGGCAAAGAGACGCACACAAGTTGCTACCAGTTGAACCTGGCTCAAGGCAATTTTGAAAGTTTTTGAAGCAAATGCCGCTAAATGGCCCAAAGTCTTAAATAAAACAAAGCACGCGCTAAAATACAAAGGAAATTGTAGACAATGAGTCCCCTGCCCTCAAATATCTAATGGAATTACATGCAATACTAATAGGAAAACTTTGACTCTAGTGTTTAAACTGTTTTTTATTCTTAGTTTAGTTTAGAGCAAATCTACCATTTAAACTTTTAATGCGATAATAAAATGTCTTCCTTTGAGGCTTGAGGTTTTTAAAACTTTATACATACATAAAAACCAAATTGCAGTGCAATCTTCTTTCCTTTGAGGGATTCCGACTATAGTTATGCAAATCAATTGACCTCGATATTCTAGCATCAAAAAAAGTCAGAAATGTTTTAAATAAGAACTTTAGGTTGATGGCTTTCAAAACTTTTGGCTTTTCAAAATTTCAATTATCTAACTTTACAACATAGCCAATAATGTCCCTTTTAAGAACTCTGTCGGCGCAATATAATTAGAAAAAAAAAAATTGTTTGTATTGAACCAGTTCCGCTGCTATTCTTATCGCTACAACTACTCCATAAAACACAATTAACAATCCATCCAGCGAAAAGATCTGCTTATATCGCCAATTTTCAAGAGCTCTTTTTTATTAATAGACAACTTTATTATTACTGTACCTCTATAATGATACTCTTACTCATTATATAAGTTTTTATAAGCTAATTAGTTTTGGCCCACATTCTTTTTATACAGAATAAATAAATTCGCCCTTAGTCACAGAACCAATACAGATAAAGTACACCAATTAAAAAAAAAAAAATACAATCTTAAAGTAAGATTTTCTATTCTTGATTTCAACTTTTAAAGTAAGACCAACAATTTTTATAACAAGACCGAAATTTTTAATAACCAAATATCGTGAATAAGAAAAAAATTATAAAATTTTAAACAAGACCAAAATTTTGCATGAACAAAATTCCTAAATAAAGACCAAAAAGCTTTGTATTGAACCTTTTTCTCTTTAAGCTATTTTGGTCTCAAAAGTAGTCCTTTAATTCTAGAAATGAAAACTATTTGTTTTCAAAATCAAAAAACACAAAAATCATATTTCAAGAGTGTTCAAAATACGAAATTACTTATTTTATGAATTTTTGTCACGACTTTTGATTTTCTTTTTTATTTTAAAATTCTATTTTTTATGTGAAATATATGTTCTTTATACAAAAATGTTTATCATAATCTCTGATAACGATTGAGCTATGACCGTTCTTATGAATGCCTACATTTCGGGCACCACAAGAGCTAGAGACACAAAACTTTGACAACATCCAAGGCCGGACTTCATGCGCCAGAATTGCGGCGAAGGGGCTCAGTAAGTGCCAGGGTCCTGAGAGAGCTGCTGAAAGGGCCTCCCAAGTCGTTAGGATCGACGGTGAGCATCGAAGCTAACAAAAATCCATAACATTCACAAGACTAGCAGCGTCTGGTCGGTTCTTTGTTATTAGTAACATTTAACACTGTCATAGTGAGCGGCTTCCTCTACCTTTCAGCTTACAACTTATTGTCCACAATATGCTAAACCACATTATTGACAAACGAGACAATGATTCAAATACGACTAGAACAAATCTGTCTCCAGGTGGTCAGTTCCTTATGGTAAATCATTCTGTCACAGAAACCGAACTTAACTACCTTTGCTCCAACTAGGAGCTTAATTATGACACAAACTAAGACCGGACTTGGAACAACAATTTAAGGAAATGCAGGAATGGGTTCTCAAAATAATCAATTGATAATAGTAGCTTCGTCATGTCTTTTTACACCCTGTACTTAGGAACAAAGGGCATATAAGTAAGTGCAAAAAAATGTTGTCTGTAACACCCAAAAGGGAATCGATTCGGCCATGTCCGTCAGTCTGCTCGTATTACCGGTTTCTCGGTTTTCTTTTTATATTTAATAATCCATCTGTAGGAGCAAATTTTAAGTCACTAAAATGGGTTTGTAGGCTTATGTAAGAGAAGAAAGAAAGCCGAAATCGGAATCAGATAAATACTGTTGAAATTAAGGAAATTGCAGGATATAACATAGTAGGGATATAACGACTGAAGCCGGCCAAACGGTAGATCACGCAGGAAACGATCCCCCTAGTTTTCGTCAGAGTCTAAAGGCTTCGAGGATTTCTAGATTGCTTAAAAAGTTTTGTATAGCACAGACAAAACAGACGCTGATAATTCAAATACATATGGGAATCCGTATTGCGTTCGCAAGTAATAGCCGAATGGAAGTCGAAACTTTTATACATGGAATTCCATTGTATTACTTGTGTAAAAGAATGTACATACTTTATGGCCCTGCACTAAATCCTTAAATGTGTTATAGTCTTTTTGACAGCCTAATAACCTTCTGTATTTAAGTGGGGAGCATAAAATAAAAACTCAAACTTTGAACTAGTTTGGAGCAAATTCCCATGCTACTTGAGGTGAACCTTCTGCCACGTCTTACTTTTAGCTGCGGTAGATCGCAATTGCTTTCAGCACCGAATTCTATGTGTACTACAAAACATTCCCAAAATGACTCTAAGAGTAAGTTCGCAATGCTC
This sequence comes from Chymomyza fuscimana, assembly GCA_949987675.1. Classification (NCBI taxonomy): domain Eukaryota; kingdom Metazoa; phylum Arthropoda; class Insecta; order Diptera; family Drosophilidae; genus Chymomyza; species Chymomyza fuscimana. The sequence goes on from OX465089.1 coordinate 42,960,240, forward strand.
TGGCAAAATGATGCAAATTCCATAAATCTGTCAAGCGCAGCTCTCTGGCTGCACTTGTTCGAATGGCCCTGGCCAGGGCCAGGCCAGCAGCGCCTGCAAAATCTTGACATGTGAAATACGCAGATTTACAAAGTTTTATGAGCCAAGGCAAAAAGGTAGACATTCTGGTAGCCAGTTGGCCAAACAGAGCCAACGGAGAGGGGAGGCTAGCTGTGATGATGTGTAGAGTGCGGAGTGGGCACGCGCATTCCGTGCATTCGCCAGTGCCATAAACTTGGCTAAAGCGCAGCAAAGCGGCAACTTTTGAAAGCAGCCGACCGACCTGCTTACATAGCAGCTTCCTTGCAACTTCCACAAGCTCTCTACGTCACATAAACAGACACACTCACAAGCTGCAAGTAACCACGTGCAGAAGATGTGCATGATGACCTGAGCACTTGAACTGGCGGCAGGCACTCACATGCTCACATGGATGGATGGATGGATGGATTGATGGATTGTTTGGTATGGTTCAGGTCCAAAGTCTCTCGGTGGCAGGCTAAAGCGCAAATGAAGACCTGTTGGACACTGCACCAGCAACTGCAATGCATTCTCTCTCAGCGCTAGCAGCAGCAGCGGCGGCACCGAAAAAAGCACCGAAAAGCTAATTTAAAGCAATTTAGTTTGAACGCGCGCACATTTCCATGTGGCAAGAGACGTCGTTGTTGTTGCTGTTGCCGCCGTTTGTTGCAACCGCGCAAAGCATCTGCACGAAATGAGGCTGAATGATGCACAACAACAGCAACAATAAAGTGAATACACCAACAACAACAATAAGAGACGACATTGGTTGCAGCATTTGGAACGTAACGGACAGACATTTATTTATTATATCAATGGAGCCCGGCATGACCAAGCGACCAACAGACCAAACGACGAACCAACCACCACAGCTGATGGCCATGAGTTGATAGAAGCCGCATTGACACAATGGACAAAAAGTAACTGGTGCTCCATTCTCCCCCTGAGAGCATTTAACTGAACGCCAAAGCGCAATTATTTGATTAGAAATTCCATTCCCAACACGCTGCTTGCTTGTGATCAATGTGCCTGAACTCTTGGTCAGTTACTTGTAAAGCTACCAACTCTTCAACTAAGTAGTTCCACTGACCCAAGCTCATCATGTCGATACATCAAATTGTAAGTCAGTTCAGACTGGCTCTAGACAGACTGAACAGAAGATCACATGAAGTAAAGTGAAGACAGTGCCAAAAAAAAAAGGGTGCCAAAAAATTCAGCACTGATCAATTGCAGCTTTTGATGGATTACCATGCTGTCAAAAAAAGAGATCTCTCGGCCAAGTCTTATACTCATATACTTAAAGAAGGAGCAGCCCGCTAGCGGCCAGACTGTTACTCTAACTGTTATAATTATTGCTGGTCATAAAATGAAAGCAGTTGAAAGATTCGCATACACCGAACAAAACACCAGCGCCAATATATACTCTACGACAAAGAGATGCTTCAAAGACCATATAGTATTTAGGAGTACGTATGTACAATAACAAGGACTATTCCATAAAAACCCTCTTAGTTGAATTTTTTGATTTATGGAATCTATTAATAGTGGAAAAGGCATGGAATTTTATATTTTTTTTTAGTCAGTAAACTCTTTTAAGACCAAAGATATACTATATATATATATACTGCATATCGTAAGCAAAGATTTTTAATATTTTCCCCTAAGTACGATTTATTTTGGCAAACCATCTTTGAAATGTCTCCTTTAAGTTCATCCTGGAGGTGTTCAATAGAATTAATGTCTAGGGATTGACTTGGCCAATCAAGAACGTCCACATCATGCATTTTAGCCCAAAAAAAAAATTGTTATGAGCTCTCAGGAACAATAACTCTGTCTACAAAAGGGATATTATTTTTTATGTATGCAGGCGCCGAAGAGAGAAATTCCGGGCCCGGGAGAGACAGTGTACCGGAGTCTCTATTACACCTCTAGCTTGAATCATTGTGTTCTGTAAGGCCGACAGTAATTACACCGGGCCCCTGAGAAAACTCCGTGCCAGGGGGAATCCTTTCCCCCCCCCCCCCCCCCTTCCACCCTCTCGACGGGCCTGGATGTATGATAGCAGTACCATCTCCAATATGATGTATCGGGTCTACACCTGCCACGAAAAAAGAGCCCCATAACATATGGTGCTACTTCCGTACTTCACTGTTTATTTTGTAAGCCAAATATTCTATTATTGATTTCCGTTCAATTAAAGTTTCTTTTCGCATCGTTATCAAAAAAATTTAACTTCGATTCATATCTCTTCAGTGGGTACAAAGCCATTTTTCTCACCCCATGATCCGTGCCCATCTTCCAAATTGCAGTTTTAATCAAAAGAACTTTTCGGGAAAGTAAATTTAACTTCGTCAAAATTTTTAACTTTTTTTAACTTTCCCCAAAATTTTCGTTTCACATATTTTTTTTATTAATTAATTTATAATCTATTGAATTAAATGAAAGTCGGAATTGGTTTCTATCACGTAGTGAGACCGAGCTCGTACTTCGATTTTACAAACTATAAAAAGAATTTGAAAAACCAGGTTGAATGAGTTTTAAGGAGCGGATCATAACTGTTGGTTGATATCTTCATTCGTATATTTACAAGCTCATATCAAAATACATAACCTTTCCAATAAATTTGGGGCCTCTGATTTCGAATAGTACCACGGTTTTCGAATTAGAAATACCATTTTGATAACGATCGGGCTTACTGAAATTGGTGATCCAATTTTTTTTAAGTAATAATAGTTGAAAAAGCCTTTTTGGTATTTGTGTGTTATACTAAAAATTTCTTAATTATTTGAAATTCTGATGGGTACCTCGCTGACATTCGTTTAAAATAGCTCCTGTTTAACAGGCAGGATTGGATAAGAAACTGCAAATAATAAAAATAACATTTACATTTTAAAAATTTTGCACAAATAAAAAAAAAAAATTCCAAATTTCAAAATGATATTTAAGTAAGATTTTTATAGCGCTGCTGCATACTCAACCACTAAACCCATTCACAGTTTTAATGTAAAATTTTACGAATTTTGTAAATAGGGGTATTTCCAAGTCGTGTTTTCCTGCCAATGCCTTTCATAACAAGGTAGGCATCTAGCCTAGTTCATTTTCCAAAACTCTTTTGTTTGTGTATGAAAGAAAGAATATTCTATTGCATTGAACTGGTACAATGCCATCCGAAGACAGCTGCAAATGATATATGAGCAACTAGATGGTCAAAGCGGCTGCTGCTTCAACTTAAACCTCTTATTGTTAGACCTTAAAAGCTAACTAACAGAAAATGGGGTTTTCTTTCTAAACAGCAATAAAATTTCACGAGCTAAAGATTTAATTAATTTTTGACTACACGTTTTTGGAAGCGGTACATCTGAAATGAACAAAAAAAGACATTTGATGCCAAAGCATGTATGTAAGACAGACTACCAATTAATTCAAAGTTTCGAGTGTCTAAACTTCCTGTATTCCTGTAATTCGTTTCCTATTACGTAGTATGTATTATTGGATACTCAGCAGAAAAAAATTATTTAAAAACCCCAATTTTAAAAAATTTGAGAAAACTAAAAAAAAATTTGTCTGTAATGAGTTGATTTCAAAAGTATTGAGTACATTATTTTACTACAAGTATTTGCAGTCTTCTCGATAATTTCGTTACGAGGCGATTTTTCAATCGTCTCACTATTAGCTCCCATAAAGAACTTTGTTCTAAAAGTAAAATATTGAGTATGTTCTGGCCACGCCAATGCCCAAAGATTCTCAATCTCACAGTATATCAGATGACATACATTTAATTTTTGAGGCACATCACGGGATTCGGGGCGACCCTTGCGGAATTCGTCCAGGAGCGAATGACAGCCACTGATGAAATCCATGATTCAGTTTTTACAGTGGTTAAGCATGGTGCTTCAGGGTCAAAACTCCAAGTAAGTTGATCGAAGTATTCTAGCCAGAATAATCCACGTCGAAAATCGTAATCGGGAAGTAAGTTGCCAGATATGCTCACAGTCTGAGGTCGTACACCTAGCATAAAATTTATAAATAAATTTTTCAATTCTGTCGCAAACTAGGCAAATTACTAACTACAAGCCAGGTTTACAGAAAGTTCTGTATAAGCTCAGGCCGAAAAATAACAAAGTCTTAAATAGAATTGGAATTGGGAGCTTATAAGAATTAAGATTTAAAACTAGCCTGAAAATAATCGTATTTGCATAACTAGCTTAATAAAAACACCCCCAAATGAATTTGCCACAATTTTAAATAATTGCAATCAAAAGTTGAATTTCTATATTTTTTTGCAGCGTACGCAGACTTATGCATCCCAGTGTATATGTAAGTTTGGCCCGATCAAATCATGACTGACCTCTATCTTTGGCCAACTAAAATTAAACTTTAACGAATAGAGCTACAGCTTCAGATCATAAAAACCTCAACTAGACCGACACTAAAGATCCAGCAAAGAGCCTGTAGGCATCAAAGGCTGCAGAGAGATACTCGTTCATAAAAGTCGACCAACACCAACGCGGACACGAAAAATGCGCCAAGTTTCACAAAGATATTGCGACTGTCATAAAACAATATTATTGGCATTATTACATTTAAGTGTTGACAGCATAATAAAATAATTGTCGACAGACAATTTACAACAACAACTACAACAACAGCAATCTGCTGCCAGATTTGAACCAGACTTAAACAACAACCCATAACAAAAACAACAAACACTGCAGTTAAACGTTGCCAGCCAATAAGTCGGCAAAAGCAGACAGCTCCAAAAGAGCCAAACGATATCGATATCGGGGCTCGGGTTCATTTTGGTTAGATTCGCATTGCATTTCAACGGATCATGTCGTTTCCCATGTAAAACACTTTTAAAAATCACACTCACAACTCAAACCAAATGCAAAGTGCAACAAGTCATCAGCATTGCATTGTAAGTGATCGTTGTGTAGGAGTTGGGTCTTTCAGGGGACGGCGGGTTATACTCAGGGGTGTTTGAAAAAATGATGTTTGTCGAAAAGATTTTTCATAAGCTCCACTCGCACTATGCCGGCCGATACTCCGATACTGACTGGAACCCAAAACTCTATGTACAAGATCAAAAGAATTGTGCGGCGCTTAACGCAGCGGAGAAGCCTCGACGCTCATTCATATAATTCACCCTCATTTCATAATAAATTGCTCTCAATTGATCACGACAATCGACAGCGATGAAAAGTCATGCCAAAGTTGACTGTGCAGTTTGATCGGAAAAAAAAATAAAAAAAAAACAAAAACCAAAATGTACAAAGGTAAATTGGCAATGGCTAAGCCAAATCCCAAAGCTCTACGTCCAATGGTGTTGCCTGGAAAGCCAAGTCAAGGCGACACGATATCATCGTCAGCGTCATCGCCATCGTCATCGTCAACGGCATTGCCATTGCAGCGACCAGTTCCACCAAGTGATAGTTGGCGGCGTTAAGTTGTAGGTGCAACCAAAACGAGGCAGCACTGGACCTGGACCACAGCTCAGTTAGCTCCACTACAACGACTATGTACTTCTAGTTGTGTCTCTCGCCCTGTCTTTGTAGCAAATAAGTCATACAGCAAATGAACGTGGCAAAAGCTCTACCCTACTCTACTCCACTAGATAGGAAATTGCTCTAATATTTTTTGCAAACTCTGATTGGAAATATCCGAATTCCCGCACCACTCACTACTCACTCACTCACTCAGTCACTTATTCACTCTCATCTCGATGTTTGCCCGCAGCAGCCGGCTTGGTTATGTTCCCGATTGTGTGGATTGATGATGAATTATGTAGAGCACGAAAATCGAAGTGCAATGTACTTGTTAGTCTTTATGAGTTTCTTGGTGTGGGAGACCATTTGGTTTTTTTTTTTTGCTTTTAACAGCTCACGAACTGCACTTTTCCTTGTGCATCTAAAAGAATTTTAATGAAAAATTTGATAAATTTGAACAACAGTTTGGATAGTGAATGCAATATGAACTGTTGGTTGTAATTGGAATCAGCAAACAAAGACATACAAGTATATATGTACACTTTGGTGCACTCTTAAGTTTCTATGATCTACTCCTGACAAAGAAAAAATGTCTGTCTGGGACATTGGAATACTCTAATCTCCCGTGTTCACAAAAAAAAGTTATTATTAGCGCCAAATTTTGCATTGATACGTTTAGGATTTTAGGCGTATTCCAAGAAATCGGTTTACTGGGGCAGGAAGAATTGCTGATATATTTTAGGAATTCAGCCGAAAGCCTTAGTAGCTATGGCTGTCCTCCTTAATGTAGCTTTAGGGTTTAACTTTAAGCCAGTGATGGCATTTCTTTGTGTGAGTAAGCAGCGCAGTAAGCAAAAGCGCAGGAGAGAGCAAGGGCCGCAATCGAGCAAAAACGAGAGAGAGTTTTCACACACTTGGACCGTGCATGAGTCGACTGCGCTGCGGCAGATTTTGGTGTCCTATCCTCGCGAGTTTTGTAAATTGAGAGGCTATCCACTTTAAGCATGCAGTTAAAAAAAAATGACGGACGGACAGATATGGGTCAATCGCTACGCGAGGTTATGATAAGCATTTTGGCATAAAGAACTTTGGGACTGCTACGCCTCCTTCCTTCCGTTACATACATTGCACAAATCTAGCATACCCTTTGTACCTATAGCTACAGGAGATAATAAATAAATAAATATTTTAGGAAATAATCAAACTTTTATCGTGGCACTGCACAGTGGTCGATTTGACCCATCTGGCGGAAGAAAATTAATATCTTCTAAAATAATCAACCTATCTTCATAAAATTTTACTTTTAGAAAAATGTTAAGAACCTTCATGTGTTCAAGTGCCGAGTTCTGTCCGGATCGAACCACTATATCATATAGCTGCCATATAACCCGAAATCGGTTTTGGTCACATTTTTGCAATATATCAACCCATGTCTTCCCCGAAACCAAACTTACTTCACGAAATAAAATTTTTCAAAGTATAGTAAGTCGTCATGCTTGTCAACTTGTTAGTTACCTTAAATAATTTTTATAGCCAAACAAATAATATTTTTAAGAATTTTTTTTATTCTTGCAAATAAGTAACAAAAAGTAATAACAATTAATAACGGTGTCGAAAAAATGTAACAAAAAAAAACAATAATTTATTCCGAATCAGAACTAGATTCAGAGACAGAATTATTAGACTCTACATGAAGGAGAAGACTTTTAACTTCTGTGTTCAATATTTTTTTCTTTAAACGGGAAGGATTTTTAGATAAGGAGCTGATTAAGGGAATGGATGTGTACAAAAGAGAAATAATTAAATTTTGCATTGTTGTTTCGCGTGAATTTTTACTTGTATATTTCAGTCAATCCTTGAAACAGTGTGGTCAAGTAACGGTTGCAAACGCACCTCAGCTGAAGATTCAGTTACTTGTAATACATTTGGATAACACCTTTTTTTTTAGCAGATAACAAGATTTCGTGTAGGATAATTCATGAAAACCCCTATCAATGTATAAAGCTAAGGCTTCATCTGATGTGTATTGAATGGGAAGTTGTGGACCAGATTCGACACATTTTAAAATTTTTTCTGGTGAAATCGTTTCAGTGTCTAGCATTGAAACGACTTGCGAAGCGCTGCGTTTTCCAGCATTATACAAGCTTACGCGTGTCGCCCTCATAAGCTCATCACATGTTTTTGTCTGTCGACTTATGTTTTTTTTGTGTTGCATTCTACGAAGTCCTTTGCTGGTCGCCCTTGGCCAACTGGAACATTATGCTTAAAAAGTACAAGATTTCCATTCAACCATTCCTTGTTGTTGTGTTCGAACCTTTCACGAACCCTATCAGAATCTTTCCATTTTGCAACCAATTGTAAGGTGAATGTTCTCACTTTTTCCTCAATTTCTTCGATCTTCTTTTTGCCATACTTGGTTTTTTTTATGAAATTCGCAAAAATGTATTTCTTAATTCCCAAAAATTTGATTGCTGGGACAGTTTCGGCATGCCATACCAAAAAAAGTCTACAAACCGACATAGTGTCTAAAAAAATCATATATTATTCAAGGTAACAAGTTGTAGCAGGAAAATTTAATTATTTCTCAGAGACAACGAACCACGAAAGTCAAGAAAATGTTACAAAAAAAGTTTTTCAAGATTGCAAGCTTCCACGTCGATTTACCTTTACAACATATAAACACAGGCATGAAACTTTTTTTTTTTGTAAATACTTACCTCGAACTATTTAAAAACCCAAAAATAGAATGAAATAAAGTAATTTTTTCCAATTTGCAAGCCAAAATTGTTGACATTAAAAAACGCTGGAATATTTTGATGTGGACCTGCTGCAACATATGTTATGTTTGAAAGCTCACAGTGGATCCAATATTGCGAGTACAATAATAAAAAACATGTCAATGGACTCATTAAAGTTTTGACAATCGTATGCAAACCAAAAATATGCAGGTTTTCACATTTTAAAATTTGGTTTTTCTTCCTCTAGTTAGGTCAAATCGACCACTGTGCACTGGCTTATTTATTAATAAGAAAATGAGGAGGATATCAAAAATATGGCTCTTATAGGTGTCAGCTTCGAAAATCTCCTTCTTCTTTTTCTAATTAGTTGCTTCCGACGCCTTCAAATTTGTTTCGCCTTTCAAAAAAAATTATTTTTTTACATATAAGAGATATAAATAATTAATATTGGTAACTTTGGGCATTACCATCCCCCTGCCGACACGCCTTGAAGAAAGGTATCCAAATGAATCGACGAACTACACCTGTGCATAGTGCACATCTTTTGGTGTGTCTAGCTCTTATTATCTGTCTAGGTGTTTATACGTAGAGACGAACAGACGAAGATGTATAAAGCGGAACTGATGCTATGACTAGCGTTTTGGTATACAAATCATATCCACACATCCTTCTGTCTGTTTTAGGCTTTGTACAAATCAATAGTACTCTTGACTCTATGGATACAGGGTATGCAAATAAAAAATATACGCAATAAAAAGTAACCTTTAACCTCCAATAGAAAGGTTTAGTTTGGTCATTTCATGAGCCCCATAGTACTTAATATAACACAATGTTAATTCTAATAAATATGTTAAACTCTCTATGCTAATGTTAATTCTCCCACGCTCGCTTGCATGCGGCACTCAATGCTTATGTTATGTTATGCTAGGCCTATGCAGGCGCTTTATGATAATTTACTTATTGATAAGCACTCTCCGTTTACTTCGCTCACAGCCAAGACACTTAATTTGTCCACGAACAAGTTGTCGAGTTTACTAAACTACTATACGCGTTTTTATACATAAAACAATTAACATTAAACAAATTATACAAGAACATTTATGAACTACACACTACACATTTACCTTAATACATATACTGTACACAACATAGTACATATATTCAAATACATTACAACATTTAAACATAACCTACAACGTGTACAAACATTTATAAAATACGCAAACAGGTTTCTTCTGGGCTTTAATATACCCTGTTACTTAAGGTATAAAAGGTATATTTTTAGGTACAAAGGGTATACTAGATTTGTGCAATGTATGTAACGGACAGAAGGAGGCGTGACAGTCCCCGTGGCAGTCAAAAGGTGCTATATTGGTAAAAAAAAAAAAAAGCAATGTTAAAAGTGGGCTCTAAAATGTAAAAATCTGCTGTCAAAAGAGACCAGAAAAAGATTTACATGATAATCATTTCCTTGAAAATGCAACCTCCCAATCTCTAGAAATAAGAACATGATTTGTAAACCCAAACACCTTAAGCATTATCAGTAATCAGTGCATCAAGTGAAATTCTCAGACATACTTTTCTACATCGGCTTCACTAACTCCTTCGATTCGATCAAACACACGGACTTCTAGATCGCTGCAAAAATGTTTGAAGTTTTAAACGAATTCATTAGAAAGATGCCAGGCTATACTTCGTGAACAAGTTAAAACACAAAAGATGCCCGAATAGGCAGGCCTGTCGACAGTTGGTGTGGCGGAATTCCCCCGGTCACGAACTTTCTAAAATAAAACAAATATATTTATTTTTCAAAAAAAAATTTTCGAATGTTGAACAAAATAATAAAATTGTATAAATAGACGTAGTATTAAGATCATGTTGAGGCATCTGTGGCCATCGGTAGCGGTTCGATTCCCCACAGAAGCACTGGGGCATTTGCCTACCACTGGCATCGCTAGCAAAAAGACTCTGTTTGCCCAAGAAAATCTCTATTAATTCAAGACACCATCGCGACGCGTCGTTCGGATTAGGCTAGAAACTGTAGGTCCCTGTTCTCTTCGAACAGTTATTAATGGAGATCTCCATCTAGGGGCGACTGACAAAATAGTCAGTCAGGGAAATTATTAAGAAATTGTTGAGAAGTGGAGGGGTAGGACGTCGCATATATAAAATGTCGATGTAGTTTTGTTTATTAAGGCTACTTACCAAATTTTGGTGAGTCTACTCGTATGTCGTGTAGAACAATTCTTACATACATTTAGTCGAAGTTTGATTAAGTTTATTGTCAAAGGGGTGTAAAATTGGATCAGTTGTGTAAGGTACACAAGCCTTTGCAAAATATCTAAGAAGGACCCAGAAGATGTCAAACCGTTCGAAAACACACCAGCAGACCGTTCTCGAAAGTGCTCGACAGGAAACGCAGGGAATGCTCAAATTCTTGCACGAATGTTGAATTTCTTTGAAAATATTTTGCGTTTGTGAATAGTTTTTGGCACAACATTTTTCAGCTGTTCATGTAGCGAAAGTAAGACTAGTGAGTCACTTCCAAGATCTACAATGCCAAGCTGTGGACCAGGGCGGTCAAACAAGAAAGACGGCCAATATAATCGACAACCGTTACAAGTGGCCATTTTGTGTGGCTTTATTACTAGTGGTAATAACCTCTGGACACCGGCACAGTCACCACGCACTATACTATCCGATCATTTGACGCAAAGTGTTCGACCACATGACAGCCACTATGGCAACAACAACTACAACAATAAGAAGAAGAAGAACCACTTTTAAGATGCTATGGATGAACCCACATGCACTTTGCGGTAAAACGTTAAGACGTTTTGAAGGCACAAATTGTGTTATCAAAGCCTGGGAATTGCCCTGCATGCCTAGATCCATGCGGGTTGGCAGCATGGAAATTGTGCTGAAATCCGTACAGTTAGCTGCTACCAGCTACACCAAATCAAAAACTCGTTATAGTGGGCATGCGTGTGAGCAAGACATGGAGACATGGAAACATGGAGCAGGAGCAGGACCAGACGGACCGTTGTGCGAGTAAGTTACCGCCATTATATGTTGTCGTCCAGTGGAATACCAAGTACTAAGACAAGAGTGGCTGCATTATTTCACCAAATCATTTCATGCCACATTAATCCACTTTACCATCATCATCATGGTCGTCGATTGGACAACCAACAACAGGCCTACCACTGCATTTCCAAAAACAACAACACGATTTGCATTGGTCTGGGAATTTTCTGTGCAGACAACGACGATGACGACGACGTGTGCCTAGAGGGTGTCAATTGTTGCATATGAAAAATTGCAATTTGTATGCGAAGTTTTTGACTACAACATAGCAACTGCGGGTGTTTTGGGCATTGGAGGAGGGGGCGATGGTGTCCACTGGAGTACCCAACGTGGCATGTGTTGCCAAAACATGCTGCGAATGTTGCAAGCCGAAAAAAGTTGAATATGGCGAGAGCTCAATTTACTATTAGCGTGACTTTTAGGTTAGTTTTTCTATTCGTCATGCAAAGCATCGGTTATTGGTGGTATTTCGGCTCAAGCTACAACTCTCTTGGGGCCAAATGGAGTCTTTCAAGTGTTTTATGGGCAACAGCAAGTGGTCGGCATTTGGTTTCAATGATCTTCTATAAACTCAAAGCAGAGCGAACCATTAGCAATGGGGCACTATAATTTTATAGCTCGATATTGGTATTTGGCATGGGAATTGGCACAGAGCAGAAGTACAGTGAAACCTTGTTGTCAAAACTAAGACGTCAATAATGTTGAAATTGGTAGCACCAAGCTAGCTCACTCGCCTTATTCGAAAAGAAAGCATTTCAGAAAGCGATCTTCCCCAACTACTGCTTTTACTCATCGCTGTTAAACACTAAATTCTCCTGTCACTTGTCTTTGGTGTCTGGTGTAAATCATGTTTTTAGACTCCGCGAAATTTCAATAATGATCAGCCATCCTATTTATCTTGAAAATGTATTATTTCATTTTATACCAATACGAATCATACACAAAAACCTCCTGACCCCACTGATTGAACCCCATAAAAAAGTTTGGAATTAGGCGTTGAAGGCTTTTGAATTCCTTTCTCCATGAGTTAAATAAAATTAAAACGTCAAATCTGCCCATAACGGACTTAGATCTTTTTATCGAATCCTCAAAATGTTTCAGCAAGCTGGCTGATTAGGAGAAATTGGGCACCAGCTTTTTTACCTCCCCCACACACAGCATTTATACCCTCCTACAATGCAACAACCGTACCAACATATATTGTCAGGTGACGGTGCCACGCCCCCTACCCACAAATACGAAAACTCGGTTTTAGACTTAAAACTAGGTCCCTAACGATCCCTGAAAGTTTCATCCATTAAGTATTTTTTTCCAATAAACGCCTTATTTGAGCCTTCGATTACATGTAATTTACAAAAGATATCCGCACGGTGATTTTTGATGATTTTCGGGATGCTTCAAGCGTCTTTGTACTTTACCATTTGACGATGAAGCACCGTACTTAACCAGTTCATTCCAGGACAAATTCCGCAAAGGTAGCCCTAAAACCTTTGATGGGCCAGAAAAAAATGTATGTTGCGTGAGAGCTGCCAAGTCACACATCACACTGTGAGAACATTTAAAGGTCAATACGATTTGATACCGATGAATATCGCTTATTTTGACAAATTAACTATAGGAGTCTCCAGACATAGACTCACTAAAATCAGAACATACCACCTTAATGTGAACAACCACAGATCCGACTCTTAAGTTAGACGATGATAATAATGATGGTAAAGATGAAGAATGACGATTGTAGCACAACATCAACAACATTAAACTGATCGATCGTTGACAAGCCTTTTTCAATATTTCAATATAAATACTATAAACATAATGCATGGATTACTTACAGATACTTTTATTAAGTCATATCTTGAACGTGGCTTGTGTCAGTTGTAACAAGCTCCTGGCTCCTCTACTGATCATATGTAATTTATTTGTCATATCACGTGTTAAACATTTAACAACTCATAGGCTAGGCCATAACCGGAGGCGGACACACTTGGCACGGAGAGTCAACCTGGCAGCCAATGCATCAAGCTACCTTGCTACAACAAGTGCCTCCCCAACGACGACAACGACGACGATGACGACGACGATGACGACGAAGACTAGGCAACAACAGCTGTAGGAAATTGAAAAAAACATTTGCACAAAGATCGATCTCAACAAACTTGGTAACTACAAAAAAAAAACAAAAAAAATAAGTAAGGAAAACCAAGGCAATAAGTCAAAACAATGGACGTCACAGAGACGTGCACTGCGCCTGCAGCCTGTCGCATCAATTGCTCCAGCATTTCCCGGCTAGCGTTCCACATTACGGTGCAATTGCCAATTGCCCAGCTGCATCCGTAAGAGAGAATACTTGATTAAGCATTTGGGCACACTGCAGCCAAATGAGTAGTTTGTGGATGGTTAAAAAGAGCTACTGAAAAGAATAAAGTGATCAGCTAAGTATCGAATAGGCGTTAAGTTCTACTTGTACGTGACCCCCAATGAGTATAATTATACCCTGTACCTATAAGTACAAAGGGTATACTAGATTTGTGCAATGTATGTAACGGACAGAAGGAGGCGTGTCAGACCCCAAGTTCTTTATACCAAAATGCTTATCATAACCTCGGCTAGCGATTGAGCCATGTCCGTCCGTCCTAGATCACCTAGATTTCGGAGACTATAAGAGCTAGAGATACGAAACATTACCAGCTGGTGTGCATATTTCCTGAGAAGATAAAGTTTGTTGAACCATGTCGATATCTTCCCCCGTTCCCTCGCAGCAGATTTTTAGCTACACCGTTTAATATTTTTATTTCAAATTTAACAGAGCTATGCGTAGTGGTTACATGCATCTGTATATCGAAAATGAACAAAATCGGACAAAAATAAAACAAAAGTTATAGCAAAAAATGTACAAATTTCACCTCCCCTTGCCTATAAACTGCATCAATATTTGACTCTACATAATTATGGTAGTAAGTGACCAAGGCTCACCAATTTTGGTTAGAATATGAACAAATCCACATCCAAATTTTTTCGATGCGGACCCCCCACACCCCGCAAGTGATTAACCGTGTTTTCTCCCACACCCCTCAACATATCCTCTTGAAACTTGCCCTATATACTTTAAACAGCTTCTTTGACGTAATTTTCGTAATTTTCATCAAAATCGGTAAAAATTTACGGAACTTATAGGTATAAATATCGTTTTGCACCAAAAAAAAATTTTTCCAATTGGAAAGTTCTTAGAAGGAATATGCAGGAATAACATTTTTTTCGAGAAAAAAGGTACAGGGTAGTACACTGTCGGGTACCGCCTCGACTGTATTACATTTTTTTTATACTCATTGGGTGACCCCAAAGCAAAAGGAATTAGCAGTGAGTAAGTTAATGTGCTATAAAAATCAAGCTATTTAACAAAATTTAATGCTTACAAATTTCAAATCAAGTGGCAACCAGTTAGTAATAGTTAAATAAAATTAAATAATTAATGTTTAAAATATTTTAAATACCCGTCAATTTACAGTTACTGGCAATTACAACTACGATTTTTTGTAGTATCGAGTAATTGCGGTGTTTCGGTGATTACATTTTATTGAAGAACTAATTAAATTAAATGGTTAATAAACACTGAAGGTAGGTGTTAAATAATCGTCAAAACAAAAAAAAGGTGTATTAAAGAAAATTCGTTTCATACAAATGGAACCTTTTCTATTCCAAAATCGATTAGTTGTTGCATTAAAAGAACTAGCTTAAAGGCGGAAAAGTTACTCATTTAAAGAAATCCGATTAAATACTTGGTAATCAGCTGGAATGTCAATTGAATATGGACGACAGCACCACCAGCAACGTTGATGCAATTACACGCCAAACTTGCAACCAAATGGTGGCTCAATGCTGCCGCTTCCCGCTCAGCTTTGGTCATTCACACGTCTTGTTAGCGCATCTTAATAAATTGCACGCAATCAACTGGCTCGCTTAGCTCCATTTAAGTGAGGCTGAGCGAGTAAATCTTGCCCAGAGCCAAGAGTAGCGCTTGCACAGCATGTGGCTTGGGGCTTCAAGAAGACAACGACGAAGATGTTGACCAAGACTACGACTTTTACCCAATGTGAACGCAGTTTAAGACGAATGAACAAACAGGCGAGTGCAAGTGGACATGAACGTGGACATGGACTACTACCACCAGCCGGCAAGTAATTGATTGTGCTTCAATTGCAATTACCAGGCTAGAAACGACCACGAACGATACGCAGTGGGATGATGGGCAACTGGGGGAGGTCTGCAACTTGTAATTGTATCGTAATAATGCTGTGAAATCTGTGTCCATATGGTTAAGCAAATCCATGTCAGTACATGACTGCATGTTGGCGACACATGGCCATATGGCGCCATCTAATATGTACATATGAGCCAAATAAATATTTGCACAGTTAAATTTGAGCTAATCTTTGTCACAAGCATTCACTCATGCAATCCCACGCAAGCAATCCAGACAGACTGGGCCAGGCCACCAGCAGCTTAGACTTGGGAACACTTTTCCTCTCGACTAAATTAAACTTCTTTATTTCAATTAAAGATACGTTTGCATTAGAGATGCACGTGTGCTGGCGAATTTGCTTCGTGACACGACTGTGCACGAGTTTTATTTAGCTCAATTCTAAAACCTTGTTATTGTTGCCTTTTTTCCATCATGAATTTATTCAAAATGTGAAACATTTTATCCTCTGCATTGAGTAAAGACGCTATTCAAAAGTAAAAATCATCTTAATTTAATTTCGAATATGTATTTCAAAATGGCTTCCTCTTACTGTTATAATTTTTTAAAATATGCCCCAAGTCCTCTCAACAAGTACGAAGCACTTACTTCTACTTATCAGCTGCGTTTTAATTTTTGCTTGAAATGCGAATTAAATTAAGTGTATATCATCATTCAACTGTCGTCCAAGACTTTACTAGAGAACACTAAAAGTATTAAATGTTAAGTATTATTATGATTAAAAAATTCAAACTGTACGTATATTGTTGTGTATTTGTCCGATATTGTTCATTTTCTATACACAGATGCGAAAATCTACTGCGGGGGAACGGATGAAGATATTGACATGATTCAATAAACTTCATCTTCTGAGGAAATATGCGCACCAGCTGGTAAAGCTTCGTTTCTCTAGTTCTTATAGTCTCTGCAATCTAGATGTTCATACAGACGGACAAACGGACATAGCTCAATCGCTACCCGAGGTTATGATAAGCATTTTGGTATAAAGGACTTGGGGTTTGCCACGCCTCCTTCTGTCCGTTATATACATTGCACAAATCTAGTATACTAAGGTATGCTTATTTTATGCAACTTTTAATGGACGCCATAGTAGACATTAGTTTTAGAAGTATTTAAAATTTATAACAGATTTTGAATATTACGTTCATATGGACAGACAGTCGGATATGTATTCGTCTCTATATTTCACAATAATAAAAAAGTTAATCCGTCATATATACTGCTTTCCGCATTCCCTGCACGCGTACATCGCTAGGTAGCACCTCTGCCTGACTCTGTTCGTCCAAGTGTCGATCTGTCTGACATATGGTCTTCTGACGCTTAGTTTGTCATCGCCGTGCCCATATGTGTGGCAAGGCACACGTTGCCACAAAACGGGAACAACGCGAGCAGCCAAGTCTGGGCACGGGCTCTAGCGACGACTCTGAGTTCAACACTGGCACAGTGTCTGCCGACTATTGTATTTACTGTTTTTGTATCTGTATCTACTGCTGCTGTTGCTGCAGATTGTAACCTCACCTTTAACATCCCACATGCGTCGTCATTCAGACTTGATTTTTCAGGTTTGGTTTGTGGGTTCCTTCTTATTGTTTCTCTGTGACAGAAGACAAGCGACGCATGCAACACGTCATCAGGCAGCATGGGAATGGGCCGCTGTGTTCTGGCAACTACAACGAATTGAGCATGGTTGGGGGTAAACTTAAGAGCCCAATTGTCAATTAAGTCAATGCAAATGCAATATAAATAAGCTATAATTTGATATTTTATTGTATTAAAGTTTTTGCTGCAAGTTCGCTGGAAATGAATCAGTTCATTGATGACTACCGTGGGCTGAAACCGTGGGCAGCTCCCATGAAATGGACTAAAGCTACTAGCACTACGCGAAGGTGTGTATATTATGCCAGAAGTCATATGAGCAGCCAGTGCTGCCGTTTAATGAGCTGGCAAAACCTTGAGCCCAATCTTATGTATATTTTATTGTTCTGTGTTCTGTTTGCGGCCCATTAGAAAACTTACAAAGAGCTGCGGTCTACGGGTCTATGGGTGGCCTAAACAGCTAACAGGAAGAAGATGCAGCAACACGCAATCAACCAACTTCACACCAGACCAACACATACACACACAAACACGCATTCTGGAAGGGTTGGGGGGGGGCCTCACATTCCAACTCGAACTAGACAAATATTGATGGCCGCTCATCAATAGTCCCAGACTTGGGCGAGCAGCCAAATCAAACGCAGCAAAAAGAAAATTTGCAGTGCGATTGATTTATTTACCACGGCTTAGATTTACCGCCTTGACTGCACCAATGGTACCATGGAACGATGGAGTGCCATTTTGGCATTGTGCTGATGACGCTGGCAGAGATGTGCTGCTAGCATTGCGGCATCATCAGCGGCACCAGCGGCGCTGCCGCCAGCTCAGCTTGGTTGCATTTTTCGTGTTGCAGCTTAAAATGTTGCGTTTGATTTGGTTAGGCTAGGCTAGGCCAGGCCGGGCCGGGCGGGCCAACTGGTTGCCGGCCACTTGGATGACGTTCGTTCGGTCGTCGTTACACAAAACCACAAACAATTTATATTCCCATCAAACATTTGACCGCAACGCTGATTCATCTTAATCAATTATAATCTTTTGGATCGAGTTTTTCCGCTGTAATGAGCGAAAACTTATGCACTTGGAGGTCGAACTGGGGGTCGACAATGGCACTGCGTGTAGATTTTGCCACAGGCATTGCAAAGATAAGCCTCCAACATGCAGTTCCAACTTAAAAGCTGACCGATGCGGCAAATAAATAGTATTGCATGCCAAACAATGGGCCTGATTACAATTTATCTTGAATACACAACGCAATGGTATCGAAAAGTATCGATGCTGTAAGAAGACCTTTAAATGCAAGACAGTAACAATTATTTCATTGTTAAGAGAGTTATGAAATAAAGCGCTGGAGACCAAGGTATACTTATTTAGGGTAGAGTAATGCTGCCGGCGTCGTCACCAATTTTACAGAGAGCAAGAAAAAGCGAGAGAGAGAGAACGCATACATATTAAAATAATATGCGTGAAAACAACCCACCTCACGCGGAGTCGCAACGAAACTAAAAATTGGTAACTTTCGTTGAGAGCCTTCGACGGGAATATGCTACCTTAAATAAGTATACCTTGCTGGAGACTCTCTGCTAATTGTGAGTCTTTTTCTTGCGCCCTCTAGCGGAGGAGCCTTTGGGACATTTTTTACTTGCTCCCTCTCCAGACAATTTTTAAACTTGACGTGGTTTTCTCGTAGCTTTATCCGCAACTTAATCGTTTTTCTTTTTAAAAAGGATAATGGATGAAGGGAAATTTACAGTATTGACCGGGTATCCATTAGGCTATCTCAGTCCGCTTGTTCTTCTAGCCTTCCTTCATTCATCTTTGATCTTAAATCTATTTATCTGAAACTTTGTATGGGATATTCCATTTCGAGCTTGGGTATCACACTAGGTAAGTTTGTGTTTTATGTGTATCGGAACATATAAGAATCCTTATCATTCCCAGAAATCGCCGAAACTGGATAAGATACAGCAATAGGGCTAACAACAAACAGCAAATTAATGTTCAACTTCAAAAAGTAGTCTTGGCACAACCTTTTATATACTTTGGAAAATAATTTTTCACCCGCCTAGAAACTTTCTAAAGCCATAAAGAAGAAACAAACTGACTGAATGACATTCAGATGTTTAATGCGATTCCCCACTCCCGAACAAATCCTTTTATCTGGAACTTTACTTGGGACTTGTGTGATGCGTAATCGGAATCCGGGTTCAAAAAAACACAGAACCCGAGAGCTCTGACATAACAACAAAAAAACCCCATAAATCGAGATACTTTGGACGTTACCCTAAAAACCTAACGTGCTGAGGTTTTTTGAACCTCGGACTTGGATTTAACGGCTCACAATGCATAGTCTTTTTTTTGCGGCCCTCTGATATTTTTCTCAAACATGCATATATTTTGTAGGGTCAGAATTGTCTCCTACTGCACTTTGCATACACTTATATAACATTTTTAGCTTCGGTATTAGAGGTCTGCATGGCTACATTCACTTCTACTCACATAGTGCTATATAGTACTATGTGGTACTCACAAATACCGTACTCAAAAATTTACAGTACCCCATTTTTATAGTACCCACAGAAAAAATGTATACTACTATAGTATACATGCCAACAGTGAATATTTATGTATGATGTCTTTTTAACATAAGCACAGGCAAAATGTTATGAGTACACTGAGTATAGTATATATATAGTAGTGTACAAAACGTGCATACATGCATATGTATGTACGTGAGTAGCTGTTGCGGCAAAAAAATTGAAAGCAAAGAAAACAAAGCCGGCGCAATGAACATTTGTTGTAGTAAATTGGCTTAGACAGTTAAATTGACATTAATTTGATCTGCTTTAGAGCTAAAAAATTAGGTGTTGGTTTATTTGTTTGCGTTTATATACTTTTATTTTTTTTTTTTTAATTACATGTATAACTTCTTTTCTTTAAAACATTTTGCAAATCAATAAAGCAAATAATAATGTGTAACCAAATTTTTTTTTTAAATAATCTATTACTTTAATTGATGCAAAAAATTTGTTAAATAATATTTATTCAAATATTAAAAAATTATGTGTTAAACCAAAGAACATACAACATTAAACGCATTTCTGTTTTTGTGTGCACGCTGTAAGAATCGTTGAACAGATTGAAAGTCGATAGAAATGTACCCTTTTTCGCATTTTATACATACAATTCTTAGTGTGATTGTAAACACACTAACAAGTGTCATAGCAGTTACCTTACTCTGCTCGTAACAAGCACGCAAGCCACCCCAATTTGACAAAGAAAATATTTTTGCTTTCTCGCTACTATGTCATTTATTTAATTTTATCTCTTTCATTACGCTCACGATCGCAGCTCTCTCGCTCTCTGCTCTCTTTCATTTTTTCAAACGTATTTTACTAGAGTATAGTAGAGTACACTACTGTAGTACACCATAAAAGTACTCTACTCACAATTTTGGAACCCATGTTTGTGTGAGTACACCATTCACTTATATTCATTCAAATGGGTACCAAAAAATATGCATATGTTTTAAGGCTGAACTATTCATTCGCCGTTTTGGATGCATTCATGCAGACCTCTATTAGGTATGCATTCACTTATGTACATTCGTTATACAAGTCTATAACACCATCAGTCCTATGACAAAAGGGTTTCAAAAATATCCAATGACCAATAAATGTTATGAGGGGCGGCTACTTCATAATAGGTTTATATCTATCGTTATCAAGTTCGAGTTTCCAGAAATAGTTGCTTAAAGCCAACTAAGCGAGCAATTTGTACTTACTAGTCAAAACTATACGCTTCCGAGGGTTATCATGAATTTCGATATAGTTTTTTGTATTAATACTTACGATTCCAAATACAAAAGAACGTACAATAATTTTTCAATTACAATCTTCTGCTTGTCGGTAGTTTATTGTTGGTATTGTGATTGGTGAGCTTGTAACACAATTGTTTAATTTACAAATCATGTGAACCAATTAAAAACAATCCAAACAGACAACACCAAAAAAAAAAACAAAGAACAAGGCTTAAATAGACTTTACTTGTTAACAATTATTAGGCGGCCGCCAGAGAGCAACAAACAATCAAAACCAAATCAAATGATAAATGACAACACCAAAATACAACTAGTCGTTCCCTGAGTATGAGTGTGCGTCGATCCATTAAGCCCAAAGCCCAGCACTTGACGGATGAGTTTGAACTTACATGTCTGACCCAAAGACCAGGCTGTAACTGTGACTGTGTCCGAGCGAGTGAGTCCAGCCAGACGCAATGGCAAGCGGCGCCCATGGATGAGTATCATGCTTGTAGCAAACGATACTTACGCTCACACACCAGGTTGTCCAGTTGTATTCCCCACGTCCCTGCCCCCACGTCCCTGCCCCATAACGGGCAAGTTACACATTATTTGATAAATGGCACACAACCTTTTCGAGGTTGATTATTGTGTTTTGTCTCACTGTGGCTGGGCCATAACAACAATTCCAACCAACAGCTCCAACAACACCAACAACAACCACACCAGTTACTCTAACAACGATCGTGAATCGACGTGTTTGTGTTTATTGTGGGATTTCTATTTTCTGATACTATTTGTGTCTGATTTTTGATTACCCCCAGGGCAAAAGGCAAATGTTCGTCTCTGCAGCCACCAAGCGAGATACCACAAATTTAGCTACAATTTCAAATAGTTTTCGTTTTTTCTTTTTTTTCAATGTTTATTGTGTTTTTGTTTTAGCCATAACCATAACGGGGCTCAATTTTTTTAAGCTTGTATAAAATTGGCGAATTGAATTAATCGTTTCCATTTTGTTTATTTGTTGGTAATTAAACACCTCTGCTTTGATTTTTTGGTCTTCTGTTGGTCCAAGTAAATGAATCATTTACATTTTGGTAGTTTTTTTCCCATTTTTTTCCCCCTTTTTTCATTGTATATTTTTGTTAATGTTGAATCGTTGTAAGCCATAAATTTTGATACGCTACAACATAGTGTATTATGTGGGGGCCTGGGAATTTAATTTTTTATAAGATCTTCACGCATAGCAAATGGCGCCTGTTGAGAAATTAGTGGGGCAGAATTGTGGCGAAAACGCCAACAGTTAATGAAGTTTTTTCTATCTAAATACGCCCTATGTGGCATGTCTCATTGGATGGAGTTTCATAACTATCATAAGCAGTTTGATAGAGTAAAGAACTGAGTTAAATGCAAATGATTTTAATATTTTATTTGTAGATTCTAGATTTTATAAGAATTCTATATTTCTTAAAAAAAAAATAAAAATTTCTCTCAATCGCAGCATTACGAGTATGCATTCTTACCATGAGTATTATTAGTGCAGTAAACAAAGGCTCGAAGATGACGTTGTGCAAAAGAATCCCCTAACGGACAAACATTCTCCTGATTCGCTTACTGGATACTAGTTCTCCTAGGTTTTCTTCATAACGAGAAGAAGAATAGTTCTCTAAGACGGCTAGAGAACTTGAGCGCTAGGGACAATTTTGTTGAATTCATTTAAAATTAGTAGGTTTTCGGAAACCGAACTGCTAATTGACATGCTAGTAGCTTAGTAACAGTGGTACTTGCTTATAGGATCAGAGTAGGCTTTCCTAAAATAATGTAACGTAGACCATTATAAAAAAATAACTATTTGGCTTCACCCAACAACAAAAAAATTATATATTTGTTTTGTAAATTTTCTATTTTACGCAGCAAGTTCATCCTTCTTAATAGATAACTCTAATTTTCTTGCTTAGCTAATTTTTTTTTTTGGATTCTATACGTAAAACTTCTTTGTTTCCGGCATCGCTATTTTCAAACATTTCTAACAATGTTGAAATCGCAGATTTATTCTCGAAGTTTTTTGAATGGACCTTTTCTGTTAACTGTTGCTTAGACCTTAAGTATCACCATAACCTCACTCAAATTTTATTGCCTATCCACAAAACCTTAGAAGCGGACGTTTTACGTTTAATCCCTGATATCCATTAAATCGTTCTTCTCTCTCTGTTGTATAGCATTGCGCCTGCTTCCTTTCCATTACCGCTTCTTTTTCGGATATCCTATCTTCTTTATTCATGCTTTCTGGAACGAGTCCGTTACTATTCAAAAAGAAGGCTCCCAGTCTAATATTGAGAACTACCGTAGTATTTCGAAGTTTTCATAAATTCCAAAAGTTTTTAAAGGATTGCCAACTCACATTTGCAAAAAACTCCAAGTACAGATATACGGACATGGCTCAATCGCTACCCGAGAGTATAATAAGCATTTCGTTATAAAGGACTTGGGGTCTGCCACGCCCCCTTCTGTCCGTTACATACATTGCAGAAATCTAGTATGTATACTCTTTGTTCCCATAGGTACAGGGTATAAAAATTTAATTTTATAATCATATTTAAAACAATCTTAATACTACAAGAGCGACTCTCGCATTTATTAAGCTTTGGTCTAACCACCCTTATCCATCCAAACTTTTTTATATTTCGCTCGTCCGCCCTTTTACAATAACTCTCCTGCGTTTATAGCTTATAATCACTTGCTACTGTTAGATTGTATTGAACAAATTTTATTTTTATTAGTCACTTAATGTCCTTTTGAGGTAACCATATGCAATTTTAAATAAGACTTCCCATAGTCTATATCCAGCAGATGATCAAAAATCTTGCAAAGATACCTCATTTGTCAAATTATGATAAGCGGCTCAGACATAACGAGCGAACAGATGAACATATGTACATAGTATTATACATATACTATATACTATTTTATAGGTAATTTCCCAGCTTTAAAAAAAAAAAAAGAACAATCATTAAACCGAAATTATGATTTTCAAAGGAAACTATGTCGTTTATTGGATAGACCTAAATGATTCTTCCAGAAAATAATAATGGAAAATTGTTAAACAAGACAGAACATCAGCTTTGAAAAGCTTTAACTTCATAAATTGTCTGTTTTAATCTAAACTCGATCAAGTTTCAGGTAAACATTATTAGTACATTTTACCCAAAGCAAGTGTATTGACGCTTCGATATGTCTTATCTAATGTTTTGCTCTTTAAGATATTTTGATTTTCATCTACAAATTCGTTATTTCAAATTTCAATTTAAAGCAAAATGTTAGCAGCAGGTGTTCCTCCAAGATACCACGCTCAACTGGCTGCTGCTCATCAGTAGAGCTTCCAAAATAAAGCAATTTAATGTACGCCATTGGTGGTGCCAATAATATTGATGATGCTGTTGTTGGAGGTGTTGGTGTTGGAGTTGATGATACCTGGCATTGGCCCCATTTACCATTTTAGCTATTTTTTGGGAAAGTTCTACGTTTAAAGATTTTTCTATGTCAAAATGGATAAATTTGCATTAACAGAGCTGTTGGCAGGGAGCGGAAAGTTGTCTTATATGTACCTATGTACTGTGCTCGCATGCATTTGCCCAAGCTTCAGCTAGAGAGCGCCCTCAGGCATTCAATTACAATCGATTCTGGTGTGAAAAAGTTCAATTTCTTTTGCCGACCTGTGTAAGCGACGAGTAATGAGGAAATGGCAATGCAGTCAAAGCCAAAGTTGCATGGATGGTCCAAGCTGCAGACCAAACGACCGACCGACCGACCATTCGACCATGGCCATATGGAAAATGCATACTCATGCACTTCCTAGATTGAACAACTGGTTGAGCAAAAAAAAAATAAATAAAATTAAGAAGAAGAAAAACCGCAATGCTGTTTGAGAGTCTCTCTATAGTGTATGTGAATATCTATCTACACATATGTGATTGCCATATTGTATAGATAATTGTGTGCGCCCTGCTCATCAGCATTTGCAGGCGCACATACTATATACATATGTACATACTAGTATGAATGTGAGAGAGTTGAAGTTGAAGTGCTTAATGCTTTGTGACTATTCATGGACACTCAAAGATGTAGCAGCCAACAGAAGCAGCAGGAGCCAAAGCAATGGCCAGCCAAAACACTTGGCCATATATGCAAATCTTATACAGGTGAAGTTCGACGGCGCAACCAGAAAAGTGCAGCACTTCAAATGGCAAACACAACAAGGCCAAGCAAACCAAGGCAGACAGGGGTGGGGAGGGAAGGAGCAGAGTGTAGGGTTGCATTGGAAATGTACCCACTCCAGTATTGACAGTTGAGTGGTCAACAGTTTTTTTAGATGCACCAGCACGTCAACAACAATAATTACCCACTTGCCGCCTGCACTTGATATTAAAATCAGACAAAAGCTTACCACAGTCCACACTGGGACCAAATCTAAGTTTTTTGACAAAAAGTCAACTTTGTTTTTAAGATTTCGGCCAATATATAGTAATCTATACACTAAATGTATAGTAAAAGTCAGCCCACCTGAAAATCTTAATACAGTCGAACTTCCCTAAAACGAACTTCTCGTACGAATTAAGATTTTTTTGAGGGTCTACCAAAAACTAAATAAAGTTGAGTATTTAATTGTATTTCATATTGTTCAATTTAATTTTTTTACACTTTTCTAGAGCCGGAAAGCAACGTACCGTAAAATGTGTTTGAATCCCGAAAAAATGTATATTTTTTTTTTGAAGATAAGACTATTAACAAAGTTTAAATTTTATATAAATTGTGTTTTTGTGATATTTTGGGCGGTTACTTTTTCGAGTATACCTAAATTCATAATGGTAAAAGGGCAAGTTTCCAAAAGCCACTTACAATAAAAATAAATTGGCATTTGTGCCCGAACCAGACTTTTGACTACAAAAAGGAGGGCATTCTTGCCCATAAAAGAATTGTAAAAGCCGCCAATATCTACAATGCACTATGGTTTTTTTTGCCACTTTTTTAGCATAGACCCCAAAATATTGAGATATTCGCACCAAATTTGGTTCTTATGCATATTTTGAGCCCCCAAGACGGTCTACCAAGTTTCGCCCGGTTTGGCCCCATTTTTCTTATAGTTGCCATATAGCCGATCTGTCCGATTTGCACCAACTTTATTTTTTTTTAAGCTATTGGGTTGAAAATCGATTTGTACACATATTTTGAACTTCTTAGAAGATTTGCGAAATTTGGATTTGTTTGGAGCACTCTATCATAAAGGTGTCATAAAATCGATCTAGCTGACTTGGGCCTACTATTTTTTTTCTGCTATTTCGCTTAAAATGTTAGTTATTTGACAAGGGCTTTTTAATTTATGCGAAATCAATTCAAAATGTTGCCCTTCTATGTATTTTATGTTGATGTCGCACGTTATGTTCCGTATAACTGCGTCTGTTGAATGATTTTGCTGCTCCAGACGTCAAACAGCGTTGCATTACAGAGTCCGAATTTTGCTAAAAGAATTCCACATATCTTGTATTGTGGTAAAATGTGGCAAAAGAGGTTAGTTTGTCAGTGTTCTACACACTTTGGTTAATAAATAGGCATTTAAACCTCCGTGCCGCGCTGTGCCATGCAAAAGTTATAATCCACGAAGCAAAGTTACTTTTGGTAGGACATATCTAAAATAACACATAAACAATACGCAGGACAATAGGACAAAACACAAAAAAAATGGTTAGAGTGTTATTTAATCTTTAATATTAAATACCTGGGCTAGCGTCCTCCATCATTACAATTTTTATTTTGTTTTTGGTTTTTACAAAGTACGTGCGTAAAATTAGCTGATTTTTCCCGCAAAAAATGCAAGCCATCCCCACAGTAACAGGGTTGCCCCAATATTTGAAATCGATTTTTTTTATCATCTAATTGAAGTATTAAAATATTAAAATACTAAAAAAATTTTGAATTTGAAAAAAAATAATTTTGAGGTTTATGCCAAAAAAGTGGCAAAAAAAACCATAGTGCAATGGTGAACATGTTTTTATACTTTTTTTTTGGTACATATTATTTAGTGCTTCTGCGGTGAAAGAAAACTGAACAGCTGTTTGTAAGGAACAACCTCAACATTTTTAGTCATGCTAAAACCGAAAATGCAGCCAAAAAAATTTTTCGTGCAACGGATTTCAAGATATTTGTATATAGAAGAATCCATTATCAAAAAGAATATAAAAATTTGTGTTGAATGAAATTTTATAATTTTATTTTTAATTTCTTATTTTTATATTTTTTTAATAAATTACAATATTTTTAGACATCTATATGTAATTGGTAGAATAAAAACTTGTGGTGAAATTAGAATTAGAATTAAATTTTTTTAGTAGATTGAAACTAAATTAAATAAATTAAAATTAAGTTATTATGAATAAAAAAAATCGTGATGAACGAATGAAGATGGTAAAAAAATTTCAAATAGATTATTAGAAGCAAATTGAAAAAATTGTGAGTTTGATTACGATATCTTGAAAAATAAAAAAAGTTATCCATACAAAAGTCTGTTTTTGACAGCTATATGTGATATATTTAATATATGTCCAATCTGATCGATCTTGCGAGATGTTCTTATTCCAATGACTATTTTATTTTTAATTGTTAAAAAACTGTTTTTTTTAGCTTTAGTCCAATATTACTCAACTAATTACATAGCTATTTTCACTTTAGTGTCAGTCACTTTAGACTTATTGTCTGGTTCTCTAGGCCCTTGTTTTCATCGCAAGAGTTTCGCTATAAGACCCGTTTTGGTGATTAATATGATTTATTTTAGTAAGGTTGAGCTTATGGCAATTCAAAGAAGAATCTCTGCTTAGTTCCAGGTACTTCTCTTAATTATGGCACGTTCTGACAAAAAATTTGATACTTGGTACCAGTGTGCAGACCATTGGTCACAAAAAAAAAAAATTAACACCAAGACACACTCATACAGCAACAATTGAAAGCATGGCACAACAAAAAAAAAAAGGAAAGAAAAATTCGCACAGCACAACGTGCAAAAATGAAATTATCAAAAATCGTTCATCAAATTACCAAAAGCTGCTGCCGACAATGACAGGGGACTACAGCGTTGCTGCCGATGATGATGATGTTGGCTGATGATGATGATGATGATGGTGATGACGACGAGGGGCACTTAACGACTCTATTACGAAATGGAAGGCAGCAGAGTCAAGCAATTGCAAACGGGCGTCACAAAATTGCAAAAGCGTCAACACAAAAATTATTTTAAATTAGAACTCGAAACTACTCACGTTTTGCAATTTTCGATTTTTTTTTTGTTTTGTTTTATTTTTTTTTTTGGTTTTGTTTTGTATGGAATGCCAATTGAAGTGTTAGGAAAATAAACAAACCAACAAAAGCAACTGCCAAACTGAAGCATCCCCGTTTATTGTTGCCTGAGCAACGGTAGCACTAAAACAACAAAATAAAAAAAAAAAAAAAAAACACGATTCTGGCTGCGACTCCAACTCGGAATCCGAATCTGAGGCTGACTAACTGACTCGACGGACTGTTTGGCTTGACAATCAACGCAAATAGCTCAAACGCCTCAAGTGTTTGCGCTGAAGATGTCACCCACACCTCAGCGCCCAAGCCAAGTTCGTTGCTTGAGTCTTTTGTTTAGACAGCGCCAAATAGACAGAGCCACAGACATACCCATCCACCAGTCCAGACAAGTCGTATTCATTCCCAGTTGGCTTTTTGCCTCTTTGCAATTTGGCACAGCCTCAGCACAAATATTGGCAATATTTCGATGGGACTCTCTACACAAGACTTGGACTTACCTGCCGAGGTTGGTTGCCGCTGCGAAATATCGCTTACAGTTAAATGGAAATTGATGCACTTAGCTGACTCACTCACTTCTGGTTAGGAACTATGCTCGGGCTACATTGGTGCTACTACTAAGCTGTGATTCTTTCCCAGCAACGTGACTGTGAATAAATTAGGCATATGCCTGTCTTCGTTTGCCCCTGTTTGCAGATATAGAGCGAACGGTTATTATTGTAGTTAGGGTTTTGAAAAAAAATACAAAATAAAAAGACTCATGAACTTTTGAAAAAGTATCGCAGCAAGTTGCTCTTATTAAGACATGCTGCCTGGCTGTGTTAGTGGAGCTGCACTAGTTGGTTTATGAGTAAATGGAAGGCTAAAGGTTGGTTACGTTAAAAAAAGGTAATATGATTTGATACCCTGTACTTTATGTACAAAGGATATATTGAGTTAGTGCAAAAATAAATAGTGTGTCACAACTAAATGGACACGAGTGAGACACAAGCTTTATACCAAAATGATCAGGACGACAAAAAAATGAATAAAGCCAAAAGAAGTTAACAAAAGATACAAAGCGATTATAGAAGAAAACTGTGAAACAGTCGAGGCGGTGCCCGACAGTGTAATACGCTGTACCTTTTTTTTCCTGTATTTTTGCACAATCCTTCTAAGAACTTTCCAATTGGTGAAAAATCGAAAGTTACGCGAAAGAAGTTATTTGAAGTATAGGGGGTAAGTTTAAAGTGGATATGTTGTGGGGTGGTGGAGAAAACACTGTCGATTGAGGTGGGGTGAGGGCGGGGTGTCGTTGTTCATTAGGGCCAAAACCGGTTATTTTATAATTATTATTATTATTTTTTACCATAATTACGTTTATTTAAAGATTCTTGCAGTTTATAGGCAAAGGGGGGTGGAAATAGTACCTTTTTGACTATAACTTTTGTTGTATTTGTCCGATTGTGTTCTTTTTTTACACACAGATGCATGTAACCATGACGCATCGCTCTGGTTCAGATCAAAATACTAAAATACTAAATACTAGAAACAGAGAAACTCTACTACGAGGAAACGGGGAAGATACTGGCATAATTCAACAGACTTCATCTTCTAAGGAAATATGCGCACCAGAGTTTCGTATCTCTAACTCTGATATTCTCCGATATCTAAGTGTTCATACAGACGGGCAGACGGACACGGCTCAATCGCTACCCGAGGTTATGATAAGCATTTTGGTATAAAGGACTTGGGGTCTGCCACGCCTCCTTCTGTCCGTTGCATACATTGCATAAATTTAGTATACCCTTTGTACCTATAGGTACAGGTCCGTGCTTTGTTGAAATACATTTTAAACTTCAAATATCCCCACAATTAGATGTCCATTGGAGCTAATATCATCAGAGCAGGGATTCCAGTCGACGGAATGGGCCACGGCCAGCGCATTTTGAGTTAATCCAGACAAAACAAAGCTTATGCTCTTCACCAGGAAGTACAAAGTTCCTGCGCTTATCAATCCCAAACTCAATGGTATCACCTTGACATTCAGCGACCCAGCATGATACCTCGGGTTAGTCCTAAATAGCAAACTGGACTGGAACCTGAATACGGAAGATCGAAGGAAAAAGGCAACGATCGCCCTATATACACGTAAGAAAGCCATGGGGCATATCTCCATACATAGTTCACTGGCTATACACTGGTATTGTCAGACCGATCCTTCTGTATGGAGTCTCAATTTGGTGGCCAACATAAGACAAGGCCAACCTAAAAAATGTGGTACAGTCGAGGCGGTGCCCGACAGTGGAATATCCTGTACCTTTTGTGTCAAAAAAATTTTTCCTGCATATTCCATCTAAGAACTTTCCAATTGGAATTTATTTTTTCTTTGGTGCAAAACGATATTTATACCTCTAAGTTCCCTAAATTTGTATCGATTTTGATGAAAATCGAAAGTTACGTCAAAGAAGCTATTTTAATTATATTGGGTAAGTTTCAAGTTGATATGTTGAGGGGTGTGGGAGAAAACACGGTAAATCGATTGCGGGGGGTGGGGGGACCGCATCGATAAAATTTGGATGTGGATTTGTTCATTAGAGCCACATGAATGAGCTTACCAAAAATTGTGATTCTAGCTCACTTGTAGCCATAATTGCGTAGAGTCAAATATTGACGCAGTTTATTGGCAAGGGGTGGTGAAATTTGCACATTTTTGACTATAACTTCTGTTGTATTTGTCCGATTTTGTTCATTTTTTACACATAGATGCATGTATCCACAACGCATTGCTCTGTTAAATTTCAAATGAAAATATTAAACGGTGTGGCTAAAAACCGCGAAAATCTACAGCGGGGGAACGGGGAAAGATATTGACATGAGTCAACAAACTTCATCTGCTTAGGAAATATGCGCACCAGCAGGTAAAGTTCCGTGTCTCTAGCTCTTATAGTCTCCGAGATCTAGGCGTTCATACGGACGGACAGACGGACGGACGGACGGACGGACATGGCTCAATCGCTACCCGAGGTTATGATAAGCATTTTGGTATAAAGGACTTGGGGTCTGCCACGCCTCCTTCTGTCCGTTACATACATTGCACAAATCTAGTATACCCTTTGTACCTATAGGTACAGGGTATAAAAATTTGGGTAAGGTTCAGCGGACCGCAGAACTGACCATTAGCGGAGCTCTACGCTCCACCCCAAACGAAGCACTAGATGCTATACTAAACCTCCTGCCTCTGGACAAGGTGTGTAAACAAGTAGCCGTTCTATCAGCATAACGCATGAGAGAGGCGAAAAAATGGAATGATCATGATTTTGGTCACTCAACGATTGTCAAGGAAAACCCCATTATTCCCGAGAGTATGGACTACTGTACCCCGCAGGAACACTTCATAATCAAATTCAAAACCCATATTCTAACCAGGGAGGAGTGGAGTATAGGTGTACCAGGCCTAGTTGGCTCGATAAAGATTTCCACGGATGGTTCCAAGCTGGACGACCATGTAGGCGGAGGCGTCTACTTTGAGACACTCAACGTCAGAACAGCTTTCCGACTCCCGGATCACTGCACTGTCTTCAGGCAGAGGTCATTGCAATCCAGGAGGCTCTGACAACAATAAGAAACCTACGAGTACGAAATAAGAATATCTGTATCTACTCGGACAGCCAGGCGGCTATTAAGACCCTCGCTTCGTTGACATCGTTCATGAAGTCAGTGAACAACTTCAGGACAAGGAGGGCCTGGGTATACCCATGGCCAGCTGCAAACTGAGAATAAGGAATTACTTCGCTCTCTTTGCAAACCAAACGTGGTATCGGACATCGGACACGTGCAGGATCTCACGGCAAACTTGGCCGACACACTGCAAGAAAAGAACTAAGGAACTTTGCTGTCTGAACAGAGCCCAGCGCTCGACCGTCATCCGTGCTGTCACAGGACACTGGCTGGTGGGTATCCATGCATCCAGGCTAAATGCTCCCCACCATGACTTCTGTAGGAGCTGGAGACAGTGGAGCACCTTTTCTGTCCTGCCCTGGACTGTGCAGGACAAGGTTCCGCTGTCTAAAGTCACACTTTCTTGATGGTTTATCTCAGCTCTCCGAACAGAGTCCAAAATGACTCTTAAGGTTCATTCAGGCCGCCGGATGGCTGACTCATCTCATATGGGAGACTCTTCCTCTTGAGTGGGGAAGAGTGGTGTATGGTCCACTGTAGCGGTATCACAACGAGCATATACTTGGCCTAAGTGAGTTGGGACGTTAGCACCAACTGCCGCCCTAACCTAAACCTAAACCTAACTTAGAGCTATGTGTCCTCTGGCGTGCTTAGTATATAATAAAAAATTTTAAAAACGTTACTTGTTTAAATTAATTATAAAGTCGATGCTTTACTGACATGCCAAGACGCCCTCCTGGATATCTTA
The DNA here is from genome assembly GCA_949987675.1 of Chymomyza fuscimana. Lineage (NCBI taxonomy): Eukaryota > Metazoa > Arthropoda > Insecta > Diptera > Drosophilidae > Chymomyza > Chymomyza fuscimana. The sequence goes on from OX465089.1 coordinate 42,993,010, forward strand.
TAATATGATAAGCAGAAACGGTGCATAGAATGGGACATCTACTCCGGCCAAGAAATATACGCTATGCGCTACAGGGCGGTCACTTTGTCCATTATTAATGCAGAAATGCGGAATTATTAGGCATTATTATTATATGGCATCTCTACAATATTTAACATAAAATCGTAAAAAATGAATTTTAACATTAATTATGTTACAATGCCTAAAATTTACACTAAACCGTGTTTTTTCTTTTATTTTGTCTCTAGAATTTGAAAATCATCGGTTTTTGAATTTTCTGATTTAGCCATCTTTAAGAATAAAAAAATAAATTCTTACACTTGAAAATACGACGAACCACACCTTTTCGTATTTGCTCACTTTAAATCAAAAAAAAAAAAAAAATCAGAACTTTTATTAATTGGTGTCTACATAAATTGCACTGATTTCCAGCTTTGTGTGAATAAAATTTTGGAGTTGTAGATCTTGTCGATAAATTCCTAATTTTTCTGACTTTAAATTAGAAAAAAACTTGGCCATATATTTGACTCGTATTGAGCTCCAGATTTTATCACTTATTCCATTAAGTTTCCTTCAAAAGTTTTCAAATCTCTCAAGCTACCCATAGCATTATGTTTTTAAGTGTACGGAATAAATTTAAATTTAAAAAAATTACATTAGATCTTGTTTCGTAGACGGTAAAAACAAATCAAAACAGCATATAAAAAAATTTTCACAAAATACACTGCACTGTAACCTATTTTCACGGATCTTGAAACTATTCAATTATTTTTTAATTTGCTTAAATTAAGTTATAGCATTAAAAAATTACTCCATAGATACGGACGTAAACAATAATAATAAAGTTTATTTTTGGAGTTGGCTTTAGTATCTTTAATATTTTATATTCTTTGTGATTATTTTATATGCTAAAACAATTAAACGACTAATCAAATAAATTCTTTGGACTGGTCGTTGAAATACAGCAGCACAGCTGAAGTTTATGGGAAAATTTGAATATTATTTTTTGTATAGCTCGCTTATTAGGTAAATTATAACATCATTTTAAATGTATTTTTTTCTAAGGATAGTTTTAAAATTTAGATTTTGGAGCATGTCATCTTTTCTTATGCCCACAATAAATTTTCCCCAGATAAAAACATTTTCATCTACCATTCTTTTGTATTCAAAATTCGAAAAGCACTACTTCATTAGAATATAATTAACCAAAAATAAAAAAAAAACCAAAAATTTTTGGTTTAAAAATGCAACGCTTTATATCTTTTAAGTCTTAAATCTGTTGTGAATTATAAGCGGACTTATTTTAAATTCTACCCTTATACGTCCGAAAACGCCAAGTCATTTCAATTCAGCAATAATCATCCACAGAGCACTAATTTTTGACACATAAAATAAAATATACATTCCTGATTCGGAATAATACAGACATAAATATGTACATAGAGAGATATCCAGAGCAATCAGCATTTAATTCTAAATGCTTCGATACTTTATAATAAAAAGTTAATAATCTTCTGCAACTGTAAAATTTGTCTTAAAACTAACTAACTCTAATAATAAAATGCGTTGTTGCATTTTTTATAAGTTTAACTTAATAAATTGCAATTAATTAAATTTAATTAACAGACGTTCTTCGCTAGCATTACATACACGAGCAGTCCAATTGGCAGCCGGTCGTCCTCGTCATCGTCTTCATCTTCAACTACAACTTCCTTGCCGTCGCCTTCATCTCCAGCATCACCGTCTGGCTTGCCCAACCAGATTTGGTTGACATGCAGTAGATTTTTATTATCATCCAGCTGACAAAATCTCGTGCAATATGCCATAAGCTAGACTACTTTATGTCCAGCAGCCGTCGCAACAAATGGCATAACAAATTCGTGCAAAAACCGAGCAGCTACCAGGCTGAAGATTTGGTCTGAGCTGTGCCCAGCTGAGATAGAGAGATGCAAAATATAAATGCATAAGACCCCGGGTGCACAGTGCATTGTGACTGTGACTGTGACTATCTTTAACTGATTGTTTAAATGGGTTTCCTTATGATTTTTGAAAATCTATTCAAGACTACAACTTACAAATTAAAAACATTTTTATCGCTATGCAAAATGTGTCAAAGAAGATAAAGCCGAAGTATAAGTTACAAGCTAAAAGAAATTTTCCATATACGAAGTCAGCATACTCTTGCAGAAACATAATAAAATATAACGAAGTAATAATCTCGAAAGAGCGCTTTTCCCCTTAACGACCAAGTGTTAAATAAAGTTTGATCAGTAGGTGTCTTATCAAATACTAGTTTTACCTGAAATGTAGACAGAGATATATCTAGTCGGTTTTCTTGGGTGTCCATGGCTTCTTGGTTACTTGGCTACGGTTTGATATTCTCTAAGGTGCTGGCAAATTACATACTTCATTTCTTCTTTTCTGAGGCATTTTTTACTTTTTTTCCGTACTTTTTTAGCAGAATTTCATCTCGTAACTGTTCGACAACATTTCGTTAAGACTAAATGGGATGATGAGTAACGACCCATAGGAGTAAGTTTTTTGTCAATCATTCCAAGGTTATCTGTATCAGATTCATGATTCTGAACCATAAAGCCTAAGGGAACGGATGATTGTGGAATGTTAGCTATATATAACGCGAGGTTGGTCTTTCTCTTTCTTACTCCTAATTATTATCCATCCTACCTTGACAGATTATCTTTTAGACTTTCTTATTTGTTCTTCATTGACAAAAATACTGTGATTCCCTGTAGAATCAATGCAATGATCCATACCGAAGCGACTTTTTCAACAATACCATCTGCACAAAAAAGCAACAGGATGCATTTGAAAAAAAAAATGGTTCCGACGATCGTAAAGTTCTACCAAAAGGTTCGGAGAGCTTCTATTCTCTTTTTACTTAAAACCCGCACTGATCGAGTGCGGATGTGGCCAAAATACCACTCAAAGGATTAGCACAATGCGTTTTATGTCGCTCTTACTAAACAAAGATCAATTTCGAAACTTAACTCTACGTTTTTTTTAGAGTTTGCATTTTCAGCTTCATTTTGGTATTTTGCATCCAAGCAGTCAATTAAGATACGAACTAAGTTGCTTAAGGCTACTCCCAGCTAAAAGCTACGAACAGTGTATAACCTATTAACAAAGATACGGGCAAATATTTCGCTTCATATTGGTATAAAAAGTCATATTGCTAGTTTTATTGAAAAAGTTCTTAAGTGATCGGTCCATTGTTGATATGTTGTCTACCACTTTACTATCCGCATACAGTAAGCACACAAATTATTCGTACACCTTAATGAAAGGTCCAGTGGATACAAATGCTTCAGCCGACGTCTTTGGGTGCTGTTATTCAGCAGATTTGACGTGTAATTGTATCAATGTACGAGGGCAGTTTGATAGTTCAGTATCTTTTTAAAAAAAGAGTTTGCTGCTTTTAGCTCGATGCATTTCTTTTTATTCTTGATATCTATTAAATAATAGGGTTCTCTAAATAGGCTTTTTTCAGTGCCTTATTTTAAAATGAAGAACAGTCTTATTTCATAAGTGTACAAATAATTGTTTTGAGCAAAAGTTTTTTTTTGCAATTTTTAAAGTTATTAAACCCTGTACCATTGGTAGGGAGTATATTCAGTTTGTGCAAATTAATGTAACAAAGAGATGGCGCTATCGGTGACTCCCAAAGTTACCTACAATGGACTCATGATCATCTCGGAGATGGTAAAAGATAGTGCGACCAATCTGACATAGGTGGTATTACAGAGCCAGAGTAACCAAATGTTGCGTTCTTAATTCATTTTATCAAAATCAGTCCACTTTATTATATAGTAGCCATTGGACCGATCGGTAAAAAGAACGTTATTGGGGCATTATTTGTTGTTTCTCGTTTGTATCGTAATCTAATTTGACGTTCAAAAGTTTTGTTTTAGCACTATACTATATTTTATCAAAATCGGTTTACTATATTATATAGCCCACATATAAAATTATTATTTTAGACCATAAACACATATTTATTTAAGTTTTTGTTCTAATAGTACAGGGTATCTCAAAGTCTATGCGCCACATTTTAACGTACGCCATTTTTTTTTATATTTTCTTCTCTACGAAGATGTTCATGCTTTTATACCCTGTAGTTAAGGTACAAAGTATTTTTCAAATTAGTGCAAAAAACACAGCCTGGATCAAGAAGTCAAAAGAAATCGATTTAGGAGTTATATGCAAAAATTAAGCAAGTTAAGCCCAATTATTCAAAAAAAAACAAAATATCAATAAATATGATTATATTGAAGCTACACCATAGAAATTAAGGAAAGCATAGGGGCATAGTACAGTGAGATTGGGGTGCGAAGGAAGGGGAGGAACCCCTTACTTATTTAAAAAAAAAAATTATTAAAATATTATTATTAGACAGAGCATTAAACCCTCACGTAAAAGGTGTACGAATAAACTGTGTGCTGACTGTACTAAACGCAATGTAATGAATATACCCCTTTTAAAAGTGTATTAAAAGACATTTTGAAACTAAGATCAAGTAGGCGCCTCAATTTAAGCTTGGATTTTAAAAGAGAGTTGTTGCATTTGTTGTGAACTGGCCGCCATCTATAAGATGCTTTAAACTGTAAATTGCCGTTTGCTCAAATATGCGAAATTAACAAGACACAATTACATGGAAACGCACAGGCGCAGACATCATCTCCACAGACGCTCCACGCCTAGACATCAAGTTGGGGCACAGTTGTCGTGTGTTATCGTTTAGTCTATAGTTTTATTTTTATAGCTGGCTCCAGCCCCTGGGACCCCTCAAACACCAGTTTCCCCCCTTCGGACTAGCAGTGGTGGCACAGGTTGTCCAGTACGTTGATGTTGGCTCGATGTTCGCGCAGAAATTTGCGAGATTGTTATCAGGCGGCAGCAACGGAGGCGGAGCAGCCTAGTCAAACATCAGCTGGGAACAACAACACAGCAACAACAACGACAACGACAAGGTGAAAACGCAAACACTTGCGCATGCAAAATGGAATTTATTGTATAATTAGGATTTGTCTTATTGGTAATAAGCCGAGTTAAACAGTGGGTTACAGCCACAAATGTATCGCTGTAAATGTATCTGTGTATCTGTATCTATGCGTACACGCGTGTGTGTGTGTGTGTGTGGAGAGAAACTGTTGCTGCTTTTTGGGTGAAAATCAAGCTATGGCTAAAAGGCGTATAGCTTTCTATAACTAAATTTGTGGCCAACTAATGGATGTACCATAGCTGCTTTTTTTTTGGTTTTTGGCCAGATTGCTAGCTGCGCCCACTGTGCGATACCAAATGGTGCGGCGGTGTGGCGTCTTCATATTTCTGTGCAAGCTCATTACGGCTCCTGCTCGCATCTGCTTGTTGTTGTTGTTTTTGTTGTTGTTGCACTGGCAGAAGTTGTTGCAGTTTGCTGTTCTGTCGCACTCGACGAGGTGTCGAAATGTACAGCCAATTACATGCGACAACAACAGCAACAAAATCTATCCAGCGATCCAGCAAAGGAATCCAAACCAGAGTCTGGCATTGAATTTCATGAGCTTCGATTGCCAAGCTACGGGTTGTGACCCCAAAAAACCGACTATGTTCAACTACAACACAGCAATGCTGCAATTATTTCAATTGTAATTACACACATGATCGTAGAGGTACAGCAAATATTCGCTATAGATAAAAACTTGCAACCACTTCAGATATCGTATTTCATTATGGAAGATTTGAAAGATTTTACTCGTACTTGGTTCAGCCATTCTCTTTTTGTATTCAGATTAGATTAAATAAGGCTCAATAGACTATTCTGTCGAAGCAGAGATCCCCAAAAGGCCTTTCAGAACATTTTGCTATATAGCTGAGAATAGCGATGGGCTTTTTAAACCTTTTCCTAAGACGTGTTATTATCATCTCCATTTATCTCCATAATTATCTAAGCTATTGTTTACTAAAAAAAAAGCCTAGCACGAAGACCTTCGTTACAACTCCTTTAAAAACTTAAACATATTGATACTAAAAATAAAAAGAGGGGTTAATTCGGAAAAATTTTCACGTATTTATTTTTGAGTGACAAAAAAAAAGTTCAGTTTTTTGTCAAACAGATTGATCTCCGAGCAAAAAATACCAAATTCGTGATTTTATATTTTTTTTTGGGGTGAATTCGGAAGTGTCCAAAAATTATAAAAACCGTCATAAAATTTCATCGCAAACATTTTATTTTTTTATTTTTGGTAAAAAAAAAAAGGTTGAATAATTTTGTCGATTTTTACTGCCTTCAGCACTTCCAACAAATCAACAGAAATTTGAACCCGTTTACGGGGATCTGTTTCGCTTTTTTGTAAGTTCTCGGCATTTTGACAGAAAAACAGTTGAAATCCGTGCTGAAATTATATTCAAAAAAATTATTTGGCTTATTTCGACACTTCCGGATTCACCCCAAATCGACTTTTTCGAAGCGGATCCTTTAGGATTTTTGAAGTATAAAGTCTAAGTAATACTATATACTTAAATTTGATTTTTGAACTTGCCCAAATGCACACCTTTTTTTAATTATCATGTTAAATTCCAAAATCAAAGGGTAACAGGCTTTATCATCAAAATTGTGATTTTCAAACTTTACATCCATACCATTCTATCCAAATTTGATGTTCTCAACTTTAATTGCCTCTTGTGGGTGGGTGGGGACAAAACGTCAAGGCTGTACAGCTATGGTTTACCCAGTCGATATTGGACAAAACAACAAGTTTTGGGAAAAGCTTTGCGTAAATTAGTCCCACAAGTTAAAACTGGTACAACCTAGGCTGCCGTGAAGGAAAAGTTTGGAAAGGAGAAAGGGCGTTTCTGATCTGTTGCATTTCAAGATGAAATAATACTATGAACTTAACATAAGAGTAATTTAATAAAAAGAAACATCATCGCGATTTCAAACATTGGCAACATATCGCTGTCAAATCTTAACGATGTGTGCCCAATGCAAATACCATCTACGAGTACTAGAGAACAACGATAATGATGAATGACACTATGTAGTCAAGTTTCTCAATTCGTCATCTAGGTGGCGGCAATCATTTTTGGCCACGCTAATTTTACTGACCTGCTGATTGCCCATGGAAATTGTAAATTATGAAATTATATTTTCTGCACCCAACAACATACATACTCGTACGAACGAATACATTCAATTGTATGGCATGTCAATCGTGATTTTGTTTGTTGGAACTTTAACATTTCACCGACGTGCCGCGACGTTGCAACGATTTGATGATGTGTGGTGTAGTGTGGTGTGTTGTGTTGCAGTGATGAGTAGAGATCGGGTCTAGGCTACACGCTCATCACCCCACACGTCATGCATGGCCATATACAAATTCGCTGTGCCTGATTACAAGATCAGGCAGCGTGTGACTATGACTATGACCCGAACGTTCAAAATTTGTAGCACTGGACTGACCCAAGATCGATGGGCGCATTTCGCACGGCTTGGAGGCCCGCAACGCCCGCTTATTGGAACGGTTGCAGGCATTCAGATCTATTGTTGCTATGTAGCAACAAATCAATTGCGGCACAATCTAGAGAGGCTATGGGGCAGTTGCTTGCCGGCGTACACTTGTCGTCATCCCACTCAACTCACTGGCAAGTGCACAAAGTTCGCGGGAACATTTTGCAGTCAGCCTGCCAGTTGATCTTTAGCCATATTAAATTACCAAAGGCTAGCTGGGATTTACAATCACGGCTAGCCGCCTATGATTGATCTGCGCTCATCATGGCCGAACGTTTCACCCGATTATGGAGACGCGGCAAGCAACGGGTCGCATGCATAATTTGATCTATAAGTTTGTGTGTGTGTCGGTTCATGGAAAAATTTGCAATATTTTTTTATTGAGTTATTGCAGCAATTGAAAGCGGCTCACAAATGATGCGCACGTTCCCCCAGTCAGGGTTAAAATCCATGTCCATATGATACTTGGCCAATTAGCTGACATAAATATCAAAATGCCAAAGGGGGCAGGGGAGGCTCTTAATACATATAGTATATGTATATTCAAAATTTATGCGCAGCAGACTCATTAAAATGCGTCCAGCCTAAAGCTCACACATCATAAACAAAAACTTAAGTTGCACCGAACCCGAACCCAATAAGAAAACATAAATTTCCACAAATCAAATTGAGCTACTCCTAATTAGCAACGCCCACAATGCAACCAAGTGATTGGTTAGCTGCAACTAACTGGATGCACTGAATGCTGGGAACTTTGGGCTTTACGAAATGGAAAGCGTTCGAAAAATTATACAAACGAGCCAAGCGATTAAAGTCGAAAAGTTGAGAAAATGGGTGTTACTCGGTTCGAGCCATAAACAACAACAACAACAATAACCATAATAATAATAACGACAATGCGAGAAAATATTTTATGAGAAATGTGTTACAAATTTGAGATCCAGCCATTACATATTCATTTGAAATCGATTCGTCACGTTTAAAGGGTTTCCAGCAGTCAGCGCTCAATGTCAGCAATGTTCAAACCAAAGCATGGGTCAGGGTTCGGGGTCAATCTGAGATTCTCTCTACTACCACTACCAGTCAACTCATCTTGAGACCTGAGCTCAAGCTCAGCGTGTAATTTGCATACATTAAACTACTGTGGACCAAACGTCGATTTTCGATCGTTGACTTCTAGCAGCTCTTTGCGGTTCGTCTCTAAACTTAATCTAAATTTAATTATTGTGACCAACACAAAAAAAAAAGTATAAAAATCATAAACTCGGCAGCTGATCGTATACAAAAATGTTTTTTTAATAAATTAATAAACAACAACATAAAAAGCATAAAAAAGCGCTTTTCATATTTCTCAACAACGTCCAAACGGTGCGCTTTGAACTTGTTTCTATTCGTATGCATAGCATCGTTTTTTTTTATTTTTAAATTTTTTGTATATATATTTTCATAATTTATGCCATATAAGTTGGGTCTTGGGTCTTGGGTTTTTAGTCAAGTGACTGCTTGCGGCTCTCGTGTGTTTTCTAGCTGGGATCAGGTGAAAACCCCCAAAAAATGCTGTTGATATACTTTTTATGGCTGTTTGATAAATTTCTTCAAGTTTTCTACAACAATTAGTTGCAATCAAAAATCATATTGTTTGGTTGCTCAAAAAGGGGCTTTTGTTTGATTATAATAACTGATCAGAAGTGACGAGCACCCCGCGGTAAATGTCAGATGAATAGAGTTTGGATGACAAAAATGTCTTATATGAGTCAGTACCTTGGACTAATCTGGAAATGGGGCAATGATGTTGAATAAATGGAAGTGGCATTGGATCTGCTGCGCACAATAGTTTCTCTCGAAAATCTATTCCCACAAAAGTTTTAAGCACCACAAATTGTTACTTATAGGTAGTTATGCTAAATAATTTATAATAAATATTAAACTATATATGTATTATTGATTTATTTAATAACAATTTTTGGTCTTCTTTTTTTTATCCTTTTCATAGCCTGTGTCCGTTGGATTAAGAATATACCAAAATAGAACAGGCAGAAGGTAGCTTGTTAGTTGTTGTTAGTTCCCTAAACCGAAATGCTGTCCTTCCATATGAACACCTAGATCTCGGAAACCAAAAAAGTTAGAGGCACTAAAATTCTACAAAAGATGCACTTTTTTCGTTCCCCCCATCGTGAAATTTTGCGACTTTAACCACACAAGAAATTGGTCACAGTTTTTTTTGTTACTAGAGATAGCAGTAATTATTACGACCGTGAGAAAACTTCAAAAGATATATATATGATAACTAGGGGGCTGCCGATACTGCGTTCTTTATTAAATTCAGATCATCCAGACCCTGTAATTTTCTTTATTTCCATAATGTTCATTCCGTTGCATGCATGAATGCTATAGTCGGTCCTGCCCGACTTTAAAATACCCTGTAATAACCCCTGTACTAGCCTGTACTAATTTTTTATCATAGCCAAAACTTTGTTCGTCTCTGATTTCCAATGAGCAGGAGAAGAGCGTATGTACTGTTTCCTATATTGATCAATTCCAATTTCCTTTAATGAGAAACAATTTATCTATTCTACATCCTCTATCTTCTATCAAAGTTTCTTAAATCTGACCTAACTATTTCTGTGTAGCTTTACGTACACTTTATCTTAATCCCACCATAAATGGTGGAAAAAGACAATTCCTCTGAATCACAATCTAGGACTATATCCAGTGGTAGCTGTCCCTCACCTGAAACAATTGCTACTCCTCCCCTTGCTTGGACGTCCCTTTCTAGCCCAGGATCTGCATACATATCACATAGTTTTCTAATTAACTACAATATGTGCCTTCTGCTACTGCAACGAAGGTAACGGGTTCAGAAGAAAAAAGGAAGATGTTTATTCCTCATTCACATGGCGGACTGTATTCTTGCAATTATTCTATTAATTGTATCTCTTGCCTGCTCTACTAAATTACTTGTTGGGTCAGCCCTAGTGCTCCTTACTTGCTCTTTTCTCCTAACATCTTCAACGTGTCTACTCTGCGATCTACGCAATGTATCACTCTCCTGCTCTGCAATGCTAAACTCTGAGTTTTCTTTCATTTGTCTTCTATGCATAGTGTTCCTTGCATAGTGTTCCTACTCTGCAATCCTAAACTCTATACATTCTCTGTGCTGCGTTCATAGATTGCCCTTGTCGCCGATCTTCTGAATGTTGGCTACTCCGCCGTCTATGTCTTATATCCCTCTTTCCGGACTTCTACATTTAGGCGCTGAAGCCAATTGGCGCAAATCCCACGTCGAACACGTACATATGTACTGAGCGAATGATTTATTATAATTTATTCTTTAAACTTCAAGGCAATTAGAATTTTGAATCCGATATAGTGAGGAAGTAAACCTCCTCCTAAATGGAAAAGGGAAAAGATATCGCAATAAATCGATAACTTGATCTGCCAGACTATTATGCCCATCTTTTGGTAAAATTTCAGCTCCATAGTTCTTATAGTCTCTGAGATCCTTTATACCATAAGGACAGTCAGACAGACGAATAGACAGGCAGACATATATATATATCTATCTATATCGACTCAGCTGTCGACGCTGATCAAGAATATATATACTTTATGGGGTCTACCACGCCTCCTTGTGCCCGTTACATACATTTGAACGAACATATTATACTTATGCACCTTTGGTACAGGGTACACAATATTTTTTTTAGTGAAGTGTGTGTATGTATCAAGACCTTTCACTACACTAATCTAAAATTTGTCGTAAATAAGTTATTATTGTACACTAGGTTTCGATGCATCGATGCATCGATACTTCCAGCACTACTTTACAAGATCGCCCAAAGGATGCCAAAAATATGTGCCGCAGTGATCAAAGCTTAATACTTTTTCTCTAAATGATTTTAACTGATTTTTTTTTTTTTAATCCGAAATGAAGTTATTTTTCTATTTAAAAGTAACGCTATGTACAGGGTAGGATCAAAAAGTAGTAGTTTATTCAACATATCGTTACGGATTACTAAGTGGTCCTCGAACACTCGTATGCCTCCTTAATCATTCCCAGTGTCTCTGTTCCCGTTTTTCCGAGTTTGAAGCAGAATTTAATGATAAAGCGCTGCTGCGTTTTTTCTCTGACTGAAATCAGTCCCACAACTTTTTAATTCTACCCTGTAGTATATTTGAGAGAGGGATCTGTTTAAAAAACCTTACGAATGCCAATCTTACAGTTTATTAGAATAAAGGAAAGTACTAAATACATTTAAATAAACGAAAAAAAGGAGCAATTTTTAAAGTAGCTCAATTTTTAGCTTTACTATTTAGGGACTCGGGGAACATGAGGGGAACATGATCCCCTTTTTTATTTTAAAAGTCCAAAAACGTGATGAAAATTCACCACATTGACCAAACAATTTACAGCAGCGCCAAGTTGCCATTGCAATCCCAGTCAGTCCTCGTCTAGTACCATTTGCAATTAAAAATCGTAAAAATTAAAAAAGCAAAAAATAAAAATAAAAGACACAGTAACAGAAACAGAAATCAGTGAAGAACAGGTCGGGGTCGAGCCAACTGTGCGGCTGGGGCGTAACGCGCAAAGTAAAATTAATTTTCCATATGGCTAACTGACTGTCTTGACTCATCTTGACTCGTCTTGACTTCAAACTTACTAACTTAAAATACAAAAATAATAACCCAAAAGACCGAGGAACAACTGTGCAACTGAGAAACTTGCTAACTCGTCGTCCACTATGTACTCGTACTATAACACACCTGTCTAACTGGCAGCCTTCAATCACACGAAAATGTGCTAATTGCAATAGAAATACAATTTCTATCGTAAAAATTTTCAAACTAATGAAGCGGCCAGCCAAAGCTTAAAATTAATGTGCAAAAAAAAAACACACAAAAAAAAAGAAAAGGTAGGAAAATAAAAAAAATATATGTGATACAGTCTAGGCGGTGCCCGACAGTAGCACACCCTGTACACTTGGAAAAAAAAGGGAAACTCTTTTTGAAGCAAAATATTATGACCCATAACTTTCATTTACAATTTCAAAAATTCAAAAAATTATTTATTTATTTTTTTGATTTGAATTAAAAATAAAAAAACTTAAAAAAAAGCTCTTAATTTGGCTGACATCGAAAAGACAGGATCCTCAGTTGGTTTCTGCGAAAGCCCAGTTCCTCAAACGGGCTACTTTTGTGCCTTGCAGCTAGTGCTATTTATTTTTTATTCGAATAAAAATGCATATCTTAACTTTCTAAATAATGCACCAGTTAAACAAAATGGCGTACGTTAAAGTAGAGCGCAGACGACTTTGGGATACCCTGTACCATCACTACAAACTAATCTATATACGAACCGATTTCGATCCAACAGGACGTTGTGATGGGACGCTCTTAAGACACTTTTGATTGTCGATTTTGGTTACTATATTACCAAACGAATTAGGTATGCCATAAAAACTTATTTTTTGCTCTGTAATACACCTCGGAGAGCTATATAATATAATGTCTTATCCCAATTTTTAAGTAATGAGTCTAAATATGGAGAAAATATGAAAGGATGCATCATAATGTGCTTCCTCTTTGGTAAATATTAGGGAAAAATGTGTGCTAAGGAAAGCCTTACAACTGTGCGTCGTTTTATTTCGATTCTATAGGTTTATAAAAAGACTAAAAAATCAAGAACACATTACTTAATTTGAAAAAACTTAGCTTGGAAGACTCCAATAAATATAGCTACTATTTGTTGACTTTAGGGGTATACGCAGAATGCAAACAAATTACAATTAATAGGTACATATTTACATAAAAGCCTGGTATTTACAAAGTGTGTAGAGCGCCAAAAGCTTGCCAAACCGCATGTTTGAACCTTATCGAAAAAAAATCAGTTTAAAGAATTCTGCCTCTATTTTGTCATTCCGTGCGAAATTTTTCGAACTGCGTATGGGCCTTAAGATAAACTCTAAAGTTAAAGTAGGATTTGAGATTACCCAAAAAAAGGCACCTTTCTATTTCAAAACCTCACACATTTAAGTAAAACAAATATTTGTTCATGATACATTTTGAAAACAAGGTTTAGCGCACGGCGTAGAATGTGTCGTTTCTAAGAATGCAGGAGACACAATAACTTAGAGGTTCGCAGAAAATCTGTGACTTTAATGGGTTTTGAAGACTTGTGATTGTAAAAAAATTTTAAAGTAAATGCTCTCGATTTTATTTTATCAAAATTTCATTAAGATCTGAACACTTGGACCGAAGTTATAGATGTTAATAGCGTAGTGTAGTAGTAGCTTCCAAAACTTTAAACGCAAATATCTCGAAATGATTTTGTTTTTAAGTACTGTTGCAGTTAGCAAGGTATCATAAGAACCATTACACCTAGAAATTAAGGAAAATTCTGGGTATGTTCCAAGTTTTAAGAGCTTGTTAACTCAATAAAACAACTCTGAAACATTATTGATAATAAAATACAACATGAGCGATTTTTGAAAAACTATTTTGCCAACGCGAGGAAAATGTTTGAAAATTGTATTTTTTTCGGCAGAATAAGTGTATATAGTCCCTTAAGCTGAAGCACTAAATATTAAAATTTAAATTTTTTTCAAATTTTATTTACAATCTGTTAATCAAAAACAATCAGTAAATTATATAAAATTATTTAAACAATAACAGGAGCAGATAATCTCCAGTGAGACTAGTGAGACTAAAAAAAGAAAATTCTGATTTAAAATCTGCTTGAAAGATCAAAGACATGAAATCTTTAAAGTCTTCTATAGGTTTTACAATTATACGTTAAATTTATGGCTAGATTATTACTATGGTCTAATAATCTTTCTATGTACTACGTACCTATTGCTGAAGTTGCTTCTTCTTTTACAAAGCAAATGTTTAGATCTTTGTATATTTCGGCATTTGACACATACCATGGAGCGTTAACAATGTTTCTCAATGTTTTGAATTGGTTTTTAGTTAAAATGAAACAATTAAATGAACTTTAATTAAAAAAGAGAATTAAAGGGTATCCTATTCAAAACAAAAAAAAATCTTCAACAGACACCGAAAAGATCAGGTCTTCTGCCTGTTACATTCGTTGGACAAATCTGAAGTACTCTACGTATGCTGTAGTTACAGGGTATAAAAAATTCACAATTCAGGTGATGCCGCTGCTGCAGTTACACGTGCAGTTGCAGTTGACGCCGGCATTGACTTCGACGTCAACGTCAACGTTGTTCAAATGGCCGACCCGACTGGCAAAAATTAGTTGTTGAAAATGAATTGCACTAATATCGAATTTCACACTGCTGCGCTAATGGCTGGCATGGCCGACAACTGCAACCACAAACAGCAACAACAAGTGCAATTGCAGTGCAACTAAGACGGCAACAACAAAGCACTCGGTATAAAAAAAACAACTGCAAACAATAACAAAAAATGCAATCAACATGTGTTGTTGTTGATGTTCGCAATTTTTTTTCCTCTATTTTATATACCTTGCTCTTTGCTCGTTTTTTGCGTCTAATGCGCAAAGCGCTGATTGGACGAAACCTGACCGCAAAATGGAAATTATGATGAGGCCCCCTTGAGTAAAGAGCACAGCAACAAAAGTCATATATACACGTACACACATATGGTATACTAATATATATGCATATGTATATAAAGCCGAGCGGGCTAAGTTCACATTGCAAACTCGTCAAAAAAGTTTCACTTTTAGGCAAGGGGCGCTTCAATAGACAGCAGCAGAGAGTCAGAGAGCGCGAGAGCAACTTGGCTGGCCAATAACAAATTGTAACTAACAACATGGCAAACGCAATGTAAACTGATATCAAGCTGCTAGTTTATTGGCCAATAATCAAAGTATCTATGTATGCAAAAAAAAAAAAGAAAAAAAGAAAAAAAAAAATTTAACAACAACTATAACAACAAGAGACAAATGGCTTAGGTATCATTATTGGACATGTATATAACAAGTTGCCGCTTTGAGACGAATTAGAAAACACAGTTAGTTATCTCAGATACAAATGTATCTACTACATGGCTATATCTAGATGGCTTAAAGCTAAAACCACTGAACGAGTTCTACTATTAACTGACGCAGACGGGTGTCACCTGTTTGGACGGCTGCTGCCCGTTGCCGCTGGGTAACTAAGATTTAGTATGGCCATTAAATGTGTTGGCAACCAACTCTTAATAAATTTGTATACGTTGCAACTTAACTTTTGGCTAATGATGAAATTATAACCAAGAATGTCACAACAGCAACAAGAGAACCATTTTATATGACAAATTGTGAATGCTCTTTTCTCTAAAGAAACTGCAAGCCGTAAGACCGTAAGAAAATAATGAGTAGTATATTATATTGATTGAAAAAAAAATCTTTTGTTGTCGTCGTCATCATTTATAAACAAATTCAGAACTTTAAAGCTTGAGTTTAAAGAATCGCGAAGAAGCTTACGACGAAAGAATGAAATGAATTTAGAATACAAGAAAAATTTTAAGCTGTAGACACCTCACATGATACGGACTAACTGCATTGTCAAATCGAGAAGTCGGTATTGAAGTCCAGAACAGGCATTTCTCTGAAAAAAATAGTTCACAAACAAAATTAGTTTGGTATGGGGCCATAACACAATTTTGTAAAAATAAATGACTAACTTAGAAATAAAAATTCAGAACTTTTACTCGACAATTTGAACGACAAGAGATCCCCTGTAGGTCAACTTCCATATTATTTTAAGTAATCGCTAAATTTAAGCATTTAAATTCTTTAGATTTTAGATGTGTGCATTTGTATGATTCCATTTTGACACTATCTCCAAAATCGACTGCTTACAATTTTATTGCAATTTTGCTTCTGGACTTTAAATTTGTTGTAAAAGATTAATATTTTTCCTCCCCTACCTTGTCTTCAGGCAAGTTATTAAGACTACAAAAATAAATAAAATAAATGCATGCCTATAACTTATTAAAGGATTTTATTCCGCTGCTAAAATTCATTTTAATGGCCTGTTTAAAAAAAAAAATGCTTATCTTCAAGACGCTTTAAATTAAGAATTATTTGCGTAATAGAAATAATAATTTAGTTTAATAAAACCACTGCCCCTAGCAAATTTTTAATTTTGTACTTTTTCTTTTTAGCTTGTTCAAAAAGGCATACTTTTAATAAAATATTTTCCATAATAACCAAAAGACAAAAAAAAATTTAAAAAATAATAAATTATTTGTAATAACATTAATAACACTAGTTTACAAATTTAAGGTTCATCGAGTGAACCTTCCTAAAAAAGTGTTTTTTAGGGTTATTTTGAGGTCGAGAAACACGAAAATGGCAACCTTTTTTTTTCTTAAAGACCGTTTTCGAAAAGCATGTTTTTGGGCAATTTTTTCAGTTATTCCTCAAAATCTCGTGGTTGTATCGACATCGAAAGACGATTACATCGAAAGGTATTGATGTGCTCTTTCCAGTGATTTATAATATGTACAGATTTAGTAAAGATTATCGAAGCCACAGGCAACCAAAGTAAAAAAAAAGTGAAATTTTTTACAATTTTTGGTATGCTTTTTATTAACGGAAAAAAATTATGTTAAACTTTAATCTGAAAGAGACTTCATTTACGAACATTTCGAGGCTAAGATCTTTGAAATCGGGTAAGAACTGTAGATGCTATGGACTGAAAAAAGTGCCCAAAAACATGTTTTTCGAAAATATCTCGAAAACGGTGCTTAAGAAATAAAAAAAAGGTTGCCATTTTCGTGTTTCTCGACCCCAAAGTACCCTAAAAAAACCGTTTTTAGGAAGGTTCATTTTTCGAGTAAGCTAGTGTAATAGACGTTTTGATTTTTTTTATTTATATCAAGCCAGACTAGGTGTCTCCTTTCAATATACATCAAAATTGACTCAGGTATATCGACAAAGTCGCCGTAGTTTTGTCCGTCCATATGTTCAAGATGAAGATTTCGGAGATCTAAAAGGCGCAAAACTTAATTATTGATTCGGGTAACGACATTTTCCCTAGCGGTGTCCGTCAGTATGATGATCTCGGAAATCAAAGGTCACCAAACTTTATCGAACTATTAGCATTTGTCAAATTACGTTGATATCGGACCAGCTTGTCCAGTAGGATTAATCCTAAAGCATCTAAAATTATAAAGGCAAAAATGAATCAAGTTTAAGCCTTCGAGTTTTAACTCTCCGTAGGTTTATTAATATTAAGCTAAAGGTCTAGCTCGAATGATTCATATCCTGTATATGTGTAATTTTGGCATGATAAAATTTCTGGATGAGATGTGGTATTCTTACTGGTGTTAGCAAACACAAAAAAAAACTATTGGACTTACTGCGAGTTGCAGCCGTTGCGATAAAATCAGCATGCCTCTTGATAAGGGTATTAACCAAAACCTGCAGATTTTAAAACTCAAGTTCCAACTGTTGACGTTGTGGTCTATGGTGTAAACATCGTAGTCTTCTCTGGCTATAATTGTAGTTGTTGCTGACATTGCCTTGAGCCCGCCCAAAACTTGCTTGAGCCGCTGACTGCATGCAATTTACACTGGTCAGCAGAGGCAGAGCCGCAGTGTTGCACGGCTGCAGTGCCTCAGAGTAGCTGTAGCTGGCAACAAACCGTTTCGCTGCCTTAATTTATGTAGCTGATTATGTGCACAAGCTGTGCAACTTATAAACAAATCAATTGGACGGACAAGCGAAGCATTTAATTGGCTTCATTTGTGGTACGAGCTGGAGGTGGAGCTACAACATATAATAGCAACAACAACAACAACAGCCACTGCCAAATAATACACTTGATATGCCACAGATGTGTGTGTTTGCAAAAAAATGGCGATGGGAATATGGCGCACCGCACCCACAGTGAAAAAAAAAAAAACTTTCTAATAGCCAGGCCCGAGCGCTAAGGTAGTGTCTGAAAAATGTTACCAAATCACAGCACTACGAGCAACTGGCCACAAAACCATGTGGCCAACTAGCCAACGGACTAAGGCTAAGCAAGCAATTTTAGCTCATATTAACCCATGGCACAAAGGCCAACAGGTAACGCGAAACACCAACAACTCCAGCAACAACCAACAACTACAAAACTGGGCAACCAAAAGTTGCCTGACTCTGGCAAAGGCGGATCGAGCTAAACCGAGACCCCATTTCAACTTTCTCACGCACTTCAAATTTCAATTGGCAATAAATGTAATGCAATGCAACACTTTAAATCATTGTAACCAGAGTCCAAGCCATTTCAACAACAGCAACAACCACGAAAAACCACAATAATATTAGCTGAAGAGGATTGCAACCAGACGGCCTAGAAATACCTGATGCAGAACTTGCTCAGACCTGGACAAGTGGGCAGCACATAAATGTGGACACTATGAGATTATGCCAATAACTTGTTGGACTTTTACAATTATTGCCTGCTAGAGCTAGATGCGTAATGACACAAACAATTCAGGCTTTTGCTAAGGTTTTAATAATTATGTTCTCTTAGGGTACATTCCAAATGAACATCAGAAAAAAAAATTAGGTACCATATTTCAAAAAATACTAGAGGACCCGCCAAACTTTCCTGGTTTTAGGCAATGTTTTCTTCCCCAAACGGAAACTCCCGAATCTCACACATTCGAACAAAAATCCAGCCAACGCTAAGTGAAAGATTAATTATAAACTCAATATTATCACAAATTTCTGTAAAATTAAATTAAAATCGAAAATTCTTTTTAAAAACAAAAAATAACGTACTCCCGAAATTCCCGAAGATACTCGTATTTATTTACATATACTACCTATATATTTATAGTATTTAGCTTATCTGAAATATTGAGCCATAACTGACAGGGCCAGCTAACGAATGGAAGAAAAAAATACAAAAAAAGAACAAGAACAACAAAATATCTAAGAAAATCGAACTCACAAATACAGTACACGACTTTGTATTATGTAAGTATGCATTGAATTGTTTCAAAATAAGTCGGGCGAACTAAAAAGGTGGCTTATATGTTTGTCCTGTATGTTCATCTGCTCCCTCTTAGCTTCTAAGCCGTTTATGAAAATTTGGCAAATTATATATCATTTGATGCGTCTCGATCGTCCACTGGTTAAGGTTTATGAGACGTCACATTAAATTGAATATGGCGAGCACAGAAGGATATTTAGTCGTGAATAAATAAAATTTGTTTCAATGGTGCCGTATCAAATGAATGGGCTTAATTAACCGATTTAAAAATTGTATATTTTGCTGGCTGTTGCTCGCGGCTTTACTCAGATAAATTATTATATATTTTTATATCCTGTACAGTATGGTACAAAGCCCCCCCAAAGTTACCTAAAGTATGATCAGGGTGAGTAGAGAAGTAGATATACCGATGTCCGTCTATCGGTCTGTCCGTCTGTCTGTCTTTCCGTCCATATGAACGCCTCGATCTCAGAGATGGTAAGAGCTAGAGCAACCAAACTTTCAGATTAGATTCCTTAAAAACCAAAAGTATTAGATGGATAATTCGTTAGTTTATGAATTTATTTGGCTTTGGAAAGTTTTTTAGAGATCACCTATCTGTCCTATGGGGGCTATATGATATAGTCAAGCGATTTTGATCAAATTTGGTTCAGTGGTAGGGAACTCTAAAAAGCGTCCAAACACAAATTTTGGTTACGATATCTTCATAAACAAAGAAAACACAATGAATTTTGCATCAAACACGTTATTTTGGCCGATCGGTCCTATGGGTGCTATATGAAATAGTC
The DNA here is from genome assembly GCA_949987675.1 of Chymomyza fuscimana. Classification (NCBI taxonomy): domain Eukaryota; kingdom Metazoa; phylum Arthropoda; class Insecta; order Diptera; family Drosophilidae; genus Chymomyza; species Chymomyza fuscimana. The sequence goes on from OX465089.1 coordinate 43,013,265, forward strand.
AACCGATTTTGATAAAATTTGGTACTGAGCTTGAGAACTCTAAAAAACTTTCGAGTGAGAGACACTTTTTTTTAATTTCGAAAAGTTTTTTTTTTTTTAATATCTCGAAGTACCACCGAACGGCGGTGTATTGAATTAATAGAGATTTTCTTGGGCAAATAGCGTCTTTTTGCTAGCGATGTCAGTGCTAGGCAAATGAACCAGTGCCTTTGCGGGGAAGCGAACCACCGACCATCGGGTTACAAAGCGAGTACGCTACCACTACGCTATCGATAGCCATTTGGAACATAAAATCTATGCAATTTTCTAAAAATAAATAAGATATATTAATGAGGTGATATGTAATGTACGCAACGCAGGACTCGCCCATATATGGAAGTAAATAGAACAATACCAAAAAACTAAATGAAGAAGTCGACGCACCTTTCGATAAAATCTAGAGCTTCCAGTTCTTTTGGTCTTACTTTCGTAAGGCTCTAACAGACAACACAGATAGGCGATCATGTCTTAATAAATATTGTTTTGTTGTCCTCAGTAGCGGATCCACGGGGGTGGAATATATATTTTAAATTTATAAAAAACATGTCTACCATCGTCCAAATTTAGTTTATAAAAATCGATTTCCATTTTTTTTAAATAGCTTTAAAAAGTTTTATTCAAAGTGATCAAAACATAAAAACATAAATGCTTTAAGGACATCAGGCCATCTTTCGCGAATCATTCAATCGATATACTTTTCACTCTGTTTACGATACAAGTATGAAAATTTTCACAGCAGCTGAATCCTCGAATTTGAAACGAAATAAGATAAGATTTTTTAAAAGTAAGGCACAAACAAGTCTAACCAGCGCTTCATAAAAAATGGCAACTTTAATCAATAATTTAAAAATTTTAATACTCATTATTGAAAATAATACATTTTTTTCTTAATATGTTTCTCAATTCGATGGTATTCGCACGATACTTAAGAACTGCATCGATCAAGCTTTTTTTTGGCGCTTCACGATCACGAATCACGGCCAACACATATACTATGACAGAGCCATAAATGCAGCGGCAAATCCAAACGAGTAATTAAAAGACTGTCTTACTACCATTTCTTTTAAATATTGTATATGGAAATAAAAATAAAAGGAAAACAATATCGCTTGCTCCATAAACTGTAGCAATAATAAAAAAGCCGCCTAAAAAAAAGATAAAATTAAATCCTACCAACTCTAATGCACTCATAAATACGGTTCAGCTTGTATGAAACCATGAAAAAAAATTAAAATATAAATAAATGGCAAACACATTAAACTAGTATATGTTTTACATACCAGACAATATACATACATGTACATACATTTATACTATATATATTTTATAGGGGGCACATGGAGTCAATAAGGAAAACACTTAATAGATTGTTATGGTCATTTACTTGAAATTTATTGCGAGCGGTAAAATATTTCTTATCCATAATTTTAAAAGTAATTATTTTTTCAAGAGACCATAAATGTAAAAACTGTTACCCAACGCCAAGAATTGAATATTGGCATTGATACGGTTACTCTCTATATCAGACTAGTGGATACTCTGAAATCACCAAAATATTTAGGTATTGTAAAAAAACTTTTTGCATATAATATAAGATATGGGCATTTCCCGCGTTGCGGATGTTACATTCATACGCATATTTTTTAATACCATCGGCGTGTTTGAGAGTTCTTTCAAATGACGTTTAAAACTTTACTTAACTATTTTTAGAAAAAAAGTTATTCGTGTCTAAAGTGCCGTTGCGGACGTTACAAAAAACGGAAGTAGTTTTGGTGGTTAAAGTGCATTTGCGTAATTTTCAGCGAATTTTGCGTAATAACCAAAAATAATCCAAATACGAAAAAGAAAGAAGAATAATTGTGAATTTTAAATTGGGTCTGTCGAAGACCCATCCAAAATTGAAAAAACGATAGTTGCGTACGTTTCCTGCAATAAAACAAAGATGGAGTACGTTTAAGTCGGGCGGAGACGACTTTAAGACAAAGTGTACAATCACATTGCAATTAAATCCGGTTCATTGCTTAAGTACTCAAAAAAAGATTTTGATTGCCAACTTGGTTACGATGTCTTTATAAACAAAATTAAAAAAATTCATTTTGCACCAAAAACGTTTTTTTACTTTTTTAGTCAACCGATTTTGGTACAGTGCAAAATTTGGTTACGATATCTTCATAAACAAATGAAATACATTGAATTTTGCACCAAAAATAATTTTTTGACCGATCGTTACTAATATGGTTTTTTTGGGCACTTTTTTAGCATAAACCTTAAAATATTTAGATATTTGCACCAAATTTGGTACTTATGCATATTTTGAGCCCCCAAGACGATCAACCAAGTGTCCAATATTTCTTATAGCATCTGTCCGATTTGCACCACCTTTTTTTTTTTAAGCTATTCAGTTGTAAATCGATTTGTACACATATTTTGTACTCTTTAGAAGACTTTTGTTTGGAGCACTCTATCGTAAAGGTGTTATAAAATCGATCTAGCTGTCTTGGACCTACTATTATTTTTTCTGCTATGGTGGTAAAACTAAATAAACTAATTTTTTACGGATTATTCGTTAGTTTATTAAGATATCGTATCCAAATTTGGCATTCGGAAGTTATTTTTAGTTCCCAAGCACTGTACCAAACTCGATCAAAATTGGTTGAGTATATCATATAGCCCCCATAGGACTGATCGTCTGTTTTTTGTTTGTTTTACAAAATACATCAACGAAAATCTTAGCTCTTTATATAGTTTTAAAGCTGTGCCCCTTGTTAACGATGTTATTAAATTAAAAAAAGATTCCAAAAATTAAAATCCGGACTGTACCGATGAAGCAGGCGAACATTTGTTTCGAAGTGCTTCGTGTGCGAACAACTTTTGTTGGATAGGGTTCGTCTTAGAATACCTATACTGACGATAGTTATTTAGGTTCAGACTTAAAGGTATAAATCCAAGAGTCGTCGCCTGTTACGATTTTATAATCGTCTTCTGAAGCACCGCGGTTGCATTTCTTCGAATTTTCTTTGCACTAAACGACACGAGTTTCTTTACGCAGTAGCTTGTAGCGAGCAAATCTTCTTAGCGTCCAAATGTCGTCTTGCAACTAAATAATGCCCAAAGATTCTTTAATGTCACAATAAGGCAAGACCGATGTTTTCTGCGATTATGGTCAATTTTAGACGACATTCACGAAATTCGAATCCATATATCCGAATAGTGCTAAAAAACTACCCAAGACGTTCTTAAGGTTTTGACACGAAATACCAAACTAAAACTTTCACTATTCCCCAAAGACCCAGAGGAGAAACAGAGTCACTAAGTCCGCTCTACATTTAAGAATTAATTTTATAATGCATAGTAAAATATTATTTTCAATAAATATGTTACGCATAAAAAATAGATTCAGTGACTCGAGTCCGAAACTATAATACAATTTTTCATAAAAATAAAAGCAAGAAGATAAGACTTCGCTTGAACTAATTTACATAAAAGCAGCCTAAACAAGCCAAGTCAGGCTTAAGCCTAGCCGCAGCTAAGTCAACACTAGAGTACGCTGACGTCAGAGGGTCTGGGACGAATGACTGACAGTCATTCGCCTGTGGCAACATTCACAGCGTCCGGCTACTTCAGTAGCAAAACCATCTCACAGAGTTACCAGATACACGGTTGAAAGACAAAGAGGAAGCCAGAGACAGACGACAGTTATGGAACGCGGGATGAATGGCAAAGAGTTGCCAAAAACAACAAAGAGAGGCAGCATTCTGAACCTGGTATACACTCTGGCCCTGTCCCTGGCTCCATTTGTTAAATGCTTTCGTTGCGCATGCGCTGACTGAGCAGCTGGATGAGTTTGTTGAGAGAGCGGAGAGAGAGGAGAGAGAGGAGAGAGAGCAAGCGCGAACGACATTGTGGTCGTAAAAATCACGAATTGATGGAGTCTCTAAGACGATCAGCAAATCATTTTCAGGCCATGGACTAAGGCGCGCAAAATTGCCGAAACATATGCAGATGCAAGTTCAAGTTGCTTCCTGAGCAGCAGCCTCAACTTGATGGTGCCCCCTCAGGTGCATACCTCTCCAAATTGTTGTTGTTGTTGTGAACAGCCAAGCTGTCTGCCACTTGTATGCAAGATGCAAAAAACCAAAATCAATTCACACTCGAATTTTCTTGAGCTCTAAGGTTCTAAGCATTGTTATTTGCTTTTAATACACTGTAAAAAGAGTGCACATTAAAATTGTGAATGATTATGGAATGTCGTCGATCAAGCAGTTGAATCATACAGTAAAGAATAGATTTGGATGCCTGGCCGAAGAATTCCCCAATGATAAAGACTTTATTGCATAATCCGAGTAAGTTGGGCATCACCAATTCACTTTGTAGTTTTCGGAAATTAAAGAAGAGTCCTCACAATAATTCTGATGGGGATCATCGCTCTTAGACGGAAAAAACTTTTCGATGATATTTTCTAATAATTAAAAACAAATAATGAAGTTTGTTTGATGTATTAAGCTGATTGAGGAATTTAAAGTATAGATAGACAAAATAGATACATAGTCGCAGTTCTGTATAAATCCATTGACAGGCTACCGATTTTTATTACAAGGTATTGCCAGCTTTCTAAATGCTATTTCCAATCAAAATAATTTTACAACTTGCATTGGTTTAAAAACCTGAATTTATCAAGTTAAACCTTGTTATTTAAATAATACGTAGACACGTTATTTATTTTTACAATTATTTAGATCATAAAAAAAATATATGGGAATGTTTTAGTATGCTCACATACATTATAAAATTTCGGACTTACCTTTACAAAATTTTTGTTTTGTCTAACCTCAATTTTTGTAATTTATACTTTTTGTTAATTTAAATTAATTTTTTAGCAACAACAAAATGTACAACTTTTCCGTAGTTTTAAGCTGTTAAATTGAGAAGAAAGTGTTGCAAAATGCGACATTTTCAACACTCCAATATTTCGAGATTTTTTATTGAGTTGAGTGCTTTTATAACAACAAAATGTACAAGGCTGAGTTTCCACTCTCAGCTTTTCCTTAGCCTAATTCTAGTTTGCAGTGTTGTAAAATACATCCTCTGCGGCATTTTCAATCTTCCAGTGTTTCGAGATTTTTTAGGAATTTTGTGATATAAAGAGCGTCAAAAAAATTAATCAGAATTGCCACAATAACTCTAAAAAGTATCGTCCTCACCTTCTTAAAACGTATCTAGGGCTCGAAATAAACTTAGCGCATTTCAACAAAATTTTGATTTATTAACTAACTTACTAAGAATATTTATTTTGAATAGAAAGAGGATATATTTTTTTTATTTAAATAATAATATTGATATTTTAACTAGTGTACTAAGTATGTATATACCTTTTAACATTTACATTTCATAATATTTTTTTATTGCTATAATATTATAAAGGTGTAGTCTTTTTGGCATCTTGACAACTCGCTGTTTCATTGGGATGACTAGTTAGTCTATCTTTAAGGGCTACTATGGGGATTGATTTAATTTCTGATTTTAGTCATGTTGAAATGTCGCTCTACAGTGATGGTACGTACGCAATATGGTGCTAGTTTCCCAAAAAAGGTTGCACCCTGTTTGCGCACCTGATTACAACTTGATCAAATGTTCTGTCCCAAGCATGGTGTTTCGCCAAGAATAGAGTATACATTCGTCGAGAACAAGTTGCTACAGTCGTCATACTTGTTTATCTTGGTATCTGTTCCAGACTGGCAGGGCAAAGGAATGCCACTTGACTGTCTGCACAGTTGCCTCTGAATTTATGTAGGGTTAGAGGGCGCAATGCTCGATGAGCGTTGAGTTAACTTAACTCGATGTGAGACCAGAGCCCAACCAAACTGAACTGAACTGAACTCAGATGAGTGTTTGGATGCAGTTGTAAGCGTGGCATAGCGAAATGATTTACATCTGAGCCGGAACATAAATTTCAAAGCGTGTAACGACTTTGGGCGCTGCTGTTGCCGCTCTTGGTCCAAAGTTGCACACATTTGTAATTAATTTTCATGTATTTGCCAATTTTATGCATTTTTAAAGTAACATTTTTTCCTTTTTTTTTTGTATTTTACATGAGGCAGACAGAGTCAAAGCAAGTTAAATCAAGAAAAGCCCCCAAAGCTATCGATATGCCAAATGCGATTTTATCAAGCAAGACCAGTAGCCAATTGCCACACGCAACACGGATACACGGCTATAGAGGCAGCACGAGAAGAAGAACGTCTACAAGAACCAGAATACTATACTCTAATAAACTCTATAATTTCATTTGTGCCACAATTTTCAGGCCATGTAACAACAAACTTAGTCAGCTTCTGCTTGCTGTTGCCTCAGTTGCTGCCTCAGATGCTGCCTCAGATGCTACCTCAGATGCTCCTCCAAACTCAACTCGGTGGCATGTTGCGCCTTGCGCAAACATGCGCTGACCCTTTAACTGCTGCCTAACCAAACGGATCGAGCATTGTCGTCTTGGCCGTCGTCGTCCGTCTTCGTTCCATCGTCTTGCTCTTGCTCGAAAAATATCGATTACACGTGACTCTGCGCCAGAGCACATAAAAAGCGCTTGGAAATTCAATTCCAATGAAAACAGTTAAATTCCGGTAAAAAGTATCTTCTTTATAAGCGTGTATGTGTGTAAAGCAACCATGTCCAACCATGGCAACCACCCAAAATGCCAAAGTAGCTTCTTTTTTTTGTGTGTGTTCTTCTATGTGGCTCAAGCTGGATACATTTGGCGGTGGTCCGAGCGATTATCATGAATTGATCTGTAAGATGTCAAAGCGCAGACGCAACAGCAAAATGTGCGCTGCCAAAACCAAAGAATAGTTGCTACCGAGCGAACACATGTGGCCAAAACGTTTTGGCCAGACAAGGTGGCTAAGCTGGTCACAGTGCACCACCAACAACAACTGCCAGCCAGCGTTCCCATGATCTAAGCCACAGAAGCTGCAACAAGGGGGCACACAATGTTGTTGTTAGAATTGCACACAGATAACAGCAAAATGTTGGCAGGCACTGTTGACATTATGAATGACAGCAGTTATTTATTATGTCTTTGACTGGGTTCGGGCCACAAAAGTTTGGATGCTTGACAGGCCATTGAACCAGCTGTGAATTGCCCGACTGCAAATACTGATGATTATTCTTCATCAGAACACAATACAAAATTGCATTAAGGGTCTGGGGAGTACTTTAGTTGGTATGCTAAATTTGATTAAAGGGAGCTAGCATACTTTGGTAATATGAAGCTCCAAATATATGTTATTAGCTGTTATTTTGATGCTTAAAATCTTTTAAATATTAGAAAATACTTGTTGTCAGTGGCCCAGAATATTTCCTTGTGGTGCTATAGCACTGATAAGTCTATTGTCAAAATGGATTTCTCCACAGCTGTCGTGCCCCAAGTAGTCTGAACTAATAATAAATTCCAGTGGACCGGTTAACCTCAAATCTGCATTGTTTCACAATAATAAAATTTTAAATAAATATTACTTTTCCATATAATCACACTAGTGATTTAAAACAAAATATGTATGTAGTAGTATCTACAAAGTAATTGTAGTAATGTACCTTAAGTCCTTACTTCCTCATTTCTAAAAAAGAATCTATAATGAATTTGTTTTTTCTGCAAAACCAAACTTTAGCCAGTATCATTGGCCTATAACTACACTGAAAAAAAAAATCAAAAATTTCACGCTCAATAACGAGAAAGCAAGAATTTGCGGTCTCATGTATGTATGATTTTAAGAGCGAGTGCACTTTATTGTAGATAGATTTCAATAAATTCTTGAGAATATTTAATTTGCTTTTTACTAAGAGCATTTCGTACACATTTTAAGAATGTTTAGTCTTAATGCTAATATTGAAAGTATTTGATTTTTAATTTAAGAATAAAAGAGAATAAAAATTCTAATAAATTCTAGACTTAAAAAACTAAATTTATTGCGCTATTTCGAACTTCAAATTAAAATGGCAAATTTTTTTGAGTATACGTAATTTTATTGCTAAATGTCTACAAATGTCTACTAAAGCCTTCATTCAACGCCTCATATTGTCCGACAGTTGCGTAACCACCCAAAAAAAAATAGAAAAAAAAAAAGCACAACGCATCATACCGTTAAGTGCCAGGCTCGACTTCATTAGTTTGTAATAAACGCGCGTTGGTTACAACCCCACAACAAAAACTGACAGTAACAGTCAAGAAAATAAAAATAATATTAAAAATAAAAAGAAAAAAATCTAAGCTCGGCTTATAAATGCAATTTCGTTCGCATCGACTTCAATGGACTTCATTAAAATATTCGAAACACAAGCAGTTTAAGCCGAAACTTGTCAGACGGACTATAAACTTGGTGCCGCCTGCTGAACAATCCGAGACCAGACCTAGCCAGAGGCACAGCCACTTTGGCCAACATTTGTGGCAAGAGTTGAACGCAACGAATGCGTGCTGCAAACTGCTGCTGCAGTGGCCAAACCTGAGACTGAGCCGTAGCCTAAGCCTGGATGGAGGCTCAGTTGCAGGTTCAGAGGTCTAATTGAAAATACGCGCTGCGAACTAAACCTAAATTATTGGGTAAGAAAAATCTACAAACGAACACGTCCGACTCACAATTAGAACTCAATTTGCGGAGAGAGAGATATAAAGAGAGAGAGCAAAAGAGAGCGGCTCGCCCACTCTACGCTCAATGTACGAGTATCGTGTTTAACCTGTAAATATGCCGCCCTTTTGTTGCATTTTGCATTCAAAATTTATAGCCCGCCCGGCAAATTGGGGCCAACTTGCGACAATTTACGATATTAACACTAAATATTTGTGCGCCTTCATGCTGCAGCATGTGTGTGTATCAGGAGCGGATCTTGAAAAAAATGCAGGGGGGCCTCCAAATTTTATTCACAGTGTAGGTTTCACCTACGCAATAAATTATGGTAATATACCTTTTCGAAAATTAGGGCAATGCTTCTTAAATACACAAAAAACATATGTCCCTCCAATTCGACTCGTCATAACTGATACTCAGTGGCCGATTTAGACAAAATCCACAAATTACCGCCACCTGGCGTCGAAATTTGTGAAAATCCTCAATTACAAACTTTAACCCTTTATTGCGGCCACCAGGGGGCGGAATCATCCAAATTCCTTTTTTAATACATACTTTCCTACAACATAAAACGAAACTCTGTGCCAATATGAAATATTGTTGTAGTTCACAAGGGAGGTGGCCTAAAATGAATACAAATTGGCTCATATAATATTGTCTTTAAATTTCTATAATTTATATATAATAAACTTACAGTCTGCCACGCCTTCTTCATTCTTGTCCCCTTGTCGAATTTTTCGGATCCGCCACTGACATGCACGCGTATGAATGAGTGTTGCCCCACCAGCAGTCGCAGTTTTATTCCCTGGTAGGCCTTTGATTTACGTTAAATGTCAAATCGGAACAAAACGCATAAGAAGTGGCGCATTATTTTGCTCTTTATGCGTTTTTATTGTTTGCATGCAATAATTTCAGCGCTTAAGGTGCCGGTTGGGGCAGACAGACGCATAAAGTGGAGCAGCGATAAAATTTTATGATAATTGTAAGTGTGTGCGCCTGATAAATGAAGCAATCGAACTTTTGGATGCTACGTATACGCAACAGCAGGGCTGCAAAATGTATGCAAAGCGAGCAGGCTCGGAACAGGACTCACTAACTGCGTACTATATTGTAATCTGCCTTCTCTAATGGAATCGAACTTGTAGCCGATTCATAACAATTTTCAGATTCGGATTGAGAATCAGTTTTAGTCGGAAGTTGGGATCTTTGATAAGGACATAGTTTGTTCCATTTCCAACTGAACTTTTGACCTCAAATTTTCCGTCAATACGATAAAAAACGATACAAAACGATATGCAACACTTTTTTGTATTGTTGACTACTGAATCCCCAAAATAAAATTCTGCGACATAACATAAATATCATCTATGGTGGTACATGATAAAATATATATATTTTGGTGGGTCTTAAATACCATTTTTGGGTTTCGCCATCCCTAGGAATTCGACACGTTGATAACATCGATGAAAATTTTGATACTGCTTTGGTTTTATTTTAAGGTTTTATCGGAAGCTATTTAGTAGGATCAAAGTTATGGACTGTAGACGGCGTTTTCCATTTGTCAAATGGCAGCTGTTTTAAGATGATTTTTTTATTGAAAATCAAATCGGCTGAATTGGGAAAAGCCTTTAACACATTTGCACGTTTTTCGGATTTGCATTTTTCCCCCTCAAATACATTATCAAAATCAATATAAATACATATCATTTCCTATACATATTCTATTAAAAAAGATGGCGTACGTTAAAGTCGGGCGCGGACGACTTTGGGATACCCTGTACCACCACATTGCAATCAAGTCCGATATATTGCTTACAAACTCAAAAAGATATTTCTTTGCCAAATAAACGAAACACAACGAATTTTGTACAAAAAACGTTTTTTTGGTCCTATGGGAGCAATATGATATAGTCAACCGATTTTGATCAAATTTGGTACAGTGCTTGGGAACTCTAAAAAACTTCTTAATGCCAAATGTGGTTACGGTATGTTCACAAATAAACGAAACACAACGAATTTTGTACAAAACACGATTTTTTGACCGATTGGTCCTATGGGAGCTATATAATGTAGTCCCGATATCAAAAAAATTAAATAAACTTGTCTCCTATGGATTAATAAGGGATCTTATCTGAAAGTTTGGTTGCTCTAGCTCTTACCATCTCTGAGATCTAGGCGTTCATACGGACAGACGGACAGACGGTCAGACGGACAGACGGTCAGACGGTCAGACGGACAGACGGACAGACGGACATGGGTATATCGACTTCTCTAGTCACTCTGATCATACTTTAGGTAACTTTGGGGGGTCTCCGACTTCTCCTTCTGTACGTTACATACATTTTCGGCTTGCACAAACACAATATACCCTTTGTACCATACGGTACAGGGTATAATAAAATTTTGTAACATAAATTTATTTGGAAGAGAAATTATGATCTCTTTTCTACAATAGTTATTTAATTTTCATACGTTATGCTCATTCTATGACGGACCGTTTTGACCTGGGAACCAATTTTCTTTGAACATGAGCTAATCCAGACGCTTTGGTGCAAGTTCGCAATAATTTATAGTATACATAGTATATAAGTTCGAAGCCCTATACAAAAATTGTTGAAATATGATAGGGTGCTGCTGCCTTGCTTACAATCATATGATCATATAGTTGCACGAATTGACTTCTGGCAGATGATTTAATTACAAACAACGAGTGAAATTTTAAAATGAACCCAAAGATATGTTAATGATGCTGCACGACAAGCCAAAATAAAGGCCAAATATGCCGCGCCCAATTTAAATAAAGTGATTTGGCAAAGCGCCGCCGACGATGTGCGAACGAATGACCAAACCTTGGAACGGCCAAGAGATCGACTGAATTTCACCGCCCCAAATGAAGAGCGCAAAAAACCAAAAAAAAAATAAAAAAAAAAAACCAAAACCCCAAAAAAAAAATAAATATAAACTTCAAAGCACAGCAATTAAGCTGGAGTAGACCAATGGACGGACTGACCAACCGACCCGACCCATGGGTAATGAAAACCTTTTAGGTCAATGAATTTGTTATCATCAAACTGTAACCGAAACGAACGAGTTGCTAACGCCGTTAACGTCGCTGCCAGCGTCGCAGTCGACGTCATGCACATTTGCATAGCCGCAACGCAAATTACAAATTACGAGAGTCTTTAATAAGCACAGTCCAAACCAAATCCACGTCCAAGTCCAGGCCAAATCAAGCATTTCATTGACGTGTCTTAAAACTGACATAGAAATCTGCACCGTTGGCTATTAGCAATTAACTGGGGCTATTATGAGCACGGTTTAAAAAAAAAAACAAAAAAACATCGAACAAAAATTTGACGTGCTACAAGCAGAAGAAGATCGAAACGAATCGATCGAAAGATGATCATCTAGCTGGCCAAGTTATAACCGAAGGTAGCGGCTGCATGCGCTGATCAAGGGGAGCTGCAGGTTGGTTTGGACTGGGTTAACCTCTCTGGCTCTGGTATTAGCAATGTCGAACTGTGGCATATAAAAGCCAAATGCCATAATAGCCAAATTAATCAGTCACAGCTAACAACCGAACACAACGGGCTCTAAAAGACGTCCCACCGTGTGCGTTGATGACTTGACAAAAATGTCAAAAATACAACAACTCCAACTCCAACAAAAACAGCAATATAAATTATACCATGCCATATAAATCGGGTATTCTTTGCCGAAACCTTTGCCATATTGTTTACTTTCGGGTGGGTGGCTAACGCTGCGGGTGCTTCGTTGCCCTGTAGCTATGCCGGCTCATATGGCTAACATGGTTGCTAATATTGGTCAGAAAGCGGCTACTGTTTTGGTAGCCAAAGCCATTCGAGCCATGGCCATAAAGTATAGAGTACTGTGTCAGCTGACAAAATGTAATTGTTATATAGGCGCAAAAATACTCTCAAGTGTGTACCATCAAAATGACAGGCCCCGAGTCCCGAGAAACGGGAAAAACGCAGCACATGAATGTTAATTGAAATATGCTGCGTATGAATGATGGACGGATGAGCACATGCCCAGGCAATGGTTGTCGGGGACTTAAGTTGTTATACACTTGGCAAAAAAAAGTGTTTAACAACTTCATTGGATACATTATAGACGCGACCAGGTGAGACCAATTGGAAACGAAATTTAAATGCAACAAAGGTAGGTGATATCAAAATCGATTCTGGATTCATCTGGAACCTACATTTTAGGCATTGTATGTGGACTAGTGGCATCCACCAATCCAATACATTTGAATCTAAAGGCGAGTATAGCAATCCGTTCTTCAATAATATTAACTTACAGTCCCTTGCCATATTATTAGATCTATGCTCAAAAATTAAGCTTTCCTTACTTATAACACGTAAGTAGACATTTACAGGGCTACTTTATATGGGAACACAAAAAGTGATAATTAATAATAATTAATACTAATATTATTTTTTTTACATTTTACGTAAAAATTTCAGTATTTTGTGTGACCACCTTTTGCAGCCAACACAGCTTGAATGTGACGAGGCATTTCTAGGATGAGTTTTCAAGTAAGGATCTTTATTAACTTTTGCTTGGTTGTAGGGGCTTCATCCTAACTTCAGATTTCAAACAATTTCAGAAGTTCTCGATAGGGTTCATGTCAGGTAAATTTCCGGGCCAGTCGAGAATATCCCCTTTTTTTAACTAAAGATGTTAAAGTCCTCCTTCTCTGGTTTCGTAAACCATGTTTTCATTTGAGGGAACAGCTAGGTTTTCAAAATTTTATAATAAAAAAAATTTATAATAACAATATAAATTAAGCAGCATGGATCTAATAATATATCAAGGGACTGTACTAGGTGTCCTTATCCACAAATCCAATACATTTGAATCTAAAGGCGAATTACCAATAATAAGGTTAGTAGGAAAGCTACACGCACGACCCTCAGTATCTATTGTGCTTACTGGACCTTGAACTTGAAAACAAACTTTTAAATTCCGAGAGAAACAAAAAAAAAATAAATGATTCCAATTCCAACTGATGTGCCTCATACTCCACCTTGTTACTGCCACTTCTGCGGTAGTTATTTTTATGACATCGTTACAGTCCACTCGGTAGTGGTCTATGATGGCCTAGACAATCGGTCCATGCTTTGGTCAGATTTTTAGGGCGGTCATCCAGTATCAAATGATCCCTTAATTAAAGTTTTTAAGTGGTGATGAGCGTGCTTCTTGTAAGAAAGATGAGAAACGGTAGTGTCAACGCCGTAACTATTTCCGGAGCCGAATCTCTTAAGAAATGTGTCCCTGTGTTCTATCGCAGACAAATGTTGTTAATTATATGTTTCGTGCTGGTAATCGGTTCACATCATCCAAGGTTCTCTCTTGCAAATCTCCAGCCTTGCCCAATATCAATATGTCTGTGATTGGTTTTACGCTGGAGCCTTAACTATATATCTACAGTAACCAGTGTTCTGGCATTAATAATTCCACATTAATAGCGACGCAAGAGTCTTAACTTCTCATTCTATTTTAAATATTATATCTGCACCTATGCCATGGTATGTATGTCTTACTTCTAATAGGTTCTATAGTAGACGCGTTTATAACTTTTTTAAAATGGCAGTTTGGTAGGTTCGGGATTTTTTGAATAAAGTACCTATATTTTTTTTACCAAAGGCTTCTCAATTTTTCTGTTCCTTCCGTATAATAGGTTCACTCAATTTCTCAAAATAATCGTTTTTTCAATGATGATATCTCCACGCGAGCCAAATCTCTTAATGTCCAGCCATTCCTATTACTGGCTTCTGTCAGTCACTAGGAGACATATCTGGTGTGTAAGGTGAATGAGACAGAAATTGTGTAGCCCAATTCCTGAATTTTATCATGGCGACTGCGGTAGGGCCTATGTTCGTTTTTCAGCAATCATGGCACCCCAAAGCCTATTTTGCGATTGTTCAGTAATATTGCATAGATTTTGACGATGATTCCTGGTGAGAATATTTCTTTTGGGCAACGTTAGTATACCACCTTTTAACCATTTAAATTTTTGTGCAGTGTCCTCTTAGTATTTATCAAGTATTTCCTTCGTTAAGGTGATGATTTTTTTGACCTAAAAAATAACGCTTAATCATCACCGAAAACACTTTTTTCCATATTCGTTAAAATTCTGCAGTTTATCTAGCACAAACTAAGCGACGCAGTGTATTACCAGATGGAACTTGAAAGAAGCCGAGCTGTATTCAAAGTTGATTTATCTTTCTATTAGGAACAGATATCAAAATATATAGTTAAATTATAACTTGAAAATGATTTTTTTTTTAAGTCATTTATTATTATTGTCTGCATTTAATTACAATCAATTTTATTGATATTATTATTTTCTGTGAATTTCAAATTCTAAAAGCCTACTACTTTGGCTTATCTAATGAATTAAAATGCAGTTTAGTGAAAACGCTCCAGTTACAAACATTGAGTCCAAAAAGCGATCGTAGCTTAACATTTACCCAACTGGGTCTACTTTTGTTTTCAGTGTAGCAACTGTTACTGCTGCTGCTTAGACGTACTCTCTGTACAGCTTTCACAATTATTGATTGATTTATTGATTGAAATCTACGCAGCCATTTGCCAGAGCGTTTGCCAGTTGCGTACAAATTGCGTTCAAGTTCGTTGCTTGAGTCTTTCGTTTCGTATGTTACTTAGGTACAAGAAACTGATGGCGACTTCCAGCCGCGAGATCGTCGCCAGGCGAATGAATGCCTCTTAAGTCAGGTACATAAGTCAGCTAGCCAAAAGCAAATCAAACAATAAATAATTAAAGCAATTAAAAATGCTAAAACAAACATATTTAACAAGCAGCGGCAAACAAGCCCAGAAAATTTTGAGTATAGCCAACATTTGGGCAAAATTGTTTATCTTAGCCCCAAATCGCGCCTAAATGTTGCACATTTATCACACAACAGCAACAAAAACAACAACAACATCAGAAGAAAAAAAAGGTCAACGCACAGTTATGCCAAAAAAAAAATAAAAAACTTAAAAGAAGAGCTCCGTTGTAGTCTTACTAGCTGGTACAAGAAAACTATTTCCGCCAACAGGGCAACTAGGTAATCGTAATTCACGGCAACCAACTAGCTAAGTAAGTACAATTTAAGATCTGGGAAATAGATGAACGAGCAGGTCCAATGGACAAGCGGCTAAATGTAAGTTAGAATTGCAAAATTAAATTTTGCACACGAAAACTATTTTTGTTTTCTTTATTTATTTTTTTTGTTTTTGGGCCCCCTTAAATTAACATGAACTTTTGCACCATAAGATAAAGTATTTTAAGGTATTAAGGCAAAACAAAAAACACCTTTCTAACAGGAACTCATTTGAATTTTTGAGCTCCATGTGGAGCCACAGTTACAACCAACTTAAGGTTCGGTTAGCGGTGTTCCGCTTAACAAATGCAATTTAATATTTTTTTTTATACCAGTACCCAAGGATTATGAACTAAGACTTAGCAAAAAAATATATATAATTATTAGAGGCGTCTTAAAAATTTTAACTTAAATATTTGATGTGCTCACAAAAAAAAAGTCATGTCGGTCTGTCCGAAACACACAGCAACATTCAATATTGTCTGAAGCTGTATACTTTACTCTAGAATCTAGAGTCTAGATCTTCAGACACTATCAATTTTATGAAATTTGTTCCCATTGCCTCAATAGATTTTTGGGCTTACGTTCACATTTCTCAAATCACTGTCTTTGAAATATATCCATATTTCGAAATAAAATTTGTTCCGCTTATTGAATTATCAGAATACCTATGTAAAACATAAACAAAAATCGATTCGGAACTCTGGAGACTATATGCCAATTTTAATTGCCTTGAAACGTTGTTTTTGAGGGAAAATGGTATAATTTAAAGAGTGCGTGGTTACTGGCGCTATTAAAATTGATAATCTTAACCATAAATAGGAAAAGGATACCGATTTCGCGCTAAAGTGCCTAAAGTAGATTCGGTTAGTCGTCCATTTTACATTTTTTTCTTCTGGGTATCCATACTTAGTAACTATTTTTAAAATTATTGTTTTTATCTTCACTTATTCTACTTTTACTATGAACATGACGAATCCAATAGTTTATAGTAAATGAAAAAAATAAGCACATAAATCTAAAACACAACTGCTAAAAAAAGAATAAAACAAAATCAATTTTATGTTCAATTTGTTCAATATTCGTCGTTAATTAAATAAACAACTCGTATATAATTTTTTTTATTAAATTATTTTGATCGAAATTCGAAATTGCCTATTTAGCTCTTTGATTTGATATTCGATACTGCATCATAAAAAAAATGTTTTTGTTATTAATGACGTCACATGGCCACCTGCAGACGATCAATACGCTCCTAACGAAATTTCATATCTCAAATGATGATAAGCAGCTTTGAAGTTGCGAGGAAACAGATGAACATACATGCAGGTCAAACATATAATGCTCCTTTTTGCCTCGCAGTAGTCGGGTAATAAATATTTTTTGTTGAACCGTTTTTTCCGATTTTCTATAATAATAAAATTCAATTTTTATGTCGACAAATCATTTTACTGTTTATTTCATAATTTGCCATATCTTTTAATGAGGAATATTAAATTCAGTACTTAAACACTCGTATATATATACCTAACTGAAAACAAGTGAACCGTAGCTGTTGATATTTTTCGACTATAATATACCCTATACTCTCCTTAATTTCCAAGGTATATATAATTTGGAAGCGTTTTAAGCGATCACTCTATCAAATTTTATAATAATCGATTTACCATATAAGATAGCCCCAAATGAATAAGCCTCCATAGAAACGATGATAGTGCAGGCTATTCCAGGTATTACGGATCAAACATATGGACAGAGCTTAATAATACAAAAAAAAAAATTTTAAAGGTGCAAAAAAATGAAACACTTTTTAAATTAATTTCTTCGATATTTAGCTAGTTGCGAGATATAGCGCTAAGAGTACAACGTCCTTATATGCATGTCGTTAACATATCCGCGACTAAGCACTTTTTATTTTCCGCGCTCTAGGTTAGGTTAGGTTGAAGCGGCCGCTGGCTTAAAAAGCCAGCTTACTTAGGCCTAGACTGGCCCGTTGTATTACCGCACGGATCTATAACTTTTTAACCCTTTTTCCACTTTTTACAACCCTTAGAAGGGGCACCAGCCTGTTGCTGCGATGTAGCCAGCAATCTTCCTCGGGCATATAGTTTCTAGGTCTGCTAGATTGTGGAGGAAATAGTTTCCCAAATACTTATTCCTGCGTCTGCATAGAGCTTCGCAGGAACAGAAGAAGTGCTCTACCGATTCTACCTCTTCCTCGTCTTTGCAGCTTCTGCAAAAATCATTGTATGGAACATTCAGTCTGGCTGCATGTACCCCGGCAAGCCAGTGTCCGGTGATCGCTCTGACGACCGCCGAGCACTGTGAACGATTTAGTCCGCAAAGCTTGGAGGAGCGTTTTGCGTCTATTTTTGGCCATATTTGGCGACTGAGCTTACAATGGGGAGTATTGTTCCACATGCTTTGGGCATGGGAACTAAATTTTTCCCTTATTTGTAGCTTGAAAGTGGCAAACGGCATACGGATATCCTTCTTATCCGGTAGAAGGGTAGTGGTCGTGCCGTGTCTGGCCAATTCGTCTGCTATTTCGTTGCCTGTAATATTTTGGTGTCCTGGCACCCAAATAAGGCTAATAACAAACTGCTTTGCCATCTCTTGAATAGATCTGCGGCAGTTGTTCCGCGCTCTATCTCAAGCGTGAATGTCTATACAATATAATGCTGCAAAATCAGTTTTATACATAATTTTACGTTCTTTAATTATTGTGAAAATTCAAAAATCTAGTAAAGCCGGGAACAAATTGATTGGCCAAAGCCCCGATTTTTGTGATCTTCAATATTAAATATTTTCAGACACAAGTTCCAAACTTTTGTGTAAAATAGCAAATAAAACATTTATGGACAGTTTTTTTTAAATTTGAAACAAATGTTTTTTTTTTAATTTTTAAAAGCCGGTGAAAAAATGTATTGGCCAAAGACCCGATTTTTGTGATCTTTAATATTAAATATTTTCAGACACAAGTTCCAAACTTTTGTATAAAATAGCAAATAAAACATTTATTGACAGTTTTTTTTTTTAAATTTGAAACAAATGATTTTTTTTAATTATTATAATATCTTTATTGACTCACGGGATATGTCTTCTCATTGGTAAATATATCTTAATATTCAGCTATCGATAACTCGATAAATAATCGAAATCTTCCAAAAAATTAGCAAGTCCTCTATCACACGCACAAAAGTCTTCAAAGTCGATGAGTTTGATTCGAAAAGTGTTTCATTTAAAATTTAGTTTTAGTATTACCCATGTACCCAAAATTCAGTATATAAAAAAGCCTGCCGTTTTGCACCAAACTCATGTTCCCGATCTGTAATCTATTGCACATCCATAAAAGCAGCAAAAAAACGTTAAAATCTAAAGTTGTCGGGTCCATCAAATATCTCAAAGCCTTGTCAGCTATATGCAAATAACTCGATAAACAACATAATTAAATTTCAGGTACACCGCAGCGCCTTAGCTGCATAACAAATTGCAGCTAATTAGTGGAACAGACAGCGCGATTTGTGGCAGTAAATTGATGTTAAACCAAAATGTATAAACCAACACTTAAATGTAGTATGTGCAACGATGCCATTAGCAAAAAGGAGAACCTATATGTAACGACGATGTTGCGACTTTGAAAGTGTCAACAAATTAGTGCACAAATGACGACTATCTAGCCCAAAAAAAAAAAAAAAAAACAAATTGTGATAAGCTAATGTAAACCAAGTGGTTCTCACTGTAGTTCCTCTTAGGTACAATGAATTAACAATTAATCATATTACTCAACGACAGGCCCCGGCCTCAGTTCCAGTTCCAGACCCAGGCCAAGTTCAACTCACGCACGCCCGCTTCAATTTCAATGGGTTGTGCAGCGGGGTCGACAGAGCAGGCCTGACAATAGGTGCTGATTGCTGCCCACCAACTGACCAAGAGTGCGACCAGGTGACCAACAGCAGACCAACCGCCGTTGCAGCCATAGCGTAATAGCAAAAAAAATAAATAAAAATGAAATGGGAACAACAAGAGACCCAGAAGAGTTGGTACAACAACAAGAGAGACGCCTGCACCGAACTGACGTGATAAATGATTTCGATTAGTTTGTTCTTGTAATTCGACGCCTATAAATGGGTCTATGATTGAGCGCAGACGACTTCGTTTACGTCAGCTTCGCATGCTGGCTGGTCTGCTCTTTCCCTGAAACTCGACAAACTGCTAGCTGTTGGCTGCACCCTATACGTAACTATGCCTTGTTTCTTTGCTGGGGGAACACGTCTCGTTGGATGTTGCTGTAAGTCATTTGACAAATTGTCTATAATTGAAAGATTAGCTTTCCACACAACACGTTGACGACGATGAGCAGAACACGCTGATGTCTATGCCGATGCCGATGCCGATGACGATGTCGAAGTCGCGCTCTGTCTTTAGCCCCTCTTTTAAGATATCCCGCTCTCTTTCTCATCATATTGCCGCCATCTAGAGTCACCTTGCCTTATCAGTTAGCTTGCATCTGTTGCGCTGTGCGAGGTTTTATTAATCAAATTCACAAAATGGTTTTAGGGGCTGGCAAGTAGGTGGAGCGTGTTTACATAGGCAAGTGTCTAGCCCTCTGGAACCTTCTCCCTCCAGTGCTTATAATTGGAAATGGTGTGAAATTCGCGTGCCACGAAGTGCCAGCAACTGCAACAAAATTGTTGCCCCAGGCTTGGTGTCTGTTGACAGTTACTGAGGGGGTCCGCCACCAGGAACGATCATTACTTTTGTAATGCGTGAAACATGTCAGCGCAATGCGATAGCTTATCGCTTTCAATTATTCATGGTCTCTAGGCTCAAGACAAGGCTCGAAGCAGGCACTGAATGTTGCTACACTATACAAATTACCCTCTTAAATATAACAAACCTATAGAGTGTACCACAACAACAACAACAACAATGCACATAATTGTGAAAAAAAAATGAAAATAAATAGCAAGTAATGGGCATACATTCGAGATGTTTGGATATAGATGCTCTATATTGCGGGTGTGTTAACTTGAGAACCAAATTTTGGTTGTAGTTCAATAAAAGGTTGATTTTTGGGAAATATAAAAAGAAGCTAGAGCAGTACAGTAAAGAACGTCTATCACACAAATGTATCTGTATCTTTGATGTAGACATCAAAGGGTACAACATCGTCGGCATAAAGGCGCCATGTCAAGGTAGGTACTGTTGCTGTAAGGTGGCCCAAATGAAAAACGAATGCTGCCGTAATCGGCGATATCGGAAATAAATTTAAGTGATAGCATCCCACAACATACAGAACGTATCCCTTTTTAAGCCGGAGTTTTCTAAGCTCATGCGATTTGGATGAAACTCGACAAAGCGCTTAGATGCTCTAAAGAACTTTATATTGCCTTTGGTTACGATATCTTCATAAATAAATAAACTATGGCCTTTTTTTTGACGGACGCACTGTACCGAGTGATATTGTAAGCCGATGAAAACGATGTCTGCCCAAATAAAGGTATTATTATATCGACATTAAAAAAATTAAATAAACTTGGTTCCCGCGACATAACAAGGGGTCTGAATATTTAGAAAAGCTTCAGCAATCTGCCGTCATATTGTCGATTTCGGTTAGGTCGCAGTTCCAGACCCACTTCCTAAATCCTAATTGGTAGTTCTGGGCCAAGTAGCTCTATTTATAAAAATTAGATAGCGTATGTATTGCGTTAAAGAGCGCCAAGATGTTGGTCATTATATATGGAACACTTGGTGCAAAGTCCAAGTTAAAGATATCCCAGTACGCTTTGTATTTGGTTGTAACCAAGGTATAAACCACAAATGGCAGTTTGAAGCAACCCTGATCAATCTACACGCAACCAGATTGTTCATGTTGTGATCGATAGAAAAGGTTAAACGTATGATCCTAGGTATTAGTACCCAGGCATCTTAGTACGGTCCGTCAACTACTTTTCATCGCATACAAGGTCCTCCACCACCATTGATCAAATATGTACACTACGCCAAATCCTGAATAGCCCATTGAGAGATCGCGTATATACTGCATTGTCTGAGGTGGTATACCTGCAAAGTTGGTGCGATTGTTCAGAATGACGTTTAGCAGACACACAGTTCCATCAAGGTAGGAAAATATCAGAGAATGTCTTGCGAAAAGCCGGAGGAAATTTAAAAGGAACCTCCGTGTGTGCGAATGACTTGGACATCGTCAGTCGTACTAAACGAGATGTTACCAGAGCTCTTGGAGCTATTGAAAAAGACTCTACCAATATATGTATGTTTTCATCAACTCACTTGTTACTTTGATCTAAGTTGGCAATTGAGAAGTAGAGAGCAATCTCGACAGACGAAAATAACACTATATAAGACGGGCAACCTACCATTTTTGCTTTATGGCCTTGAAGCCTGATTGATAAAGGTTTGTCTGATGCAAATATACTTCCAGTTTTTGATAGGGAAGTACGTCGTAAGATCTTTGGAACTATGCACACCAATACTAGGCACCTTTCAGTCTACTCAGAGAGTCTGCAAGACTGTGGCAAAACTCTACAAAACTCTCTTTGCAAACTTTCGTTAACAGATATAAATGAGTGTCAACTACAATCTATTAAACCATCCCACCCGGCTTAAATCTAGATAGTTACTATACCTTGACTACTTAAAGATTTACAAATCAAAAATTTTTTATACTACCAATAAATGTCTTGGCAGGTTTCTTTATCAACCGCTCAAGCTCATCAATAACTTTTGTACATTTATAGTATCTATACAGAATCTTCCCCAAGATCTAACTTCCTGTTGCAAACATTCCCACAAAGTAAGCATACCCCCTGCAAGTAAGTGTTATATAACAAGATGAAACCCAAAAATAAAACAAGAAACCAATAGAGGCATACAAAGTACAAGTAACTTGATCAATCTTCTTCTTGTCATTACTCAGCACTCGTTGCGGCATTGTTCTACATTCTCGAAGGCATCTTCTCAATCGGCATAAACCAATTTAATGGGCCACATTAATTTTCAAAGAACCCAAGCAAAATGGCGCAAACCAAAGTGGTCCCAGCCATGGAACGGCCATTGAAACTATTTAAGCCAAAGTGTTGCGCTATTTTGTGCACATGATTGTTACAAATTGTTCAATTAAAGGCTTAAAAAGCCAGCTAGTTGGCCAATTGAACGCCGCCGGCTGGTTCAGTAGCCATGATAATGGATGTGCGTTTAAGCAGGCTCATGATAAATCGCTATACTAACAGCAGGTGTCGTTCGTTGGTGTTGTAAATTGTTGACTGGAAGTGGAAAATTGTGTGAGAACTATGCGAAAGAGCCGAATGTGAAAATTTTGATTCACACAATTTATAAAATACAAATAAAAAGCGAAATTTCTTTGAAAAATCATTTGTAATACAAACAAATGGAGTATGCATAATATTACTACGAGCTCTATGAGTGCTACGAATATTCAAATATGCCACAAAACCCAGCTGCCATGAGCTGTCTGTATGTCCGTCTGTCTGTCTGATTGTCTGACAGTGCCCACTGTCATTGTGTTGCAGCAATTGTTGCTGCAATTAGGGGCGTGATTTTTGCCAGTGTACATTTAGCATAATAAAGCACAATAAGTGTTAATTGGATTTACGTTGAGAATGATGGCCCTCAACACGTGGCTTGATTTAGTGCAACGAGTCGTATAATTTATGGATAAATTATACAGATTTAGCATAGCGTATCCAAAAGTTATAGAATCGGAATATCTATGCAGGTGTTAAATAAACATTTATTTCAAAATACTGTGTAGCATGCAAACGAACATGTTGAACTAACTATACTAGTTTACTGCCACTTGGTTCACCATTAATAAATATGATTTTCTAGTTAACTTTAACTCAAAATTTTTTAAAGATACTTTTAATGTTAACCACAGTGCCGATAAATTAAGGTGTACGGTATTGCAACCAATTTCCCCAACATATATATCTTGAACTGAAATGGGAGTATATATCAATTGCTAATTATGTTGCACATTGTTGTATGCAAGTTTCAATATTTGAATCTTCCATTGTGAGTTTCAAAAAATTAAAATATCTTTATTAATAATTGCCGCTTAAAGGGGTCTACGCAGAATGCAAAAAAATTTCACATGGAATGACAAAACCATATAAAAAAAAAATCCCATTTGGGATATTTTTTTTTAAATTAAGTTTTGCGATTCCGTGCGAAATATTTCGTGCTGCGTATAGGCCCTAAGCTGACAAATTTTTAGATCCATATCATGATAAGAACAGCACTCGCACTGAGGTATCGAAAATCTTTCCAATCCCACCCACTTGAGCATAACTTATATTTCCAAATATAAAGATTTTGAGATAACCTGTACCTGAACCAACGATTTTATATTTTAAGGCAAAGATTCTACGAAAAGCTGGCCTGGGTAGAGACCCGAAAACAGGGTCAAAAAGTTTTTATTATAAAAAATACTATAGAGAACCTAACAAATGGGGCTTGTTACCAGAAACAATTGAGGGTAGGAAGGGGCATGCGATGAAGTTAATGTGCTCTTCCTCTTAGCAATCACGTTACCAAGAGACAAACGTATCTGATAAAAAAAAATCAAATATTTCGTACTTGGAGTTAGTAATTCCACACTTGATTTGTGTGCAAGGACAAAAATTAAGTCCGAAATTCTTGAATTAAGAACATGTTTTCTAAAAAAATAAGGAGGAAATGTTCTTGAAATAAGTTGGGGAAAGGCTTGTAAGTTGACACAGCATGTAACTTGGCACACCTGGTCGATTTTAATGTTCCAGCAATGAAAATACCAAAAATCTACAGACTCAAAAAGGCAGTGTGTGTGTGACAAAATATAAAAATTGTTTTTAAAGAAATCGGAAATAGAAATCATTATTTTTGATTGCGCTCAAAAAGTGATCAAATCAAAATAAACAATCAAGGAAAATATATGTGCTGGAACTGAAATTCAATGAACTTTCATAATCAAAAATGTTTTCGGACAAACAGTGAATGATAAATTTTTTTCAATGCATTCTAAAATGGCTTCAAAAATGTAAGTTGGCACACCTTTTGGCTTGTAAGCTGTTACACATCTATTTTCATTTTTCTACATTGCTATGTTATTTACAGGACTTTTTTATTGTGTGGAACTGTCATTGAAACCAATTTGAATTGTTTTTAGTGCATTTTTCTGCCATTTTCGGATATATTTTTTCAATATTTTCGGTAACAACTCCAAGAAAAACCGATCACAAAAAACCACAATTTTGAAATCTGTGGAAAGTTAAATTTTGTTGGTTTTTTTAAATTCAATTTAATGCTCAGTTAAATTTAAAATCAATAAATTTTAGCAATCATGCGTTTTTATTTCAGTTTGCCTCAAATTTTCAGCGATTTTTGCAGGTGTGACAACTTACAAGCCTTTTTTTGGTGTTCGTTTTCAAGCTCTTTGGAAAATTGTCTGTAAAATGCCTGTTTTTCTAAATTTCAAATGATTTGCTTATTGTGAATTATAGCTCTTTCTTTTCTCTTTCCAACGGTATATTTACATTGATGCCTAAGTGTATTCAATGTCGAGATATAGCTAAAAAAAACTATGGTGTATCAACTTACAAGCCTTTCCCCTATATAAATCTTATTTCAAATACATTTTACATTTTCTACTAAGCCACAATCAGCACTTTGACGATTTCTTTATATTTAAAAGACCCGTTTCCTAGCCAGTTACAAACTTAAAAAGGAAGTTTGCGCCCTTTTTTAGTCTCTTCAGTAATATCCATAGAATGTTAAATTCTCATTCTCTCAAATTTGAATTCTCATTTTTTGAACGTCATGTGCACAATGTGCACATTAGGGTGGCCATTTTTGCAACATCTCACGATTTTAATAACGGATTCGCCTAAAAAGTTTCCTTTTTATCTGTATATAGCGCCTGCAAAATTTAAACATCCGAAAATATGCTAAAAACGAAAATGAAGTCAAAAAAATTTTTATAAAACGGGTTTCGAAATATTGCGAAAAAAAACCGTTTTTCGAAATTAGAAAAAAAGAGTGCCTCTACTTAACTTAACATATCATACACGAATACAAAAAAAAATCGTTTTGGCTAAAAAATTATTAAAAATAATTGTCAATAAATGTAAAACCTTAAGTTAGCATAAGTATAATCTAAGAATATCAAAGAATATTTAAAAAAAATGTGGTACAGTCGAGACGGTGCCCGACAGTGGAATACCCTGTACCTTGTGTCTCGAAAAATTTGTCCTGCATATTCCTTCTAAAAACTTTCCAATTGGAATTAATGTTTTTTTGGTGAAATTCGATATATATACCTATAAGTTCCCTAAATTTTTAACGATTTTGATGAAACTCGAATGTTACGTCAAAGAAATTATTTAAAGTACGTATATATGGGGTGGGGGGACCGCATAAAATTTGGATGTGGATTTGTTCATTAGAGCCACATGAATCTGCTTACCAAAAATTGTGATTCTAGGTCACTTGTAACCATAATTACGAAGAGTCAAATATTGACGCAGTTTATATGCAAGGGTGGTGAAATTTGTATATTTTTGACTTAAACTTTTGCTGTATACCCTTTGTACCTATAGGTGCAGGGAATAATTATTTCAGTAGAAAATTCCTCTTGCAACAAAACATTAGGTTTCAAACCAAATGAAAAATTAGGTTTGGTGAAATTGAGAGCACAAAACTTTTGGTTTCAACACGAATCCGAGTAAAATGTTCGGATTCGTTTTCCGGAGCCTTGCCGAATTCAGACAATTGCCACTGCCCAAAACCAACACAGTATTGAAATGGTGCAACGATATTATCATGGTACCTAATGAAATTTGAGTGGAATCAGGTAAGGCACTTGGCTGTAAGACTCATCAAGGCTGGCAACAGTCAGCAGTGTAATCAGCACCCAGCAGCAGCCACATGAACTGATGCTTATCAGCAGCCCAGCCAGACATCAGAAGGAGCAATCCAGACAGTCTGCAGCAACTTGGCATGTCAACTGCAACAAGCTTGCAGAGGAATTCGCTGTGGGCCTTGCCTGGTACTGCACCAATTTATGATCGACAAAAGAGCAAGTTGCAAAACACGAACGAGATTTCTTAAGGACTGTATGGTATAGAGAGGAGGAGGAGTTGCAGCCAGTTAGTTGGATTGTTGCCTCTTGCCTTTTTTACGGTATACAGAATGATAAATTCTCATCAAAAAAAAAAAAAAAAAGTCTTCACACTGCGGGATATCAACAAAAGTCAAGATCAGATCAGTGTGGTGCAGGCGCTCTAAAAGATAGAATGTGTGTTAATAGAGAGCAGGAAAAGGGTAACAAGACGAGGTAGTGGAAAATGCCACAAATATTTCGAAATTATTAAAGATCATGCAACGACAAAGCCAAAACACGCGCTCATTTTGACTTAATTAGTGAAACATGCCAACGAGTTGACTCCATGCACACGATGTGCGCTCGATCTTGATCTCAATCTCGATGCCCGATGATATCTCAAATATCGCTTGGCGCACTAATTAAAATTTATATATTTTTCGAGCGCATAGCTTAGCCCGAGATTTGTATTTCTAACCATTTTGTCATGTCCATTCTCATTGAACCAATAAATCTTATGCATAATATGGGTTTTGTTTACTTATAAAGATAAAAACGAAAAAAAAATTCGTTTGGCGCCTGCGAGCCAAATATTTTAAACTAAAACCATTTTGACAACCAAATTAGAGTACCTACATTTGTTTTTGGTTTTTGTTTTTTTTTTTTTTATTAACTTATTTTTAAGTCATTTGTTGGTTATGTTTTTGGTTCGCTTTTTATGCATATTTAACGCTTTATCGTGAATTAAT
This sequence comes from Chymomyza fuscimana, assembly GCA_949987675.1. Taxonomy (NCBI): domain Eukaryota; kingdom Metazoa; phylum Arthropoda; class Insecta; order Diptera; family Drosophilidae; genus Chymomyza; species Chymomyza fuscimana. The sequence goes on from OX465089.1 coordinate 43,040,926, forward strand.
TAAATATGCAAATTATGCCCGAGATTTGCGGTACTTGCCACGCATCAGAGCCACCGAAGATAACCCAACAACAACAAGAACAAATAACATTTTGGGCAATGCCATCTATACACGGAAATTCCTTTATCGTTTTTATTTTTATGAGTGAGCTCATAATTTTTGCCCAAGTTAGCAGCAAGTTTGGTGTTTTGGGCCAGGCTAATTTAGAAAAGTGATTAGCGCTTCCTACAAATCAGATAGAGAACCAAATTAAAAGATATAAATATTCTATCTGATGATTAAGTTAACACTACTGCAGCTTCGGATTATTCATAAGATGTCAAAAATGAGCTGCACACTGAGAGGTGACAAATTCCATGGTGACCATCAATTAAATATGGCACGTACCTGGTTCCATAGCTTTACTTAGTTTTGGGGTTTCACTTCTCATGGACAGGTTACTGTAAGTTAACCCAGTAGAGCTCCAATCAATTATCATAATATTAAGCTGTTGAACTATATACCGCTTGACTAAATTTCGGCACAAACTTTTTAAACTGTATACATAGTACGCTGGCCCATGGGGGTAACCTAGGTAGAGGGGTTTTGTGTGTTAACCCCACGAAACCAGAGTCAAAAAGTTGTTATAATAAAAAAATTATTACATATTAAGTACGTAACTAAGCAATCACGTTATTAAAACACCAACGTATCAGATAGATATATGTATATCTACTGATAAATTTACGGCAATGATGAGAAAAATGTAAACGAAATGCAAACCCCCAATAAATTCGTTATAATGTTTCAAATTAAGGTATTTTTTAATTATTTGGTTCCCATGTATTATTCTCAAAGGGATTATGATTATCCCTTGGACTGGCCATTATTTTCACGTTTTTCTCCAATCTTTAATTCTCGTTCTGAAAAAGTATGGTTTCGGACTAAATATATAATGAAAAAACCTTGGTAAAAATTAAATAAGGTCCACAGCTTTAGTAACTCTAAAGTACCCTATTCCAACGCAGTTCACGCAATTTTTAAAGGATCTTCTAGGTAAAGGTAATTTGGTATTTATACCCTGTACCTATAGGTACAAAGGGTATACTAGATTTGTGCAATGTATGTAACGGACAGAAGGTGGCGTGGCAGACCCCAAGTCCTTTATGCCAAAATGCTTGTCATAGCCTAGGGTAGCGAGCCATGTCCGTCTGTCCGTCCGTCTGTCTGTCCGTCTGTCTGTCCGTCTGTATGAACACCTAGATCTCGGAGACTATAAGAGCTAGAGATACGAAACTTTACCAGCTGGTGCGCATATTTCCTGAGATGAAGTTTGTTGAATCATGTCAATATCTTCACCCGTTCCCCCGCTGGAGATTTTCGCGGTTTTTAGCCATACCGTTCAAAATTTTCATTGGAAATTTAACAAAGCGATGCGTTATGGTTCCATGCATCTGTGTGTCAAAAATGAAATGAAATCGGACAAATACAACAGAAGTTATAGTCAAAAATGTACAAATTTCACCTCCCCTTGCCAATAAACTGCGTTAATATTTGACTCTACCTAATTATGGTAACAAGTGGCCTAGACTCCCCAATTATGGTAAGGTTATTCATGTGGCTCTAATGAACAAATCCACATCCAAACTTTATCGATGTGGCCCCCCACCCCCCGCAATCTATTTACAGTGTTTTCTCCCATACCCATCAGCATAGTCACTTGAAACTTGATTTTCGTCAAAATCATTTAAAATTTACGGAGCTTATAGGTATACACATCGTTTTTCACAAAAAAAAAAAAAAATCCAATTGGAAAGTTCTTAGAAGGAATTAGCTGGAATAAAATATTCTTTTGAGAAAATAAAATAAAAAAACTTTTTTTTGGCTATAACTCCCAAAGTTTCCAACCGATTTTAGTAAAATTTTGTGGTATCTCCACAATTTCAAAAATATTTTTATAATGCAGCCCATATGAATGAATGTCCACACCGTTTTTGGTGACTGTAGTTTCTTTACAAACAAAATATTTGATTGTATTGCAGTTTATAGGTAAGGGGTCTACACACACTTGTAACTATAACTTTTTAAGTTCTTATCCGATTTTAAAAATTTCTACGGCATTTGTTCTTTAAAACATAGATCATAACTTTTGTAAATTCGAATAAATCCTATAGTTTTTGTAGTGTGGGTGTTCTCGTACGGTGGAACGGAGCAAGATATTGACACAAATCAAAAAACTTCATCTGTCTGACTATCCTTTTGGTCAAATTTGAGCTCTATAGCTCTTTTAGTTTCTGAGATCCTTTCGTTCATACGGTACTACATATTCGATAAACTGTTACAACAAATTTGTAGGCACCAAAAAACTGTATCAGATATCCACTCTTGTAAGCTATGAAGGCATTTTAAAATTTATATGACCCACCATTGTTGAGCCAGGAGCAGGTGAGTTTGAACGTAAAACAAGAAGTTCTATTTAGATAAAAAATTTTAAAAAATTTGTAATTATCTCTATCACGAAGCATTCGAATATCGAAGGCGATAATATTGCCCGGGCATAAATCTAAAGAAATTAATAAAGTTATGTCGTCGAAGCCCTAGGGAAACTAAACCCGGGCGGACTGCAAACAACTTCTTTAGTTGCTTTCGATCGATTTCCTTGGTGAACATACTACAAATTTCCGTGCAACTTCCATTGCACGTTTTATGAGCAAAGCGATGTACTGGAAGAGCTCAATAGAATACGAGATATGTATATGTCTTTTTATAGTACTGCGGTAAATAAAAGTATAGATGTCATTTCGACATTTCATCACCACATCAGGATTTTCAATAAATTAATTATGCAATAATTTAAAGGTATTGAAAATGTCTCCAGTCTAATGTAACGCCGGGTAGCAAATCCAAATCTTGCATTCAGAATTATCATAAATGACAAATCACTTTTTCGATATTTTCGATAATGAAAATGAAAAAATTATTAAAACGTAGCTATATAAGAATTTTACAAAAAAAAAAATATTTTTATATTTTATTTGTAGCTTGGACAAATCGCTTACGAAATCGAAAAGAGTACGCTACCGATGGCCACATTTGGTATATACATTTGCCCAATTTTGTTGAAAAGTATACGAATAAAATGCAATTAACAAACAAACCAACAGATGACCCACCCTATATTAACAAAAACAGGAACATGTTAACTAACGTAGACTTTCAAAAGAGCCATAGATATCAAAGAGTACATTTATTTTCGTTTTTTTATTTACGGTAGTATCGATAGTTTAATTTTTCGGATACTATCAATGGTTTTGTTCAATATATCGATAGTATACTGAAGTGAAATTTTTTGAAAATTTTTGGCATAAAAAAAACTAAAAATCGTTGCCGCATTAGCCTTAATGATTGCCGCTGACGCCCAGCCTTTCCGGACAGTAGACGACTTTGGCTTCCGAAATTTCGAATTTTATAAAATTCGTTTTGCAAAAAACAGGAAAAAAGATCTCTAAAAATGAGGTAGCAGCAATATTTGACATTTCACATTATTTGGCCAGACAAAATTTAAGCCAAGATGCAAAACCATTGAGCTTTTGGAAGGTTAGTAGAAACAATTTAAAAATGTAATTAAAAATTATTCTACCTTCGGGGATCCGACTATGTTGGACAACAAAACTTTGTCAAAAAAAAATGTTTACACTCCTGCCAATCCTACTGAAAGTGAGAGGATAAATGTTCAGTAGAAGTGGCCTTATAGTTTTGGAATGAAGGACTCGACTGAAACCTACAAATGTGGACATGTTGGTCTTCTGCCACAAAAACCAGCTTCTTGAAAGATCATGTTTTTTTGATTGTTAATTGTTGAATGGACACTCTATTTGGGTTTTAAGATGTAATTTTAAAAGGATCTCTTTTTACAATGTTATGAATAAAACGTTTCTGTTAAACATTTTGAAATACTCTTTTGTAAGTGTTAGAATTTTCCCCAAAGCTTTATGGTATTTCTTTCAACTATCGAAGTTTAAACTATCGAGTGGTGGCACTATCGATAGTATCCCACCTCTACTACGGTAAAAGCTAAATAAAATTTTGGATATTTTTTTTTTGAAGAAGGAAAGCACTTTTTTAACATCTTCAAACAGAAGTGGAGAACGCGGGCAATACTTATTAATGTTGCTTTAACGAAAACTACAAATTCGTGTTTTCCGCGGGAATCTCGAAATCGTCAAAGCCAAACACACATGTCTTTTCCCATTAAAGAGCACCAGTTTCTTCACTATCAAAGTAATATAAGTATTAAAATATTTTTATTGAATTCTCAACGGCATCGTTGATATTTGTTCATTAAATTTTACCATTCATTTAAAAGCCACAAACACACAAATATCTTAAACATAAAATAACTGACAAATATAGCCAAAATAAACCACAAACTGTGACAATAAAATTTCACCAAAACAGTTTAAAAAATGTTTGAATTACGTATGAATTTTTTACTGCCTACTACTACTTCATGTGCACATAAATTTAATAATACATACATATATATATAGGTATTTCTTGGTCCAGATGCGCTATACCGATTTTAATATTTTATGGCCCATTACAAATCCTGAATAATTAAGCGTTTTCCTTTTTTGGCCACACAAATGGGCTCAACTATTTTGTTGAGCTTAAAGACAGCTATGTTAACCAGACTGCGAACTGGCCAGGCTAAGGCCCAACTAGCTAAACCGTCCTCAGACGCTTCTCTAATTGATGTTAGCCCATAATTTTCTATTGGAAAATGTAGCAATTAATTGCTTTGCCGTTGCAAATAAAACGCGGCGATGCCCCACTGTGCGCACCGCACACTGCGCAACTCGCATAAAATCTCAACGATAGGCCAATAAAAGTTTACAAGTCCAAATAACTAACTTGTGGCATAGTGAAACTACTACCAAGATAGAGCTTTTATAGTATTCTCAGAGCAGAGCTCTACTATACAACAACATATATATACATATATTGGTTACAGAATTATGCACTCGGTTAAGTTATATGGGGATGTGCGGGAGTTTGATCTTCTAGATAGTACTATGTGCGATGTGTGGGATGTGAGATTTTAATTTGGTAAACAGCATTGACTACAAGGCGTAATTAGAACAACATATGTCTGTAATACAAATATAAACCAGCAACTAGTCCAATACTTGTATATAAGCAACTAGTCCAATACTTGTATATAAGTTCAAGCAGCTAAAGAAATCACACATGATCAAGGCGAAATTTAATCTCTCAAAGTTCAGTTGCTCTTGTTGGATATTCCACTGCAAGTGTAAACCAACTACAGATCTGAATAAAGTAATCAATAAGACTTACATGTAGGGGGTTTTTTTTAGTTCATTTTTGTATCGGTACACATTCCTGCTCATCAATGAACCATTTTGTGTTCAGTGTCGTTTATCGTTCATAAATAGAACATATGGTAGACCCTTAAAAAACTTTCAAAAGTTATTACTACTTTTACTTACAAAATTCTAATATTATTTTGAATAAAACTACTTTGGGATACCCTTTTCATTACATCATGAAATACAAAATAAATAAATGAAGACAAAATAATTGATGTGTTGCAAAATGGGCAATAAAAATGCTCATACTCTTTGGGGTGCCACAGAAAACAATTTCTTTTCAATTTCTTTACAATTCCTAACATGATTCGTAACGGTTTTAAAATCTTTGATAAAATTGTTTGAGATTTGATTAAATTCGACAATAAAACCTATTTTATTCAAAGAAACTGTTACTTATTTGGAAAGGTTATTCAATTTCTGATTTATCTGTATCTTTATGTTTTGATAAATCTTATGTTTTAATTCATGGTTTTCATTTTTACAAAATCTTTATTAAAATTTTTTGTAAATATGCCGTTCTGTGTCAACGTGCAAAATCTTTTCAAGCTAAGGAGCTGCCACCTAGTTACTGTATTAAATAATAATAATTCGGAGTACTTATTTTACCATATTAATAGATGTTTTTGATGTTAAATGAAAGTTAAAAAATTGCTTGTATTATTTTAAATAAGTTGTCCTTATGAACTGCGACGAATTTAATGCCCAGTTGAATAAATAAGTGCTGTGCACCTTTTTCTCCTAGTGTGGCAACGTACGACGTGTTTGTGATAAATGTGAATGTCAATAATTAAATTTACAGTTCATAATCAAAAATAAAAACAAACGTGTAATAAAATTAAAAATGTAAGTAAAAATTTTTTTAAGGCATTAATGGCTAATAATCCTGCTGTTGGCATTTTGAAAATAATTTTCTCTTTGCGTGCAAATTATCAAATGTAATCTAACGAATTTTGCCATTCACAACGCTGATGACAGCTTTTGACCAGTAGGGTTGTCATACAAACTCATTTATTGAGCGGGAGCATAATTCAAATTTCATTCATATTTATTTTGTACAAATAAAAAGTAAAAGGTTGCAAAATATGCTGAAAATTATCGCTTAATGTAATAAAGAATAAACTTTCTTGTTAAAAAACATTTATTTAAATAAGTGTATAAATGCTCTAAAATAATTGTAGGAAAGTGGCAACCCTTTGCTGCCATTCTAGCAAAAGCGTAAACATTCGGAATTAATTGTCCGAAAAATGAAATCTTTGAGATTTCTGTGGCACCTACGGTTTTTTAAAGATTTGTTTTCAAACCGTTGCCAAAATCTTCAAAGATTTCTGTGGCACCCCGGCTTGTATAAGCTGCTAAGTTCAACAAAAGCGGTACAATTCAAGCGGATGTTTTCGCAGTTTTTTTTATCGATCCTTTAATTTGTACCCTAAGTACAGATCCCTTTTCACGAATCTTCATCTTAAACTCTTCTGCAAAAATGTCTACTTCAACATCGGAGAGGAATTATTTTTGATTTCAGCGAGTTGATACTCAGAAGCCAAGCTCCCAACAGTTTTGTCGGGTTCGGGTTTTTTTTACCGAAAGTTCTTATTGACTCGTTTCATTTCCTAAAAAAAAAAGTTTCAAAAACATTAAGTAAAGAAATTTGGTGTCGTTATATAATTTGCTCGAAGAAAGGCTTTATTGCATTTTTACCTAGTCCATAAAAAAGGTCAAATTTCTGGATAGGGTATGTTTGAAATATTTCCCGGCTGAAGTTTAAAGAAGTACTAATCTACATGGAAAATAACCAAATGGGCATCACTAGTTGTCATTAATTAAGTTATTTGTTAATGGCACATTTAGACGATTGTACCGATACATCTAATTGATGACGATAACACTTTTTAGTTGAATGCACAAACTAAAAAATTATGAAAAAATGAGTCAGGCTAAAACCAAATTAAATATAAAAAATATGGACATCTCACCATCCTAGGTTCACAACTATAGTCTTAGTTTCAGTTTTTTTTTTCTTTTTTTTTTTTACTTCAAGGTTTTTATCCACATTTTTTCCTTTTAAATTCAATTTTACATAAACAAAAATTTACACAACACAATTTTTCACATCTTAGTTGTAAAGCTTCTTTTTAAGCTAATCTCTATAAGTTGTATAAATAAACTAATATATAAATATGATGCTATACTAAAAAATGCTATCCAAACCAAAAAAAGGATAAATTTCCGGATAGGGGCAAGCAAAGTACAAATCTAGCTGGAAAAAGGCTAAATTGGCATCACTGACATACATGCATTTATGTGTGTAGTAATAAAACTATTGCATAAAATCAAATCATAAAATATAATAAAAATAAAATAAAAAAATCACATAAAATAAAAAAATACATCTTCGAAGTTACGTTTTCAGTTACAGCACTACAATAAAAAGAAATGGAAAATAAATTTTATTCGCCGTCATATAAAAATGTTTATAATTTGGCAGCTAATATATTCACTGAAATACTCGTGGCTAATATTTCGTTGTTTACAATAAATAATAGAAATAGCAGATGTTCGCAATAATTATTTTTTTTTTAAATTTTTCAATTAGCACTTGTAAACATTGACCATTTGTAAACAATCAACAGCTGACTTTATTGTGACCGTTTCTGTTTAAAAGGGGTCTACGCAGCATGAAAATTTCCATATGGAATGTTTTTCATATTATTTCATATGGAGCCACCAGTGTGTGCACAGTAAGACAAAGTGCTATTTTTTATCGAGTTATCGTTTTTTTTTTCGATATACATCGATATTTTTTCCGATACTTTGGGTTAATGTGGCCACACTCACATTATAATCAGCTGCTTTATGTTTACATAAATTAAGCGCGCAAAATAAGACAAAGAAATAAATAAAACAAACATGGATTTGTATCAAGTATTGTTAACTTTACTAAATGTAAACAATGCGTGTATGACTGGCTACCTAATTGTAAAAAAGTTGGCTGCAAAAAAAAAACATCTTTATTTAACATTTTAGCAATTTCCTCCCATGCACTTTTTCTCACCAGTGCATTAAAGTGAATATTGTGTGTTATATCCCATAACACTGGATACTCCTCCACTGCTTTTGTAAGCGCTATTTTCTCTTCTCGTGGAAATGATTCACACCATTTTCTCCTACCTGCCATTTCGAACAAAATATAGTGCATATATGTATGTACATTGTACATACATATATTAATTCGCGCCAAAGCGGAAAATTACAAACAGCTGCTGTTAGTGTTACCACACCTAGTGAAGTAGTGACGCCATCTAACGTTAAGCATTTTTAAAATTAAAAGACAACACTGTTTTGTTTTGTTATCTGCATCCCATTGTCAAAAATTTTTAAACGGAATTTTTCGCGACTATTTTTTTATATGAAGTTTTACATTTTTTTGCGTGCTGCGTATAGTCCTTAACCTTGTATTCGTGTTCTGGGTCCATTGGACCCGGAGAAAATTTTGAAACTAAATACTGATGTTTGTATGTAATATTTTCCTATAAAGTAAATTTATTCATGTAAGCGGACTTAAAATCTACCTACTGTGTGAGTTTTAATGTGTTTGTCTGGAAAATGTGTGAATGAGAGAAGCGAAACGCACACATGCCGCGTACGTGTTCTCGGGTCCATAGGACCCGTCTCTTTTTCACGTATGTACATATGTATGCTATATTGGTAGAAAACAGAAAAAATAGAACAAAAACGGTCTCTCACTGAGCCGAACACTTTTTTCGTTTCGCTTTTCGGTTCTGGTCAGTGTTTTCGGCTGAGCAAAACAAATGTGTCTCTCACACAATTACACTTATGTTAAGACACTTTGAGCGATCGCTCACTAAAAGGCTCTCAGCAAAACACCGCGTTGCAAAAAGCGGCCGCGAAAAGTGTCTTTATTTTTGTAATGTGTGTGAGAGACAAAAGAGTCAAAAGGACAAGAGAGAACATATTTTTATGTTCTTTTCATTTTCGATCCAAATTATGACTAAACGTAACTGTACTAACCCTAATCCAAGCTTTCCAACTCTAAATATAGCTCAAAGCTTCTCCAAGCTTTGAGCATAAACTCACATATCTCAAAGCTAACACAAAATGCATTGAGTGCAGCTTGAGAATGAGCTTTATATTATTTCTATACTCTTACTGAGAGTACGTTAACGGCTTTTTTCGGAAACTCTGAAAGTGTTGACCGTTTTTTGCGAGCTCTGCAAGTCAGTTAGTATTGCGTCGTATTCAGAGCATATCAAACTATCGTTATTATTTTTTTTACCTTGTTGACCTGTCTCCACCTATTTTTTAATGAAAAATAAAGTCACTATTTTGCGAAATACTTCGGTCTTTTAAATGAATATGTATTAAAAATAGCTATTCTCCATAAGAAATATATTATGGGTCCTCTGGACCCTAGAACACGGAAATGTGTTGAAACATGAGAACACGAATACAAGGTTAAGGTGTCTACGCAGCATGAAAATTTCAATATGGAATTTTTTTCATATTATTTCTAATGGAGCCACCAGTGTGTGCACAGTAAGACAAAGTGCCATTTTTAATCGAGCTATCGTTTTTTTTGCGGTATATATCGATATTTTTCCGATACTTTGGGTTAATGTGGCCACACTCACAGCTGCTTTTTGTTTACAAAAATTAAGCGCGCAAAATAAGACAAAGAAATAAATAAAACAAACATGGATTTGTAACAAGTATTGTTAACATTACTAAATGTAAACAATGCGTGTATGACTGCCTAAAAGTGCATTTTGTGTGTTATATCCCATATTAGCGCCATTTTTGGTTTTCTTGGAAATGATTCACGCCGTTTTCTTCTACCTACCATTTCGAATAAAAAAATTGTGCGTATATGTATGTATATTAATTCGCGCCAACGCGCAAAAGCTGTTGTTAGTGTTACCACACCTAGTAAAGTAGTGGCGCCATCTAACGTTAGGCATTTTTAAAATTAAAATACAACACTGTTTTGTTTTGTTGTCTGCGACCTATCGTCAATCATTTTTAATCGGAACTTTTCGCCACCATTTTTTTTATATGAAGTTTTTCATTTTTTTGCGTGCTGCGTATAGGCCTTTAAGCAAAAACTATGTATCCCATGTTGTAAAAGTAGTCTTAGCAGCAGGGCTATATGAGAACTATGAGAAATATCGAATTAATTATGTAGGGGGAAAATTCTAATAACAACTACACATATAAGCCAAAGATCTAAGCTGGGAACTAAAAAACGCATGATACATGCTTTACCATAGGCCTTTTGATTTTTGGGTAGCTGCGCTATCAGGCTATGTCACTTAACCAGATAATATTTGCATTTTTACCTACCAGTTCTCTCTTATTCTCTAATATTCATGTCTTACCCCCGGCGCTCCCCGTTAGCCGTTGTATAAACTTAACTTATTTTTCCTTAAAACAAGATACATCATTTACAACTAAGGTTTTTACGCTTGCTGTTGAGTTAAGGAGTTGCTCAAGGACTCCACAAGCTAAAGCGTGAATCCCTTTTTATTACTTTATAAGTTGAAATTTTGAGTTTGTGCTTCTTTTTTCGTCATTTTATAAATTTTAAATTTGGCGCGTTGGCACCCTTCTCCGATTAGGTGTTGATTCAGCTCGTTGTAGGTGGCTATTTAGTACATAAAATGTACAAGACTCACCACCAGGCGCGGATCCAGTATTTGGCTTTAGGCGGGGATTTCCCTTCGAAGTATATATGTATCAGAAAACAGTTAACAGCTATTATAGGGTATATTTTCCAACAAAATTGGGCAAATGTATACACCAAATGAAAGTTTGAAACTGGTTCTACAGGCCCGTATCATACGGGATAAAAAAATGCAAATAAATAAAAAAATTATATTAGATAAATTAATTAAAAATTTATCCCTAATCGAAGATGCCAGTCTTTGAGGCAAATTCTCGTCATTTCCGGGAAGTTTTGATTTTCTGCTACAATTTAAAGTAAACTGCTGCTGAGGCACATCAAATACTCCGAAACACTTATAGTGAGATTGCTTTTAGTGAAAGAAAACGTCGTGAGTGATTTCTGCCCTTCAAAATTTGTGATTTTAACGTGGAGGACAAGCATAGCGGTGGGCCAGAGAGAGTTTTCGAAGACTCCGAATTGGAGCAATTGCTTGATGAAGACTCGTGCCAAACACAAAAAAAAATGGCAATATTATTGGGATTTATTCAACAAGCGATTTGAAAACGCCTTAAAGCCTTCGGAATGATTCAGAAAAAAGGGAATTGGGTTCCGTACGAGTTGAAGCAGAGAGATGTTGAGCGGCGTTTCTTCACTTGTAAACAACTGCTTCAAACACACAATCAGAAGGCGTTTTAATATCGAATCGTGATCGGCAACGATTGACTATGATAATCCCAAGCGCAAAAATCCATGGGGAATGCCAACCTCCACATCGACGACCAGTCCTAATATTCACGACGCTAATGTTATGCTCTGTATTTGGTTCGACCAGCTAGGTGAAACCATGACAGGAGATCGGTATCTAAAGCAATTGATGCGTTTGAGCCGATCATTGAAAGAAAAACGGCCACAGTACCCGACAAAGTCATCCTTCAGCATGACAATGATCGGACACATGTCGCCAGACCGGACACGCTTAAATAGGATGGCCTACCTCATCCACCGTACTCTCCAGATATTGCTGCTTCGGATTACCATGGGTTTCGATCCTTGGGACACAGTCTAGCAAACCAGAAATTCTACTCTTATGAAGAAGTCAAAAAATGGGATTCTTGCGTCGCCTCAAAAGATTCACAGTGTTGATGTGTTGAAAAAGCTTTGTCACTCATCTACTCAACAGCAAGCGTGAATACCGTAATTACAAAATTCAGAGCAACAGCGTTGAAGGGCCTATACTTAAGGTCCGTCTATATATGAGTGGCACTTTGAAATTGGAAAAAGTATATAAAATTGGCTTAAGAATTTGTGTGAACAATAACTTTTTAATCTTCCCGGTCCCAGTGCAAACTGCTGTTGATTACCTCCAGCAGCTGCACCTGTGTCTAATTAATAGTTCCATAGTCAAGGACCAGATTCAGCTGGTCCAATTCCATAGGAGACCTGTAATAGGGCAACTTTAATCAGACATTTAGCTACCCAGCACGCGTCATACACTGTCTATCTTTCAATTTTACCGAAATTTTTCTTAAAATGTATTAATTGATATTTTATGCATAGCTATGGGAAAAGGCTTGTTCCAGTCTGTTTTTGACTATAAAATCAATATCCGTTTTTAACATCATGGGGATTTGAAGCTGTCTTATGGACTCTGTTAATGAAATATTTCCTTTATTCTATATGGCACATTTGGCATATGGTGCATTGCTCCATTAAGACTACGATTATTTTCGGAATCGTATTCTTGCTGAAGTGTAAAGTTCGTATGTTCGATTCGACCAGACAACTTGTCAGAGGGAAGGAAATATTGGTTCCTGCCGAATTCTCTAAAAAGACCAAAGAAACCAAACAGCGAATATCAGCTTTGATAGATGAAATTTGTAAGTTCTGTGGGGTCTTCTACGATGTGTTACACATATCAGAGCAAAATGTTTATACTCACTACAAGATTAAAACAAAAATGTAGACAAATTACGCATAAAAATCGACTGACTATTTAAAACTAATAACGATGACTCCGTCTGTGGGACCCACCGCTGCTTCTACTAGATCAGCATTGTTGGGTGATTTATTGAAAATTAAATTTTTCACCAACAGAGGTCGAGGAGCCAAACCCAAACACTAAACCACTATACAGTAACGAAACCCCAGAAATGATGGTACTAGACGTTTAGTCGGTCGGGTGGATCGCTGGATCGCTCGAACGGTCGGTCAGCTACCCAGAGATTTAGCTAGTCAGCAAATGAGGCAGTGCACCAGCCAGCAAGTTAATTATGACTTGGCTTGTGGTTGCTTTGTTGCTGAGAGGGTGAGGCGTTTAAAGTGCTTTGTGGGTGGGTAGGTGCAGAGGAGCGGGCCACAAACCTACAGACAAACCATACAGCAAACAAGTGTGCAGGTTATTTTCTGTTAATTAGTCTTACGTGATGAAACTTCATTGCCGATGGGAGGTGCCCATGCCGCGCGGCATATTTAATGGCTGGCTCGTCTTGAATCGGGGTTGGATGTGCGGTTGGGCGTTATAAAAAATTTGCACACATATGGAACTACAATAGTAAAACTATTATATTGACTGTACTATGGAGTGTGTTAACAATTTGTGAACAATTTTCACCAATTTACAATTATTTTTTTTTAGTGCGCGGAAGAATTGTTAAAAAAACAAAAACAAAAAAATTCCAGACAGAGACAAAAAGTTCATTAAAGCAAATATTGCAAATGAAATTTATGTAGTCAATTTAAATACACCAAACAACAACAAACAGCTCAGTGGAATATTGCCAAAATAAATAGCAAAATAATAAAAGAAGGTGTAAAGTCTAAAAGGCCGTAACCAAAAAGCCAACAACACCCAGCAGTAACAACAGCAACAACAACAACCTGAACAGTATTCACAACCCCAACAACAACTAATCGAACTGGTCATCAATTGACCAAAGCCAAGTAATGGTCGGTCAGCATCCCAGCCAGCTATGAAGCTAGCTAAAACCGCCAAGCGATCGATCGAACGACAACGACGACCTGAAACGGCACAGCAACGGTCAAACGCAGCGATCGATCTTTGGGCCGCACTGCATTGAAGAAGATCCTAAGAGCTACAGTACGAGTTCGCAGTAACCAAGAGAGCAAGACGCACATAAACAGCTAGCCACATGGCAGACGACAGACGGCAGACAGAGGCACACAACATACGCATGGCACAGTGGTCAAAACTTTATTGAAATTAAATGAAAGCGAAAGCATTGCTTGGGGCTACCTTTCCAATTTCTCTCTTATACTTAGTTGTTTTTTTCGATGAAGAAGAAGAGGAAGCCGACATAATAAAATAAAGTGTAAGTATTATCAAAGAATATAGATGTAGATAGATATAGATATGTAGTTCTATATTCTTTGGTATTATCTAATGTTTTGATAATTAATTCGTAATAGAGAAAGAGACGCATGCGTCTTCCCAATTTTACTCTTCCAATGTGTTCAGGAGGACTCTATAAATTAATATAGATATGTATGTCCGTACGGTCGTCCATCCGTTTTTAATAACCAAACTTGAAAATTAACTTCTTGTTGCTTCTTTTGCTATACCCCCTTTTATCCCCAAATAATTTCAAACCTACATATTTTCTACAATTTCGGAGTTGGAGCTTTATTTATTTATTTATTTATTTATTTTTTTATTTATTTATTTATTTATTTATTTATTTATTTATTTATTTATTTATTTATTTATTTATTTATTTATTTATTTATTTATTTATTTATTTATTTATTTATTTATTTATTTATTTATCCTAATATTATAAATGTTCATTTAATAACTAATTACAAAACATAGAGTTTAGCCTTTACAGCTTTACAACTATAATATTTACATTTTAAGCATTAAGTCAAAATATTTGTTATATAATATTAAAAGCTTTATTTTTCATAAGAAAAGTGGGGAAAATAGAAAGTCATTTTTATACTGTCGTACTTCGGGTAATGAATCCGAATATTTTAATCGAATTTTATTCGGATTCGTTATGTTACCACACATTTGTTGCTCTCAATTTCACTAAAACGAATTTTTTATATGACTTGAATCCGACTACTTGGTAGCACGTGGAATCAAAACGAATTGGCAAAATAGGTTCATAAGTCCACGTAATTGAAACCGAAATAATTTTTTAAACATCCTTCGATATTCTTAGATTCTATTTATGGTAATTTCCAGTTAGATATTTATTGATAATTATTTTTAATTAATTCTTTTTTAAAATAACACAAAAATAGCACGCACAACTCAAAACCAATTTTTGGTATAAAAAATTGTATAAAGAAATGGTTCATGTCCTGCATGTTTTGCATAAAAGATCTATTCTGTAACTTTTTTTACAACATAAAATAATAAAGTACTAGCAATAATTGAATCAAAAGGTGCAGGCTGTGCTAACAAACAGTTAGGGAAATATCAGGTTATATCCTGGGCAAATATAAAATATTTTTTTATTTATTTATTTATTTATTTATTTTATTTGAGGGGTACAACTAAGTTCAGTTGACCTTATATTATAAAAAAAGTATAATTTATTTAGAAAAGAAAATAGAGCGAGGGAATTGATATGAACTAATCCGCGTCTCTAGCCCGATGGGTGAACTTTTTAATGATATGCACCAACTCACATCAAGAACTGGCCAGAAACTTGGATTTACAATATTAAAGTTGAAAAAAGGAAGCAAGATAAAAATTAAACATTATATCGCAAAAAAAGCCAATGGATCACCGTTGACCAAGTGGGTGACTCATAATATAGGATTGGTCAAGGATGTTCGAAGTGGCAAGTCAAGGTGACTTAAGATAGAAGAAGTGATAGATTGAATAGACCGTTCCAAAGAGAGGAAATTGTAAAAGTTATTATAGTTAGAGCATAAGACACGGAAAGGGTCGTGCAAAGCATAATTAGATCTAGAAAATTGTAAGGCTAAGTGTCGAAAATTACGAGTTACTCTGGATGGTATGACAAAAGTAACTTTGCTAAGAAGTACATTGGAATCGATAATCGGATATTTGGGTCTCAGTTTAAGCCACGAAGTGCAAAAAGGAGAAATTGCTTTTGTACGGACTCAATCATGTCCTGATAAAGGTGGTATTGAGGGCTCCAAACGCAGGAACAATATTCCAAAATTGGACGGACAAGAGAAATATAAAGAAGTTTGGTTGTGTAAGGGTCGTTAAACTCTTTAGACCAACGCTTAATAAAAGCACACCTCTAGCTTTATTCACGATGTTGCAAATATGATTCCCTTGAAAATAAAAGCTTACTCTATAAAAGCATAATAATGCCATTTTGGTATTATGGCATCCAAGTCTGGGGAACTGCAGCTAAGTCCAATATGAAAAAAATTCAAACTTTGCAAAATAAAGTCTTGCGCAAAATTGCTGATGCCCCATGGTACATCCGTAATCGCAACCTTCACAAGGATCTAGGCATTCCTTTTGTGGGTGACTTGTTAAATAAACTAAGCGACCGATACGCGGATCGCTTACGATCCCACCCGAATTCTCTTGCTTGCGCCCTGGCCGGTCACAGACCGCGAAGACGCCTGAAGTCGTTATACATATAATCTAAATCGCTAATATAGCTCGTGCTTCATATTTATATATCATGAGGAAATGTTTAAAGATGTATGAATCTCGCTGTCCTGTGCTCTCTCAGGTTAAAGGCATTTGAATTAGTAGATTGAATCGAATCTATTGGTAAATTTTGTTTTTGTAAATATTATGTAAATCTGTAAATATGTATATAGTAATTTAAGGTCAGACACACTCTCGATGCGTTCTAAGGTAGAAGATTCTAAAGAGTAAGTAGCTAAATAAGGAGCAGAACGATAAAATGTCATAACGTTACATTTTGTCTTGTTGAGAAAGAGTTGGTTGATATTGCACCAACATTGCATATTATCAAAATCATGCTGAAGAAGTAAGTATTTATTATTATCGGAGTAGGACATACAGAGTTTAACTTCATCCGCATACATAAGAATGTGAGAAGATGAGATTACTTGAGGGAGATCATTTAAAAATAAGTTAAAAAGAAGAGGGCCTAGATGGCTACCTTGAGGTACCCCTGACGTGGCATTAATTTCTGTAGATTCGCAACCTTTAAAAACTACCTTCTGGACTCGGTTGGATAAATAGGACGATATCCAATTTAAAAGACAAGAAGGAAACCCCAGACGAGACACTTAAACAATCAGAAGACTATGGTTTACCGAGTCAAATGCTTTGCTAAAGTCAGTATAAATCACATCAGTTTGCTTTTTTTCTGTAAAACCATGATTAATAAGAGATGAAAGTTCTAAAAGGTTAGTAGAAGTGGACCGACGTTTTACAAACCCATGTTGGGAATCCGACATTAAAGAACGACAGTAGTGTTGCAATTCTGAAGTTGCAATCCTTTCAAAATTTTTTGGAATTGATGAAAGCTTGGCAATACCGCGGTAGTTCTCAATGTTGGACTTGGAACCTTTTTTATGAATAGGGATAATGAAGGATTCATTCCAGATGGCCGGAAGATAAGAATATTTTAATGAAGTGCGGAAAAGAACAGATAATGGCGTAGAAAGAGAGTGAGCACAATGCTTTAAGACGCAACTAGGAATGGCATCGGGGCCAGGGGAGAAGGATGATTTAATGGACAGAAGGGATTGCAAAACGTCGGTTTCAAAGATTTCTGGATAAGCAATAAGATTTGAATGTGGTAGGCTATAGGGATATTTAAGGTCAATGCTATACGGGTTGGCAGAATAGGTAGTTTGAAAAAATTTCGCAAACAGGTCGGCGATTTCTGAATTGTTGTTAGTAGAGCTTACATTTTTGAAATATAGCAATGCAGGAAATAAGGAAGAAAAAATGTGAAACTACGTACACGTAAAAACGAAACGATTCGTTTTCGGTAGCATGGCTGAATTTTCTTTTTCGTTTTTGCGTGCACCAACTTTTTTTTGCCAATAACTTTTTATATTTTCCTTACGCTTTTCGATAACTCTCATATTTCTTTTGCTCTCAACGCCAAAAATAATTATCCAAAAACATCTTGCTTGAAATTGGAAATTAATATCTAGAAATACCAATTAATATTTAAAAATATTTCAATTTAAAATACGTACCCCTTTTTGGCAATTCGTTTTGGTTCATCTTGCAATAAAGTAGTGGCCACATCCACAAAAAAAAAGTTTTGGTGAAATTGGGTGTACCAAAAAAGTGAAAACAAAACAAATTCGAATATTTTAATCGTTTTTGTTTTCCGCAACGCAGCTGAAAATTATATATAATATAATCGGATCATAAATGTCGGAAATTATCGAAATATATTATAATATTTTTGAGGCCAAAGCTCAAAGCGCTTCAGCAGCAGAAGCATACCTAATTGATTTCTTCAAAACTGAAGCGTTTTTAGATTTAAGTTATTTTGCCGTATAACTTGAATTTTGTGTTTATTTTTGACAGCTATAAAAATAAGTATTAATTAATAAATTATAAATTTATCGCCATGGATATAAAGTTGCATTATAATGTGATGGTAAACACATGCGTACATGTAAAGCTTAAAGCTTTTAATGAGATTATCTCAATTTAAGCTAAATATTGGCTTCATGAACAACATAATTTTTTTCTGTAATGAGTGTTTGTTTCCGGTTATGTTATTTATTTCCAAAGTCGTCCAAAGTCGCTGGTTTCTTATTATAGCCCAACGTTAGTTAGTGTCCTAAACTAGGCTCCTAGCTGGAGCCAAAAAACACCAATAAAAGATTATTACACATTTCGATAAATACCGCGTTCGCCAAGTTTTTTCTTCAATAGATTTAGATTCTGTCACTTATGTTTCGATCGTACAAGTATATGTTGATTAGCGTTTTTAAAAGTTTCTTAAGAATCCAATAGCAATATTCTCAATTTTTAAAAAAAAATGCTCATAAACAGCGGTGGGCAGGAAAAATAACGGAAAGAGCCCTATAACAACATCAACAACAAAAGTCCCGTTACGGTCGCCCAAGCAATTTTCGAGTGGGAAAATAAAACTTGCACACTGTGTGTATTTTGTTTATGTAAGTTGCTGCGAGTCGAGCGATGTCACACCGCATGTATTTTTTTGTATCTGCTTGTACGTATACACTGAACGAAATTTTGCAACCCGTTCAAAGACACAGAAAAGTCATATGAGTTTATATGACATTTTTAATTTACCAAAAAAATCACTCGATCTTATAGTTGCCAAATTATCTATATCTAAGTTTTCGTCAGCGAGCACTACGGTCACCCAAGCATCGTCGAGCTGGGTGTATTTCGTTTTTGTAAAATGGTCGGCTTTCTGCCTGATCGTCTGGCTGGCGCCACTTGCAAGACATAACGGAAAGAGCACTCGGAGCAAAAAGAGCCAAGGCGTGCCCAACGCTGCCCATAAATAAAAAATTTGCTTTATGAATGTTCAAGTTTTACTAGAATACATTGAGGATATAGGCATACTGACATGAGTGTGCACACCAAATTTAGGGGCTTTTGGTTAAGTGTTCTCACAATAACTGAAAATAGCATCTTATGAGTGGTTACCGTTCCACATATAAAACAAATTGTGTCGATATCTTTGATGTCGCAAGCCAGCGTAAGTCTTAAAAATTAGTTTGCCCTTATTACTTTTTGACATTTGGTAAAAAATTTTGTTTTTACTTTGTACCACTGTGCAGCGATCATCTGAGCTATCTGCCGCTGCGCGCTGGCACATGTGAACGCCAAAAAAGTTGCCTGTATTGGGTACGGGTATGGTCATCCCAGTATGGGCTGTGGCTGACCGTTTGGGGCGAGTCAACGGGCGGCCGATTCACCTGTCGCGCGTTTTGTTTGCTTTACGCAACAACAAGCTGGCGTGGTGGAACAAGACGACGCAGGAGAAGATCGAGCAGCAAGTGTGGAAATATTGTCCAGCAAGACGAAGCTGCCGCTGCTGCAGTTGCTGCTTTATGCGAATTCTATGAATTTGATCGTTTTGTTGGAAGCGTATTAGATATTTGGCATTTTGGCGTGCAGTCTCCAAAGCAATAACAACCGAAACAACAACAACAATAACGGCAATAATCGCCATTTGACTGACATACAATGCAAAAATGTTAAGCACACACATGTACACACTGGACAAGCGAACTTGCAGGTACACACTGGACAAGCACTTGCAGGTCAGCGCGCACACGTGACCTCCATGGCCGGGGCATTGGGAGGGGGTTAATAGCGGATCGCAACAAGTTGCCATGATCGATGGAATTGCTGCTAGAGTCTAGCAAATAAAATGGATTATAATTATACTGTGGCAATGTTTACGAAACAGCTTAGCTCATAGCTCGGAAGAGTGAGGTTGGCTCACTTTTATTGTCATACCATAAAATTTTTGAGCGGACTGTGGGGGGGGATGAAAGAGAGGGACATCGACATAGACAGCAGATTGCACATTGTGGAATTGATTTGGCCCGCAGCGCTATTAACAGACGGCAAGAATAACCACAACGACAACAACTGCAACAATGAAACGATGTAGATGTAATGTTGAACCGTTGAACCCTTAAAGCTCAGTGGCTACACTGAAAAAAAACAGTATGTACTCGTAGTAGGTTTGGGTCCTAAGTAATTTTATTTTTGAAAATATTTGGATAACATAAGATATAAAAAAAAATTCTTTTTCGGCAGCCCCAACTATTTTCCAAAACAGTCAGAATTTGCTCAGATATGAATTAATGACTAATCATTTGGACTGAACTTAGTTCAATTTATTGTAAGACGACGACGATCAAGATACTCGAAAGAAAAATGTGAGTTGGATTTCGTTTTGGCTGTCGATATCCTCTCATATTACCCTTTCTCTTTGGTTGCACAGCTCTACACCTTTCGATTGAAATTAACCATGACTAAGCTATTCTTATTACAAGGGAATTTTTTTATGCAAGGCATGAATCAAAAAATATATTTTGATTTGATTTAATTTATTATTTATTATATAATGAAGTTAATCAAAAAAAAAGTTAGTTAAAAAAAAAAAATGACTACTTAAAAGCAAATATCGCTGGTTGTACCAAACTAATTTTGATTATTTTTTACCAAATTGAATATACCCATCGATTATATTTGGAATATATTTTTGTCAAATTTACGGTTTGGTCGTTATTTATCCATTCATATGAAATTTTTAGTAATATTTAGCAAATATTTAAGAAAAATTCTTGTTGTTTATCAAAATCGGAGAAAAGTTATGGAAATATCGGGAATTTTCGTAAAAAGTACAAAAAGTCAATTTATCTCAAAACCTACAGTTTTAGATGGATAGTTTGTTTATTTATGAAGATATCGTAACCAAATTTGGTGTTTGATAGTTCTTTAGAGTTCCAAAACACTGAACTAAATTATATAAAAATCGGGTGACTATTTCATATAGCACCCATAAGACCGATCGGTCAAAATAACGTGTTTGGTGCAAAATTCATTGTGTTTCCTTTGTATATAAAGATATCGTAACCAAATTATGTGTTTGGCAGTTTTTTAGAGTTCCCCTAGTACAGATAGGTCAAAAATACGTTTTTTTCTACGAAATTCAGGTGTTTCGCGTGTTTTTGAAGATATCGTGACCAAAGGTGTTCTATATCATATAGCGCCCATAGGGCCGATCGGTCAAAATACTTTTTTTTGTGCCAAATTTGTTTTGATTCGTTTGTTTCTGAAAATATCGTAACCAAATTTGGCAAATATATATGTAGCTTTACGAGTTTTTGGGCAATGGACCGGATTGTGCACCAAACACCCGATCGATCCTATGGGTGCTATATGATATAGTCAGTTGATTTGTATAAAAATTTTTTTTTCCATGAACAAATTTTTTGACTGCATTTTCGGTTTTAGCATACCATTTTACTACGGCAATGGCTAAAACATGTTGAGGATAACAACATTTTTTTAAATTTGTAAGTACTCGGGCCTTCGATTCCCACATATAGGCTATATTTTATAATATATTAGACACCGCAGCTTTAGCTGCCTTGTAATGGAACTTGTAAATGTTCTGATATTTCAGAACTATGTGAAACAGGTGGAATTAAGCAATCGGTAATATATAACTATAATAGATAGAAAAGATTCAAGTAATATAAAAAATAAGAAAATCAAAGCTATTCAAAATAATTCCTAAATCGTTTCAATAAATTAAACCCGTAAACCATTCACGTAAATCCGCTACTGATATCAACGTCTTTTAAAAATATGCAACATCTTGCTTCAATTTTTCATTTTACCCCAAAATAGCATGGCAAAATTTCTCTCAGTGTAGCTGTGGCGGTGGCGGCAGCGATTGCAGCAAAAAACTTGATGACATCAGGTGCCGATGCTGCTGCTAGTTAAATTCCGCCATCCAAAGGCAACAACAACTACAGCAATAAGCAGAGTTGTAACAACATAAACAACAGAATACTATTTGGCCTTTTGCACCTTTTTGGCAACAACGGCTGCAGCAGCAGCAGCGATTCCAAGGCAGCAATCTTTGAGCAGCGGCGGCAGATGAGCTGTAGCCGCAAGATCTTTATTTTGGCGACCTCAGCTTGGGCCATAAGATCGACGACAACGCCCCGAAAGGCACAATTAAAATTTCACGCTTTTCTGGAGACATGTGGCGATGGCGATGGTGATGCCAATGACGATGACGATGGCTCCGCAGCGGCGTTCATGCCTGCCCATAAGCGGAGGACAACTAGACGCAAACAGGCCGCCAAACACCTTGACCATTTTGGGATACATGCAACATGCAGCCCAAAAAAAAAACAAAAGAACTACAACAACAAAAAGTGCGGCGGCATTTTCACTTTGAGAGAGCGCGGGAGCCAGTGCCACGCGTGCAATTTGCAGTCCCCAAAGAATTGCAAAGTTAATGTGAGTTTGGCTTAAAATGTAAGTTAGTAGCTAGCAGCGACGCTGACGTCAATGTTAACGTCGCTTTAGCCCAACTCGAAGCAGTTGCCAAAAGCAATAGTCCCAAGAAGTGTTAATTAGCGGCGCGCGTGCTAATTACCAGAGCTGTCAGAGAGACGCACCAACAGACGGACTCCTAAAAATGCAAGCAAAAACGCACCAAGAATGGAATTCCAAACGATTGACATCCCTATGCGTTAGAATGTAAAACTAAAATAGTAAAAATGAAATTTACTCTCGATACTTTACAGAAACTTAATTTTTATATTTTTATAAGTCAAAAATGTGCGACACTAAGCACCTAAGCGTAAGTAGTAGCTTTATCGCCATTCAACTGATCCCATTTTGTCATACACATCCTGTAAAGCATTATTATCTAGCACTGTCAGCGTTTGGTTCCCGAAAGATCCAATATATAATTGTCCGCAGTAAAAAAAGGTAACATCAAGGTGCAAGAACGCTGCCCTGAGGAACTCCTGGAGATACAAGGTGCTTTTCGGAAACATTTTACTGCCAAAAAACGACTTGAAGATCAATTAATGTGGAGCAGTGAGTTTTGGGCCAAAAGCTTCTTTCGAATCTTAAAAAGTTTCTACGATTAGCTTATCCTTCTTGTTAATCTTCGAGTTAAAATGGACACGAGTATAGAACCTGCTGAGTCTTCATACGGCATATTCCAATGATATTTATGACGCTTTCTTGTATTTCTGTGCCCTGTGCCAGGGACGGATGCAGAATGCAGAATCGGGGTGCCTAAGTTTCAGTCGCAGTGTGAACCTGACTGATTCGTTTAAAAACTACAGAACATGTTATAAATTCTTTCCGAGCAATAGAACCCATCGCCTGTCTACACTGCGTTGTAGACATATAAACGAAATGACCTAAATATCGGAGTACTCAGGAGGTAAGGACCCAAAAAGGTGCGCATTGTTTAAGTTTTATCGTTCCTTTACTCCCGTTCTCTTCGAGAAAAATTTAGCTCAAACAAACTTGGGATGCACCTATAAGTTCAAAGATAGAAGATTCGTTAAGAAATTATTGGCAAGGCCTGTGACCAAATTTCCCTTGTTTTACTTTGACTCCTACTACAGAAATCTCTGCTTATGCTGGACGATCTTCTCCTATGAGAAGTACTGAGCACCTCTGACCTACTTTTGTCTATACTCATCTAATTTCTCATCAGGTGAGGGAGCATCCCGATATGTGACCCAATTTTTGCATGCAGGTTACAAGATAACGAATGGGAAACCTTATCTATAATGAATTTCTCTATAGTATCGTATTACTAGATTGCACTTTTGGATGCGCAACACTTAGCTCCTTAAAATATAAGCAAAACAGGTTACTTGCTGAGTAATAAATTCCCAAATTTTTCCGAGAACAAAAAACTGAAAAGTAAATTAAAAACTCACATAAAAATTTGTTTTATAATAAATCTCAAGACAAGATCGTTGTTCTGCATTTGGAAAGTATTCTAAATATACAACAATTAGAATAATATTAAAGACTAGCAATGTCCAGAGTCAAGGGGATAAATTTATATACTAAAGCTCATTGATAATCTCTTAAAGGAATGCGTAACCAACCATGCAACCTCTCTGATGCAACACTTGAAAGCTATTATAGCATATATACGTTTATAAAACTAAAAAATGCATACAAAATTAAATCTGCACAAAAAACTGAAGGTTTATTGTTACTAACGAATTTAGTGTTTTACGTTCATACAAATATTTTTCACTTGATTTTATTCAAAAAGCTGCGCTGAGCGCTATCTAATGAAGTTTTATTAACCATTCAAATTGAAAAGCAATTTTAACGTACTCTTATTTAAGGCTGCCATACTGTCAATAAAATATGTTTGTACATTGGCCATCTGGCAGCTCACGCTTTTAACACTAGAAAGCTGACTGCTATAAAACACAAACAAATTTTGAACAGCTGATGCGACCAGGTTGCCACTGTTTCAAACAAATTTTCCGCAGTAACTGAAACAAGCGCAATATTTTAACAGTGTCATTAAAAATTTAACAAAGGTAAGTTTTTAAACTATCTATTATAAAAAAAAATAAATCAAGTTTAATAAGTTGTCGCTAAAAAGACTGATCAAACACTAATTAAATTATTATTTAAGCTTTAATGCTAAATTTGTGCTGCAATTATATTCGCCAATGTTTTGATTTGAGCCTCACAACAACAGTACAACAATGCCGCAACGATCGCTCTCTTTTACGCTCACGTGCGCTCTCTTTTTTTGCTTTGCTTTGGCCTTTTGGCGCTTTTGGAAAATTTATTCAGTAAGCATTTCGTTCTCAGTCGTAGCGAACGTGTGCGCAAAACAACCTAGAGTGGGAAGTGTTTGTGTGAATTTTTAATGCGCTACTAAACAATAACAATCAAAACACGAAATTTTGTTATCACAAGTGTGTGCTACAGTGATTTTGCGGCCAAACCCCCAAAAAACCCATTAAAATGGACAAACAAAAAGTAATTGTAGCTCTCCACAACATTAATTTACAATTTTAACTAGTAGACACAAAAAAAAATACGCGAATATAAACATATACGTACATATACATATGTATATACAAAAAAAAAAATTAATAATAAAAGACGCAGAAAAGCAGAAAGTGATTTTAGCGCACCTGAATGCGCGCCGCACTTGCCCCACCAAAAAAAAAAATTGTTTGGAACCAACCAATCCATAGCACTATAAATAAACGTAGTTAATAATAAAGGTAGCAGCACCGCCAAATGATCTGTGTGACTCTCGGCGCTGCTCCGGCTCCGTCTGCGAGTCGTGCGTAGGCCTTGTTGTGCCCCAATTTTATATTGTCGTGACGACGTCTCAATTCGACGAACTGCGCGCACGTCTCTTTAATGGCCCCTCTGCTCCAGTTGCTGCCAAGTTTTGACCATGCCATATATACTTTTTATTTTATTTGGCATACCTTAAAATTAATTTTTACACAATCTGCGCAATATTTTAATTTCGGTTTGCCAACACTAAACACATCTGTGCGGTGTTTTTCTTGCTTTGCTTTTGTTTTGCCTACTATGACTAAGGCATCATTAATGTGTTGTTGTTGTGTTTTGTTTTTGTTGTACTCTCTGTTTTGGCTTTTGTTTGGCACAGCATAAAACAAATCTGCAAAGCATCGTCGTTGATGCTGCCACTCTTTCTCGTTCTTCTTGTTGTCATTTGTTTTATTTAATTTTTTTTTTTAGTTTTTTGGTTTCTCGGGTTTGTGGGCACTTAGGAGGTTCCCGATTCTTGTTTTGCAAATACTTCAAAATCCGAAAGTTTGCATGTGTCGCAACATTTGGTATTATGTATTTGTTGTCGATACGCCAAAAGATATGTTATCAAATGCCAAACTGATTGCATTTGGCTGATAACTCCAAAACTTGATAGTCCAAAAACGGGCAGCAGCACCAACAAAAAAAAACTGCAGACATTTCGCTACGGCGTAATAAAAAGTTTACCCACTTAGTAGTAGTGCCAAGTACATATTGAACTTTTAATGGCTTAAATGAGTGAGTGCATGGGCTAAATTAGCTACCTGGCAACTGGCAACTAAAAAAAGCATACAGCAAATTGGCCAAATGAGCCTTAGCGCTGCTGCCTTACACCAGCGCCACAGCCTGTACGATGTTCTCCATTTCGCCTGAAGCACACTATACAAATCGCAACATGACAGCTGTTTTGAGTTGATTTGGCATTTACATAAATACACATATACAAAGAATAAGGTGAAATAAATAGTTTATGTTTGCACAAAGAGATGCTTTTTATTAAAAGATCGCTTGGCAAGGCAGCTGAAAGTATTAATTACTACTAATGACAAGCTAATTAATGTAGCAATTATAAACCTGACTGCATGTCTTTATTTCTTTACAATCGAAGCAGACAGATTTTAGCTTATACTATGTCGTAAGCTTGTTCTTAGTTCTTAAGTTATTATTAAATTAAATTTAAGCTTGTATTGTTTTGTTTGCCCAAAGCTTTTCATAGTATCCTTTAATCTACATTAAAAGAAATATAAAAATAACAAATGAGAGTTTTTAAAAATCCAAATCTATTTGTATGAACAGGGATACCGAAGTTAAGCAATATCCAAAAGTTGGAATTTTTGCTGGTGAATGAATCATAGGGTCATGCAGTTAAAAGAAAATTTTTCCAGCTTATACCCATTCTAAAATAATCATGTGTCGGAAATGTGGCAGTCACTATTGTGCGTCTTTATAAGGGTACCAAATGTACTGCATAAACTCATGTGACTTATTGTGTCGAAACTAATCATCATATCGATACTCACTTAAATTTGGTATTCTATTGTTATTACAAATTATGGAAAGTATTTACATAGTTCGCACACAAAATATGCCTCAAAACTTGAGTGTGACATACAAAGTTTAAAACAGCTGGCGTACTATTTATCGGTTAAACCCTTATTAACGCGGCCGTGTAAAGACGTCCTTAAAATACAAGCACATTGGCTATAATTCCCCTGCCTAAAATTTCGTCTACTTGGTAACCTGTGTGACCACAACAAATTTACTATATTGCTTACATTTTTTTCTTTTCAGGATCTCACTGCTGTGTAAGCTACATCAAACAACCGAAACAAAATTGCTACATATATAAAAACAAGCTATAGACACATTATATATTTATATAAATTAATTATAAATCAGATAATTGTGCAATAAAATAATCATGAACTGCAAAGGAGAGCTCTCAACTTCAAGTATAGCATATATATTGATGCTATTGGTGCGTATCATACATACAGCCACAGTGCCAGCAGCCACCACTATTGGCACCACCAAAGACACTACTAGCGACACCTTCAGTGATACATCAGGTAAGATTTATCTACACAATAAGACAAATAATGACTATAGTTGGCAAACAGTTCATTAATTTGTGCAGATTTTCGAAAAATTGATAAACATTCCAATCCCAAAATGAACTCATTTTTTAATGCTCACAAACTGACTCATCGGGCCTTAATGCCAATGCTGTTAATACTTATTGTTTTTTTTTTTTTTTTATTAATACGTATTGTATTTATTGACTGTTGTTCATAGCAACCCTATAGAGCAGACCTCCAAAATGCTGACCAACGACGTCATACACAATGACGTGAAGAACTATCTATAGAACCACTGAATTTCCTTTGTTTGTGAAAATCGCGAAAAATGTTTTCATTATAAGGTGCTGCTGTATGTTTATATAGTATACTTAGTCACAGCTGTATATCTATGGTCTACTCTATTACGTACGTTGTCTTTTGTTTATATTTTTTCGCAGAAACACATGTTGCTTGTGTGGCTTTGTTGTTGTTGGGATATCTTATTTTGCTTCTTTTTTTTTGTCTTTGCGGTTTTTTTGGTTTTTGAAATATTTTCATTGATAATTTAGATATCGTGTGGGTTTATTTTTTTCGAATTCATGTTTTTTTTTTGTTTTTTGTTGAATCGATTGGTTGCTATGCTCGGTGCGTTCGTACCCTTCCACTGAGTCAAAATTGTTTACTATTTTATGACCTAGCACAGGGCGTTGAGTTAACTTTTTGGTCTGGCTTTTAGTCATTTGAGACTAAGTAACCCATTTACATACCATTAACTGGCACACTTTATTGTGGGAGTGTTGGAGTTAGCAAGTCTGAAAGTTTTTGGCTATTACCTAGGTCAAAATGATATAAAAAAAAAAGCTCGCTC
The DNA here is from genome assembly GCA_949987675.1 of Chymomyza fuscimana. Classification (NCBI taxonomy): domain Eukaryota; kingdom Metazoa; phylum Arthropoda; class Insecta; order Diptera; family Drosophilidae; genus Chymomyza; species Chymomyza fuscimana. The sequence continues at coordinate 43,069,673 of OX465089.1, forward strand.
ATATAATATCAAACCGCTCTCGTAGGTCAGAGCAGGAAAGTGGAGAAAACGCATTTCCATGCCACACAAAAGTATAGCCAACTAACTAGAAAACTTCAAACTTCACAAAAAGAAACCTGATGGAACCAAATGAACTTCAATGCCCAACCCACAAACAGCACGCAACTCGATTTTTTTTTTTTTTAGGAAATTAAATGAAGTAAGCTTTGGGATACAGCTAGAACAAAAAGCATCGGAATCGCCAGTTGATTGCCATAAGCTTTCAATTACCAAGGATACCAAAATGCATGTTTTTTAAATATAAAGGTCACAAGTTGACATTGTTTTTCTTTAAATGTTGCAAAAAGTTTAAAAATATTAAGTTAGCTATTTTAGATATTTATTTAGCAGTACTAACCAGGGTCGTATATAGTAAAGGGGTACGGTGATGATTAGTGCACTCTCTATCTCTGAAGAATTTAAATAATTAGGGTTTTTTAGAGAACTTCTTTCGATTTTCTTAACCGAAAAACTTTTATCAAGTATGTATTTGTTCAAACACGTTCTACGTGCTCACTTTAGCAGAACTCGTAGCCAAGCGGTCCTAGGGGCTTAGGGAAGGCATATAAGTACACAATTTCGTAAATATAGACGTTAAATTAATTAAGTTTTGCTTTCTTTTTGCAGACAGAAGACAGTTAAGTATATGGCAGTAGTTCTAGTCTTATGACTACGTCAGAGCAAAAATCTCGACTGAGCTTAATACTTTACCTGGCCAGCTGTCAAAACAATCTGTGGCTAGCTGGGTTTTTAAAACAAACTTTTGAATTAATTTTTATTTTTTTTTGGCAATCAATGAATAAGCCTGAATAAGCGCTTACTTTGAGTTTCACTGAACCCAGTTAGAGATCTCACAACATTTATTTAATAGGGTCCACTTACAGCGTCTGTCAATTGAATAAAAACACCAATTTACGTTAGCTTAGACAAAATTGATTAAATATCAATAATGCCGAATGTGTGAAATCAATGTTTCTGAATAGAAAAATACAATGAATGGCTTGATAAAAAAAATACAGAAATATCAAATCATGAAGCTATTTTTTCTATTAATTGGCTCAAAACATATGCACAGTTGGCAAAAAAAAAAATTTCGTGTCTATTCAATTGGACGGCTGTGTTAATGTGGAATGTTAATGCCTACGGTTTCCGTATTTTTCATTGGATTCCGAAGCAGAGGTCAATATGCTCCAAAATATTATTTGGAGCATTTGCGCATTTAATGAGAAGAGGATATGACAAAGAAACATTCACATTATTTAATGAAAATTATTTACCAGTTGTAAATAGGAAAAAACAACAGCGCGGAGCGCTAATCTATTCCCTTGAGATTTTTGGGAATTTGCCGTGTCATAATAAAAATATTACAGTTACTTCTGTATGTAAATATGGCAATTTCCAAAACACGTTCAAGTTCATTTCTATTTCAAATCTGTAAATAGCAAGACCTTGTATGTGCATTTGTATGTATGTATTTATCACCTTCTGCTTTTTATCGTTCCATAAATCTGGCTATAAATAGCTATACATACATATGTACATATATTTGCCAACTTCTGCAAATAGGGCAAAAATCACAACATGTTTAAGTGCATTTTTGCTTATTTACATCAGCAGACGGCTTTAGAGTTGGTATCTAAAAGATACTATGTATCTTTTAGTATATATATATATATGTGTGTGTGTGTGTGTGTGTATATCTCTGTGCCACAATAAACTTTGGAATTCCTTAGTCAAACATAACAAAGCAAAACAAAACAAAATAAAACAGCTAAAAATTCCCAACTAATTTCGTCGTCGTCGTCGACGTCTTTTGTTGACTTGCAGCCCCAGCCCCCAGTACTAGTGTTTGTACCATACCACAGCCCCAAATCGAGTCCCTTACCCCCATCAGCGTGTTAACCATCTGTGCCCGTGACTAGTTAGGCGCTTGAAATAATATTTAATACAGAGAGATAATAACAGTCTAAATAACATTCCAACACACAATAACAAAAATAACAAGAACTTGAAAACAAAAAAACGCTCTTTAATGGTTATAAATAAACAGAACGGGAGCTGATAATAAACTGGCTGCTTTGGTAGTACAACAACTAGGCAGAGTGGGTAGTCTATAGCTCTATATGGCATTATATATAGTAGTTCGGGGATTAACGAAATGTCGCCTTGTTCTCTACAATTGCATTGTACATGAATTTACGACCAACTCCCAAGAAATCGTTTGGAAAGTCGGACATACTCGGCGCTACGTCATTTCAATTTATAATTTTTTTATGTGCCTGATAACTCGAGGTTTTAGCATTTTCTAATCTACAAATTATGTCTGCACTTTATTCGCAAATATATTTTAATTTATTTATTTTTTGTTCGCACTATGTGCTAAGCGTTGATGGTTTACCAAAACAAAATTCTTATCTGGCTTAGTCTAAATATCAAAACGCATTCTTAACCCATTACTCAGTTATATGAACTTTGCCAAAGACTCATCATCGCCCTGCCTTGGGTAAACTCTGCCAATATGCGCTTATGTATATTGTGCTCGCATATCTATGGGATGCGTCATGATAAGCGGCGCACTACCTCCGCCTGTACAGCAGCTTTTAAAATGGGCATATTTTGGTTACCAAACAATTTCAATTTAGCTGTGAAATTCATGTCCGGCATTTGAGTGGGAAAATAATCTGGATTTAGCGCAAAATATGTGGAGGTGTAGTTCACATGCTGCAGAGCGTGACAAAGAAAAAAACTGGGTCAAATACGATATATATTACTATATATAAAGCAATAATAGATAAAATAAAATAAAACCATACCGCCAACATGGGACACTGATAGTTGCCGGACTGCAGCAGTTTCTTAACCAGCGCATTTAGGAAACGATTCTTGCTCTGATAGCTCATCAATTGACAGGCATTTAGACGCACTTGAAATAACTGCTGCTGTTGCGTTTGCTGTCCCAGTCTGGGCATGCTCATGCTCAACTGTACATCCATCTTGTGCAGATCCTTGTGCAGCACCAGCAAGGAGTTGAGATAATTGCCACGACGCTTACGCACTTGGATTATGCTGCACTCAAACAAGGCCGTCATATTGAGATCAATGGGCGTGCAATTGCTTTGCACCCAGCGTATCTCGAACTCGCGCTGTAATCGTTTAGAGCCATTAATTATTATACCCTTGCTATATGGTATTACCATGTACTACTAGTAGTAAGTAACATCTGCTTATCTTACGCACAGTTGGCAATGCGGAATTCATTAATTGACATACGAGCACAAGTAATCCCAGGGCATAAGCCTTCAATAAGCGTTGTGGCAACATGACGGCGTCCAAGCAATTACAGATACCATTAAAATAATTATTAAAAATAAATATATTTAAATGTAATAATTATGTCGGTGATCATCTATTATAATCAAGAGTACATCTGGTTATATGCATGAATTTTATATGACATTAATCAGGCATTTTGCGCTTTTGATGATGTAGAATTGGTTTGTAATTGTTCAATTTGTATAAAAAAATACAAAAAAAAAATACAAAATAATAATAATAATAATTACCAAGCAGTCAAGTAAAGCTTAGGCACGTAAATGGCATACAAATTTGTATTTGACTTTTTTTGTCACTTCGTACTTGTCACATATCATATTTTAAAGCCATATCCAGAGATTTTGCCGGCATAGTAGTATGCCCAAAGGTAGTACATACTCACACATAAATACTTTGTTTGGCATATACTCTTCCAATGGCTATATGCACTACCCAAAATAAATAATTTTATGATTCATACTGCGTTATGTTTGCAAAAATGTTTATCGATGGTGTGTGTCTCAAAGATATTCTCAATCAGATTTATTCCCGCGTTCGTCGTCGGCCACTCCAGGAAGGGTAATTTTTGCACTCTTAAGTATGATTTTGGAGCTTCTGCTCCGTTTTATTTTGGGCCATATTAGGCTGAAATATCTTGTTGAGGTACGTAAATCCTTCAGATACATACCACTAATCGCAGAATATTTCTTGAAGGATTTCACACAACCGATGTGTTTTTAACAGGTGTTAAAATGATACCTTATATACCGTAACTCTTTTTAGGTACCATTAAAATCATCCAAACTAGACGCTTTCCAACAAATTTAATGTGTTCTTTTCTCCACATAAAAATACTTTGAGCAAATGCAGAATGTAGTTTACACACATTCAAAGTTTTTGTTCCGCAATTCATAAGTGAAATATATCAAAAAGTATGTCTGCACATATAATTATTTGTCTTGGGTATAAAAAAATTGTATAACGCAGTATATAGAAGCAAGGGGGGGAAAAAAATAAGATCAATAAAGTCTTATCAGTATCGAAAAATTGTGCGAAAAATTAAAGTTCTATAAAAGTTATCACTAGCAGATTTATTAAACTTTAGATTTCATCATATTTGTCAAATTGGTATCGAAAAGCTGAGCGATTAAATTTTGGTTATAAAAAACTTTATCAATTGTCATCATATCCGTAAAAATTTTACAGCCTCTTGGCTTGTGCAAGCTCAATATGGGTTACTTTTACTCCCAGGCATCAAGCCCTCATATTCATTAGCTCATTTAGGAAATGTCATTTGGTAAGGGGTGCGGAAGAAAGGTAAACTAATTTTATATTAAGATGAAAAATCGACGATTAAGGAACTATTGCATGTACTTCATGTCGTATATAAAAATTTGGTAAAAAAAAAGGAATAAAATTAGACAATAATTCAAAAAGGTGATACAGTCGAGGCGGTGCCCGACAGTATGATACCATGTACCCTTTTTCTCGAAAAAAATCTACTCCTGTATACTCCTTCTAAGAACTTTCCAATTGGAATTTTTTTTTTTGGTACGGAACTATATTTGTTCCTATAGGTTCCTTAAATTTCAACCGATTTTGATGATACGTCAAAGAAGTTGTTTAAAGTATATGGGGTGAGTTTCAAGGTCATAGGTTGAGGGGTGTGGGAGAAAACTCTGCAAATCGATTGCGGGGGTTGGGGGGATCGCATCGATAAAATTTAGATATGGGTTTGTTTATTAGGGCCACAAAAAATTCCAAAATTGGTCAAATATTAATGCAGTTTATCGGCTGTTGTATTTGTCCGAATTTGTTCATTTTTGACACACAGATGCATAAGACCATGGCGCTCTGCTATGTTTCAGATTAAAAAATTTAAACGGTGTAGCTAAAAACCGCGAAAATCTACTACGGGTGAACGGGGGAAGATATTGACATAATTCAACAAACTTCATCTTCTGAGGAAATACGCGCATCAGTTGATCAAATTTCGTGTCTCTAGCTCTTATAGTCTCCGAAATCTAGGTATACAGACGGACATGGCTCAATCGTTATAAAAAATATAAAAGACTTGGGGTCTGCCACGCCTCCTTCTGTCCATTACATACATTGCACAAATCTAGTATAGCCTTTGTACCTATAGGTACAGGGTATAAATACATATTGTCATATACATATGTATCTACATTTAAAGTTTTAATTTACTCAATTCTTAGAAAGTATATAAAATACATAGAAAAGGGCATAAAAACGTCTGCGCGCCTTAGTTTGTGCATATTTGAAGTTTTTTCCAAGCTGAAATTTTTTCGCAATTTTTTTTTTTTTTTATTATAATTGATCTATAATTAAGATAACGCTTAGCATTAAAACCCTATGGCTGTCAAGAGGCATAAGACCCGAGGCAAAGACATGAAAAATGTTTGGCATAGAGCGGGGGAGCATAGTAATAGTAATATATATAGATAGATATAGATAACTGGCGTGTTTGTGTATAGTATAGTATATATATGGTAGAATATGGCTTTAGCTTAGAACTGACAGTATCTTGCCTCAAATCGACTACGCTTTGTCAACTTGTTGGAACTGTTTGTTGCGGCTGTTGTTATTATTGTGGTTACCCGACCTCAAGTCGTACCAGCTGAGTTGAGCCCACTTGCCGACCTCCTCTTCTTGTTTTAAGTTTTAAGTAACTTTGCATGTCAGCGGCGTGTCAACAAACTTATTGAATGACTGCCAGTTTGCTAATTGTACTAAAAATGTATTTTTAAGATACTACAACGACGCGACGACCCGTTGAAGCTTCGTCACTTTCATGTTACTTTTGGAACACCTACCGAGTACACACATATAACACTCTCATACACACACAGAGTGTTCAAAACGAATTGCATTTTTGCATGCAACCTTCGATATTCGAGAGACTTGACTGACTTGACTGTAGATCAATCAAAAAAAATAAATAACAAAAATATCTACATACTATATACACATATGTATATGAGAGGAAAATATTGCGAGCTGTAAAATGACGCAATTATCACTTCTGGTATTTGTTAAATGCCGATCATAGGCGATCTTTTCCTGATCTATATAAGGCATTGAATACAAATATTTTGTCGTTTGGCTCTTGTGCTTGGTCAAAATTTCTTATCATCGGTCTCTAAAAAGTTACTTATTTAAAAACAAATTAAAATTGGTTTCTTTTCAACGCCCAACAAAAATAGGATCAACTTACCCATGAAAAATCTTCAGCACCAATTATAACATGGCAGCGCCACTAAGCGCACTTCTATTTTCGAAGAAAAAAAGATACTAATATAATATCTATGCTTAGTAAAAAGTGTTTTATTACGACTTCTGATGCAGTTTGATTTTTTTACATTGCCAAAAACAACTTAAAAACCTTAATAATTTAATTTCATATCGCCGGCCCCGTACTTCGTTCCCAAGGGGATTCCCCACAACGTAGTTTTAAAACATGCTTTGCTTTCTCACAGCCAATATTCGAAATATTTAATCTGACATACAATTTCACATCGAAATTTTCCACATTGTATAATCTACTGCTCCATTTAGTCTAGGGGTTTGAATAAATTTCACTTTTGTACACTCTATCACTGTTTGCATTATCTAAATCCAACTTCTCAGACAAGTATCAGAAATCTCTACACATCTTTGCTTAAACTTTGATTTTTAATAGACAATTTTTTCCAGCTTGAGCTTTTGTGAAAGTTTTCCTATACTCTTAATGATATTTTTGGTTGGAATTCTATTAAGAGAAATGTCTGGTACACCGACAAAGTACTATTGAGAAATAGAAATATTTATCACATATAAAATGGAAAAAACTATTTAAATAAGTTTGAACCCACATTATGCTTTTAATAATTAGCCCAAAAAAGTAAATTCTCTCTCGAATACATAAATATTTCTTAGGCTCTCATTTCCATATTGGCGTGACGTTACATTTGTATGAAAAATAAACAAAATTAAATTTTGTATTAAAAAATATGACAACAATCGGTCTTACCAATTAAAAGATGTAAGCAAAAATACGCTTGGCGTGACGTTAGCCTTCGTATCCAGTGTGGCGTAACTCAAATTTCTGGTAAATATTTAAAGAACAATTTTCTTTGTAAGAAACGATTAATATTGGTTACAATATATTGACAAAAAGTTATAAAGAGAAGATCAGCCTGAAGGCCTACGTTGCTCTGGCTACAAACCTTTTTATAACTTAGAATTAACTTCTACTTTATAATTATATAAATAAATAAATAAATATAAAGAGAAGATACTTTTAGTTAAATAAAAATTTTCACCCTATCTATACCCTATTTATGAGGAAGGCTTTAAATTTTTTAATTTGATCATTTTTGAATTTATTTCTTTAATAATATGAGTTAGGACCAATTTTTATTTAATTTTTCGGTCATGATGACTTGTCTGTGAATATACCCATATTAGTTACTTATAAAAGCAAATTAGTAAATTATTCTCTTTATATTTTGGCAATTCTGTAAGACTCTTTAACATAAGTCTTTAGAACACATATGTCCTGTGTTACTTTTGGATTTTGTAGTAGTTAAAGTTTTGTCATAATAGTAATTAAAAGATACAATAGGAAATGATTCGTATATGATGCTGGTATGGATATATTGTTTGTTCAGCTAAAATCTAGATTCAATTAAATTTGAACACCCTGTAATATGTACAACTTTAACATCTCTGCTCCGCCTACATTAATAATACGTACTATACTTATATTAAATTCCATACGCTTAAGTTAATGCCATTGCGCCGCTAATAAGAGCGACCCACTTTAAAGACGCTTCTGTGGGCTTTACCAAGCGGATGTGTATTTAAACAATTTACATTGAATTGGACCTTTGGACGTACTCACAAACACACAGATATATAATATGTTTATGTTATGTTTACCTGTTGAAATTGCGTTTCGTACATTTTTGCTGACTATAGTAGAAGTAACGATCGTTCCAAAAAATGTACTACAAAGTTAGGTCAATAAACCCAAAAGTGCAAAAAAAAATAAGAGAAGAAAGCACGAAGCGTACTTTTCACTCTTCAAAAATTTTTTGTCAGTCTAAGCATAAATATAGTAACGCTTTTCCAAAGAAAAAAAAAAAAACTTTCAAAATGAAATTTTTACTCAAACGTGTTTAATTTTTAGCACAAAACAATAATTTCGCGGTTTGAAAAAAAAAATGGTTTACTACATGATAAGCTAATCATTTGCTTACTAGTTCCTTCTATTTTTTACTAAATTTAGAAGTACATTTTTTATCGGCCTTTTTAAAAATAAATTTAAAGCGGCATACATATTATGAGAAAATGTATAATGATAATGAATTTTTTAAACAAATTCCCACGAACTACTGAATTCTTGGTGTGATATAAAATATTTGTTTTTAATATAAGTTGCTGCGAATTTGTAGTGGAAGTAAAAATATCTTTTATAATAACCAACAAAGCATTTGCTTGACGTAAATCTGATACTTCTAACTTATTTCTAAGAAATATGTGTACATTTAAATCCTGCGTAAAATAATCTTTAAATTCGCACTCGACATTAACCGGAATTTGAATGCAAAGAAGCTGCGGCATCCCGACTATCATAGTACCTGTTCCCTCTATGTTTCAACAGTGGAAAACGGCTTTGGGTAACTATGGGTTAATCTTGTCAAAAAGTAAAAAGTTGTACGTTTAATCTACTGTAGCTTCTTCGCATCGATTTGGAAACTTAGCGAAATTCTCCTACAGCGAAACGGTTCATAATGTCGATATGACTACATATATACAATCAAACGACCGACGCGACGGTGGTAGAAGGGAATTTTAAACCCATTATTTTTGTAATTTTGAATTGATTTTATAGAGGTAGGCTGGGAAGCGGTTAAATGAGTGCATTTTTTGTCTGTAACTTTTTATCCAATTTTGGTTATTATACCATATATCTTTTGATACAAAGGGTATATTAAGTTTTTGCAATTCGAAAATGTATGTAACATAAGGGAAGAGACTTCGGAGACCGCCTCAAAATTACGCAATGAAGCAAAGACTAGAGAAATCGATAGAGACATGTCCTTCTGTATGTCTGATCGTCCCATTGAAAGCACATAGATTACAGAGATAATAAGAACTAGAGCAACGAAATTTTGGAATAAGACCCCCACGACATGAAACAAGCATATTGCTTTCAATATCGGCGCTATATTATATAGCTTTTTTTGAAGTTCCAGCATTTTTAATCGAAGTCGTTTTGCTATGGGAGCGATCGGTAAAAAAAATGTTTTACGAGCGAAATTCGTTTTTTATGAAGATATCATAACAAAACTGGGCAATCACAAGCTTTTTTGAGTACCTATTATTTACTTACTTTACAGAGCATTTCAAAGTTATATCAGTGATCTCTTATGTTAGCTTCTTATGTTTTATATCAATTGATAGTTTAAATCAGAAAACGAATGGCAATTGCCTGCCTCGGAATTTGAGAAAAAGTAAACCGAAATTAATTTTAAGATTATATTATATTTTTATGTTAGGTTCTTTTTAAAACAGCTCCTATTATCGTACCCGTTCGAACGTCGTCTAAATCGAGGTTTGACTGTTTATGCAATTGAAAGTGCGGCACCTTGAGCTTCCCTTAATTATTGATTTTTATGACGTCATGTTTATTATGATTTCTTTCAATATCACATAAATTCCGAAATAAAATAACAATTATATGGGAAAGTTTTGAACTCATCAATTGCAGCAACTGTTGGTTCCCTTGTAATGGAGAAACAAATACAGTTTGTAGTTGTGGTTTTTGTTGTTGGCGTTGTTCTGATTGTTATTGTTTCATTGTAAAGGGTATACAAATAACTGGAGCAGTGAGCTAAATGACACATTGGAAATTGATTGAATGAAACGAGCGCAAGATCTTGATCGGTGCAAAGAAATTCTTTGCACAATAAAAACCCAAAAGCGTAGGCAAAAATCAAAAACAAATATTATTTGTTGGTATTATTGTTGTTTTTCAATACAAATATTTCTCTCACTCTCTGGCTGTGTGCCGCATTGACTAATTCAATGATAAAATGTCAAAAATCAATAACAATAAATAAACGTTAAACGAGAGTCTCTTTGTACTTTGTCTTGTGTATTGAATGGCCAAAAAATAATCAAATTCCAATTTTTATAAATTTACCTAACCATGCTATATTTAATAAAAGCACAGCATACAATATTCCCCTTAAAAGTTTCAACTAACTCGATACTTTTCAACATTCTTTCAATTTCAGACTTTGTACCTCATAATGAAGAATGTGCGCGAATAGAATGCTGCGAAGACAGCAGCTTGGACACAAGATGGGAAGCAAATCCAATTGTGCCTAATAATAATATGGAACCGCAAAGTTACTATGACTTTGATGTCATAGAAATAGGTTCGCTCATACCGCCAGTTAATGTGCTACAAAATGAAACCAACAAACTAGTCACCGCTAATGTTGAGATGCCGGCAGTCATAAGTAGAGCCAAACGTGATCTTCACAATATTTGCTGTGGCTCGATCTCCTGTGAGTGCAAACAAAGCTGTCCGACTCAACCATTGTGTCCTGCTGGACAGGTGGTGATTGAGCTTAGCCCAGGTACTAGCCAGCCAGGCAGCTGTTGCATTACCTACGAGTGTAGTGAAATGCCCGCCTGCGAAGCTAAACCTCAAACCTACTGGCTTACGCCTTGCCTAAAATGCAACAGCTGCGCTGTGATACCCTGCATGGATACATGTGGCTATCAGGCTGATGAGCAGGAGCAGCAACGTAACTGCTTAACAGGACATAGTAAGATAAAGTTACATGGTGAAACTTGGGCTGAGAATAGCTGCGCAAATTGCATATGCGTAAATGGGGAATCGCAGTGCACGGGTCCACTATGCGCACAACCAGATTGTGTTGATCCCATTAAAATAGAAGGAGAATGCTGCGCGATGTGTCCCGAAGAAGTGGAACTAAACCAAACAACCACAGAGAGTTTGCTCAATGAAACTACGATGAGTGAGAGTACACTGAATGTCAGCACTGAAAGCGTAGAGAACAGCTCAACAAGTGAATCAAACGAACTCGACCAGAGTCATACAACCCAAGAGAGTGCGCCTTATGAAACTACGACAAGTAAGAGCATGCTTACTGCAAGCACTGAAGAGAACGTTGAGAGCAGCTCAGCTAGCAAAATAAAAGATTATACCTCTAGTGTAACAGAGAGGAGTACCACAGAGGGTGCCACCACAACCGCTGTAGATGATGAAATGACAGTTGAACGGGTAGAAACCACACAAAGCGTCACAATGGAGGAAGACATTACTTCAGAGCTGCCCAGCAGTACAATTACTACCGAAAGCGCTGCCGATTCAAGTTCTACTGAAATTGTTACTACCTCGGAAGAAGAGACCACATTGTATTCGTCTACAGAAATACCCACAATTGTGACAACAGTTTCTACCACTGCACCAGATCCGCTCATGCCAGAATTCAACAGCTACCACAAGGATCCCAGCATTAAAGAAACAGACTACCGACTTGTCCATGCCGGTACAACGCATCCACCAAAACTCTTTAATAATTTTCAGGGCCTGTGGCCTATAGTAATTTTACTCAGTACCATTTGTCTGCTGAGCTTAGCATTGATCCTGACAATCATTTGGCTAAAGCAGCGCAATCGCAAAAATACAAAACCGTTATACTCATCGGTACCGAATTCGGACACCAATTTAAGTGAGACTAATACCACGGTTTCAGCTATCTAAATCAGGACTGCAAAACATAGAAATTATTGTAAGGTTTGGTAAGAGGGGCCGAACCTTGATGATTTTTGTTATATTAATAATTGTTTAAAAAAAAATAATAATTTATATTTATGTACATACATATTAGAGATTTAATTGCTTGCTTAAGTCGAACACAAGTTGATTGTTGGAACAGGCAGGAAAAAAGCAAAAATATTTTATATCCTGCTACTGTTGTTTTCAAAATTTAAAATTTTGAATTGTAAAAACTGTGGAAGTCTTTTTTTTTCCTAAAATCATAGGTGTATTTCGAATGTATTCTCATTCTGAATTTGAACATTAAACACATTTTTAAACCAAGACTTTGGTGCCCTGATCCTAACATCAACTAATTAATGCATATTCAACGTCCAACAGAACAAAACGTCGAGACAGCGGATGGTAGAGTTAAAAAGAAAAAGAGCCAATTTGTACAAACAAATTAGCTGATTAAAAAAAAAAACATTATTTATTATTTAAAGATTATCGCTCTCGACATTGCTCGCCCAAAGACAATGCTCACGAAGCCCTCAGCTTAACTGATTCTGATGATTCATTTTCATTGGCTTCATACCATAAAACACTAACAAAATTTAGTAATTAATTAATTTAACGACCTATTTATTTATGCATTGTGATAATTCTGAAGAAGTATTATTTAAGAAGATTTTTCAATCAACTAAAAACATAAATGATAAATTGTATAAAAAACATTTCATTCAAAAAATACAAAAAACTGATATAAATTGTTATAAGACAGATCGCAATGACCTGTTGCATGCATACACTTTATCTATATGTATCTTATTTCATTTAGATCTTAAAAAAAAAAGTATATATTTTTGTTAGGTTTCACACACTCACAAATGCATCTAAACTCACAAAATTGGCTTTGTTGTAAAAGAAAATATTTAATAAGAAAGTAACTCTCAAGAGGAAGTAACACCACTGATTTCACTGTTTACATTCCTTTTAAGCGTTTACACATATACATGAACTAATTTATGTAATAACATACATATATATACATTTAAATATATACAAATTATGCCAAAGGACTCATAACTAGCGTTGCTTGGCCACGTATACCCATGTTTGATTAGCTATAATAAAATAAGAAAAACAAATAATTAATATTGTTATTTTTTTCATTTGGGCGGGTACAAAGACGCGACACACCTTAGGCCACCACCGGATTTTGGGTCGCAGCAGCCAGCTTTGGGACTAAACTGCGAAAGACCTCGGCGGTGCTAGAGTCAGGCATTGCCGTCAAAACCGATGTTGTGGTGCCCACTAACACGCCCATGCGTGGATCTATGGGTAGTGTGCCCAAGTGTGGCACCTGGGCAAAGTTGGCCAGCTCAACACCACCATTGGAGGAAAAAATATTTGTGCAGCTGGTGCAGTGTGGGCATACAAAGCTGAAACCAAAAAAAGAAAATGCCTTGAAAATGACTTTACATGTTTGCATTATCTTACCCGCTCATATTCTCTACAATGCCGAGCAGCTTAATGCCAGTCTTTTTGCAAAATGTGATTTCCTTACGCACATCGTCTAATGCCACACCCTGCGGTGTCGTTACTATAATAGCCCCATTGCAGGGTACCTCACGTAGGCATTCCATAACCGTTATATGCTCATCTGATGTGCCAGGCGGCGTATCAATTATCAAATAGTCTAGCTCATCCCATTTTACATCGCTTAAAAACTGCTTAATCATCATAGTTTTCTTCGGACCACGCCAAATTACTGGATCATTGCGGTTCTTTAAAAGAAAACCAATAGACATGACAGCCAGCGTTTTCGTATCATCGGTATAGATGGGCACCCAACCATCATCGCATTGATATATGTCGCTACCTTCCAAACCCAGCAAATAAGGTACGCTGGGACCGCATAGATCTATGTCCAGTAAGCCAACCTTAGAACAATAAGACAATGATAATGGTGTGTTTATTGGAGTAACCTGAGTGTGGTTTACCTTGTTACCGCTTTCGCGCAATGCCAATGCCAATTGAGTGCTAACTGTTGACTTGCCCACGCCTCCTTTGCCTGAGAGCACTACTATGACTTTTTTTACTTTGTCCAACATAATTATTTCACAACTATTTAGCAATTTTAAAGATTTCTTTCTATTTCACTTATCAGCGCCGGCTGTTGGCCTTGCCACATGCACGTAAAAGTTAAATGCCAGACAGTGATGCCAGAACTTTACAATTTTTAATAAAACTTGTTTAAATAAATAAAATTATATACATATGATGCGCCTATGTATGTATTTTTTTTTTAAAGATGTAGCCAGGAATTAAACTAGATGAGCTGAATTGCAGCATGACAAGTCCTTATTGGCAGATTACTAACTTTGTTGTGAAGTATCCAAAATGTTATTTTTAACGATTTCTAACGTATTTTAATTGTATGAAACTGAGGCACACTTACGATGACGCAATCTACTGACTCTTTTAAAGTTTTATATATTTATATTAAGTTTCACATGCAATAGAATTAAAACTAATTTGGCGAGTTCAAAATACTTTTTTCGACTCTAATTGAAAAGTAATTTGAGAGGATAGTCATGCGCCTTCCTACCAGCCATTGACAGCACACAGGAAAAGAATACAACGAGCAGTAACAAGCCAGCAATCATCATGTACAAGCCCATCTGGGTATTCTGTTGTTTACCAGATTCAATCAACAATATTATGCCCAGTACAACCATTGCGTAAAAAAACAAGATCAAAAAGCTCTCAGCGAGAAATTGACGGTGTGTGGCTCCATAAATAAGAACCATGCTTCCATCATTTTTCTTGCCTGCCAGTGGTGTTCCAACAATATGATTCCACATTTGGCCTGACATCATAGCTAAGCAAAATAGCACAGCTATAGCGCACCATACGTTCTTATTGAACCAAATTTCACCTTTATAGCCGGTTAAATAAAGGGTGCTTCCTACAAAGGCTGCTAGCGCAAGCATACCAAAAGCTCCAAGACTTGCCTGCGGTCGAAAAATGCGTATCTGAATATCCGTGCGTTCGTTGACAAAATTAGCAATTGAATCGGCATCAAAAATTAAGCTGTTTGCTTTCATTGTATCATCGGCCTTTGGTTTTCCCTTAGCGGGAAAATGCATAAACACAGGTACCATGTCTAAGCGCAACAAATTGAATACTTCGGATGCCTCGTCGAAATCGATCATAGCGAAGAAAAGCTTATTAGAATAACTGTCTGAAAAGCGGTAAGAATTCGCCACAATAGTGAACTCCTCATGCGCATATAGACACACTTCGCATTTATGTGATGGCGACAGCGCCGTAAGCTCCAAAATCATTGAATAGTTTCGTGAAGGGTTCTTAACGTAATCGTGAAACTTTCTACCATTAAAGCGTAAAACCGGCTCTTTTTTGTTCATTTTCATTAGGTTTTGCACTTTTGTTGATAATGTGAGATGACTGTTTTGTTTTCGTTCTGCTCCACCAAATGCAATGCAAGCAGAGAGCAAAACTAACGCAGCCCGTAACTTCATATTTCAAAGAACTTTTATTGAATATTTTACCACGAAAATACAAGCTGACAGCGTTACTCTTTGTAACTGAATGTCAAAATTATGAAATATTGCTATTTAAATAAAAATAAATAAATATTCTGCATGATTTTGTTGTCTAAACAGCCAAATTTAACGTGTTATGAAAAAAAGCTGGCAGCATTGGTACTAGAATGTCTGGCAACGCTTTTCGCATGTCAAAACAAAAGCTAAAGCGAAAACTGATAGCACTGCTGCAGCCCGGCGGGAATAATGCTGCGCGTAGACACCAAAGAAATTTAAATTGAATTATAAGATAGAAGTTTTTTAGCAACAGCAGTTATTTTCTTAACAAAACGTTTTTTCACTTGTCATTTAAAAGTAGTTTGAACAAATTTGTTTGACACATGTGAACTAATCGAACGTTGCGCAATCTGCTGCTCTCCCCGCGTACGCATGCTTTTCATTACCAACAACAATAACAACACAACTACCAAACGGATTATTTACAGCACCCCTTAATCACGCCATAGACAAAGAGTGAGAGAGCATAATAGACACGTTCGTTTTTTGATAATTGATAAACGCGTCGCCTCAACAGAAACTAGTCGCAATGAAGAAGCGTTCTAATTCACGTGGCACGCCGCCCGCCAAAGACGATCCTGAATATAGCGGCGACCACATTAGTGCATTACACCCAGCCACAATGTATAAATCTGGCGCAGCTAGCGCACCCGCCACACCAACAAAGCGCAATGGTGACAATGGAAATAGTGCAGGAGCGCGGCGCAAACGCAAGGATGAAATCGCTCAAACATTTGTCATTGTCAATGAGCGTCCAGTAGATGACATCTCCTTGGATTTCTTCTACAAGCCACATACTATAACACTTCTAGCTGTATCCG
This sequence comes from Chymomyza fuscimana, assembly GCA_949987675.1. NCBI lineage: Eukaryota > Metazoa > Arthropoda > Insecta > Diptera > Drosophilidae > Chymomyza > Chymomyza fuscimana. The sequence goes on from OX465089.1 coordinate 43,086,277, forward strand.
TCTTGTCTGTGATGTATTTTGCCTTTGTTAGGTAAGTTGTGTGCACAGTTTTATAGAGTATAGTAAAATTTTGTGCGTCCGACACTAGTCCATCCTCTTATCGATCTTCTCCGTTTTTGACGCTTTATTATTGACACCTTCCGCTGAAGCGCTTTGCTTTTGATACACAAGGGAAAAGTGCCTTCGACTGTTTAAAAAAGTGTAAAATATAATTTTTGTAAAATTCATAAAAAAAAAAAAAAACAAATGTTTTGTGTTTTTAACACTATCTTAATGGCTTCCAAATTAAGTAATTCAAAAAAGTAATTAACTAAGACATCTATATTAAATAATAAAATATACGCGTAAAGCGTATACAAGCTTCAACACCTCAAAGTTAATGAGCTCCATCTTTTCTAGTCAACCTTGTTATGCTTTTTACGTTTTCTAATTACTAAAAAAATAGTCGATATATACTTTAATTGCCAAATGTATTGCTTAAACACATTGCCAAACAGCACATGCTTCACATTGAGAAGCACTGACGCCTATTTTAAAAGGTCACTAAATGTCTTATTGATAGCAAAGGCCATGCTGATAACAGCCCTTAAACCATTCCAATTAAAAATATTTGAGGTTTCTAAAATATTTAATTTTCTTTTTCAGAAATGAAGAAAACGTAGAGGACAATTTATGGGCCGGCCTGCTTTGCATAGTGTTCTTCTTTTTGATTGTTTCGGTTATTGCATTTCCCAATGGACCATTTACGCGTCCACATCCTGCCGTTTGGCGAATACTTTTCGGCTGTTCGGTACTATATTTGCTTGCTTTACAATTTCTCATGTTTCAAAAGTATCAAACCATACGGAATATATTCTACTGGCTAGATCCGAAGCTTAAGAACTTTCACATAGATATGGAAAAGGTACGAAATCCCTTAAATACTAATTACTTTGTACTTAACTTAATTTTTTTTTTTTAGGAATACGGTGTCAATTGCACAGACATTACCTGGGAACGTGTTAAAGGCCATTTGGACGTCTTTGCTTGGGGTCATTTTTTAGGTTGGGCCTTTAAGGCCATCCTTATTAGACACATGGGTATTTTGTGGGCCATATCCGTCATGTGGGAAATCACAGAGATCACATTTGCTCATCTGTTGCCCAACTTTATTGAATGCTGGTGGGATGCTCTCATTCTGGATGTCATTGTGTGCAATGGGCTTGGCATTTGGGTGGGTCTAAAGATCTGTCAAATTCTTGAAATGCGTGAATACAAATGGGCCAGCATTAAGGATATCTCAAGTACAACAGGCAAAATCAAGCGTGCCGTGCTGCAATTTACACCAGAAAGTTGGTCGGCTATACGCTGGTTGGATCCAAAATCTACGGCTATGCGGTTTGCGGCTGTTATACAGTTGGTCATCTTCTGGCAGGTGACGGAGTTGAATACCTTCTTTTTGAAGCACATCTTTGAGATGCCTCCGGATCATATCATTGTTATTGGTAGATTAATATTTATAGGGCTTTTTGTGGCACCATCTGTAAGGTAAAGCTAATTTTTGTTTTTAACTGAAACATGCATAACTAATGGCAATTATGATTGCAGACAATATTATGTCTATGTTACCGATACACGCTGCAAGCGCGTAGGCACTCAGTGCTGGGTATACGGCGCCATTATGGTCTCTGAAGCCATACTCTGCATTAAGAACGGCAAGGAATTGTTTGAGCGCACGCAAGCTATTAATATAGTTATTTGGCTTACCATACAGGTGCTTATCTCGGTAGCTTTTGTCTATGTGGCCGTTTGGTGGCAGGTAAGTGGTTTGTATCTTAATCTTATGCAAGATCTAATATAAAATTACTTATTATAGCAACGCAACAATAAGGTTTCAATTACGCCCGTACATAAGCCAGTTAATGTTTCAGGAACGCCAACCAAAGGTTAGTTTAACTTCGTATTATACTCTAAAGTGTTTCATGTGTTTACCTTAAATCACGTTCACACTCAGACAGGTTGTCGTGCACCAAACCTTAAATGCTATGAAAGTTCCATATAGACTGAACATTTTAAGGATACTAGTTCATGGTAATATAGATTTTTTTCACGTTAAACTGATCTGGTGTGAATAGAGCTTTATTTATTAAGTTGTGTATACACTTTCTCAGAAGAGACTATTTGACGGTAACCTTTTTCAAAATTACAGTAGCTAAAAAACTTTATAAAAATATGAAAAAGCCGTTCAAGTGTCATCTAATTATGATACCAAGTGTAAACTCAGCTTTATGCGTGACGCTTACCATTTGCAATGTTTTTGTTACTTATTTGTGCTAGTCCTAGTTTTATGCCAATTTCAACTCTTTCATTCTAACTTTCCCTTGCTGGCACACATTTTTTGGATGCATACCCAATTTAAAGCACATGGGACAGAGCTTCTTTATCATGCAAGAAGTAAATCCATAGATGCCCTTAGCACTACGCACTACGATATTAAAATAAAAATAGTCTAATATAAACGCGATAATTCAAACCAATTCAAATTTTTTTTTGTTTTTCTAGGTGATTCAAGTCAGGACAAGAAAATTAAATGAAGCAATTAAAAAAAATAAAAAATTGATGAAACACCCTCTATATAAACTGTGCATACAATTTCTATGAACTGTACTGATAAAATTAAAGATGTAATGTGTATAGTTATAACTAATTAAAACCAACGATTTGTTAATAAGATAAGAAACAAAATATTCTTAATTTACATAGATTAATACATAATTTTTAATTGGAAACTTAAGAGCTACATAAGTAAATCATGGGCATTATGTACAAGCAAACTAATAAGTTACACCTCAAAACATGCTGAGACCGTATTCCTGACCGCATCTCGGGCATATGGTATATAAGAAAGTGAGTACCAAGTCATGGCCAAAGATTGTATAATAATGAATATGAGTGTGAGTCCGGCTTTTTTTAACTACAATAAAAAAAAAAAAAAACGGTAAATCAAAAGTCAAAAAGAAATTAAAATAGTTTTTTAGTATATACCATAATAGCAGATATAAACGTCATGACTATGGAAAGAATGACAATGCTCGTGGCAATTAAACGTGTTTCAGCAAACATTTTTTTGATTTGCTTCAAAGGACCCATGAGAAAGCAGGTACTGAAGTTATGAAAATGTAGATATTTATAAATTTTAATATAGATATTTATGTACATTATTTATGAATGTAGATAACCCTTACCTGGCCATAGACACCAAATTACCTATGGTATAGAACACAGCAAAAACAACAATGCCGCGATGCAAAAATAGAGCAATCGAGCCCAAAAGGGACAAAAGAATACCTACGACAAAGCATATGCCAAAGGCCTTAATGCGCGTGGACCAGCTCAATGTAGACATGTCATTAATCTGCAAATGTCAAGCGAATGTACTATTAAGTGGGTGCATTAAGTTTATGTTATGCACATACATATGTATATTCATATTATGTAGATAGTTGACAATAAAGGTTGACTCACACTTGATCGTATGATCGCTTTTCAATAGGGGTTTCGTTTGTTTTGAAATAAAACTTTTGCATAAATGGTTAACTTCGTAGCAAGTTAGTAAAGCCCGATATCTGGGCCAGATGTAATGTATATGCCTGCGTCTAGAGACGAAAAATAATTCTATTTGTATGCCCACCTGTGTAATGATGCTGCTTTCTTCCTCCGGTGTAGGCTCATCGCCACTCAGTACTCGACGTAGCTTGTCCATTGCAGCAAATGCTAAAGATTTATAGTTTTGAGATAAAGTTTAATGCCTGCAAAATGCGCACCCTTAAGAGTGTATATATAAAAGAACACAAAACAAAAAAATAAAACACAAGATCGGAATGTATGACAAAAGCATACAAAATATAGTTGCCAATAATCTATCGGTTACACCGATATCAGCAATTATCGCTCGTGACAGCATGGCAACGCTTCAAAAACAGCTGTTTGCATCATGCATTGTGCTCTACGTAACTTTAATAAATTCATTAAAATCAACCAAAGAACTCAATATAATGAACTAATAAATATACAGGTGCGCAATTTGCGCGCACTGCGATACCTTCAAATCGATGACAACCAATTAAAAGCAATAGAAGCAGAGTTAGCAGAAAAAAATGCAGCAAAGGAGCACCAGTTGCAAAACCAAAACAACAAAGGTAGCCATCTAGCAGTGGATTTTGGCAACCGGGAAGCGCACGTGCCCACATTTAATTTGGCAGCTCATGTTAATAATTCGATGACATTGCAACAACTAATTAGTCTTGGTGTAAATTTACATGATCTGGAACGACGTAAAGGCATAGGCGCATTCGTATTACGCTTAGACTTTGAGCAGAATGTCAAACCATATTTGGCTTTTCTCGCCGATCAAGGCGTTTCCCCGGACAATTTTGGACATATATTAACAAAGAATCCTTTGCTGTTTAAAGTAGATATCGATGATTTGAACACACGTGTCGAGTACCTTAAAAGCAAGCAATTTTCGGATGTTGCGCGACAAAACATATTTACAAAAAATCCTTATTGGCTTATGTTTTCTACACGACGGATTGATCGACGTTTGGGCTTCTTTCAAAATCAATTCACCCTAAGTGGATCCAGCTTGCGTTTATTGGCTACTAAACAACCCCAAGTAATAACTTACAACATGGAACATTTACGTAAATCTATATTTTCCATGCGAGAGGAGATGGGTTTTAACAAGCAAGAGTTGCGTTCTCTGATTCTACAAAAGCCGCGGCTGTTAATGATTCGTAAGTTGATGCATGCTTCACTAACTTAATTTTTTGAAATTTCCATTTTATTATTCTGCAGCATCAGACGATCTCATCGAACGTTTCAGTTACGCACACAACGATATGGGTCTATCCCATGCACAGCTGCTGCAGTGTCCGGAAGTGTTGGCCTCCAGAGAATTTCGTTTACGTGAACGTCATGAATTTCTTAAATTGCTGGGACGCGCGCAATACGATACACAAAAAGATTTATACATCTCACCTGCATCCATTGTGCAGGGCAATAATTTTTACTTTGTACGAAACGTAGCTAAAAGTGATTTGCAAACCTTTGATTTGTTTTTAAAAACACGTTAATATAATTACATTTATATAGCGCCGTATATAGTTAAAAACGCTTTTTATTTATTGCTAAAAACGTATCTCAACAGCCGGGTAGCCACACTGGGGATAAGCAGACTTCTGAAAAAAGTGTGTGTCTTGTTGTGGGCTTGTCCAAAACTCGGACTACCCTTAGTCATTTTAATAATTGAAATGTTTATTCAAGGATCCTAAAACTCTACTAAAATTCAATTTTTCAATCATTTTAAGCAATATATCGTATAATCAAAAAGAATTACCTCAAATAAAGCTTGTAACGTCCTAGATTAAGCGGTTACATGCTATTCGATAACTATTAGTATTTGCGATAACAAAAAAATACCAAAGGCAATGAATCGATTGGACAACAAAACATGAAAAGTGCTAAAAAAACCAAAAAGCACCTACAAGCCAACGCTTTTGTTTTGTTGTGCAGTCTTCGTGACTTTTATTTGTATTCGTGTTTTTGCTGAGATACGACGTCGGTGACAGCTTGGTATTTCAACACACAGCAGAGCACAGCAACAAAAGATTTAATACGCATTAAGTTTTTGCACCAAAAACCGTGTGCGTAAACGAAACAGTGTTTATTTGTAAAAAATAAAAAGCGCTTGTATTTAACAAAACGACAAACAGTTTAGCTTTTACGCTCACACTTGAGTGTTTGTACAAGTTAAACGAAAACAAGCAACCAGTGCAAAAGACCGCTGCAGCAAAAAGTAAAACGCATATTCACACGCATACATTAACACGAAATCAAAATAAAACAGCAAAAAAAGCAAGAAAAAACATACGTGCAATATACAAGGGCCCAGTGGCTCAAGTTTAATTTAATCTGCATAAATTTATTTTGCAAACACAATAGCAATAATAACGACCAAACGGGTTATCTTTAGTAGAAGTCGTTTGGCCTAAAAACAAAAATAAGCGCTCGGCTGGCGTTTCATACTAAAAACATACACACACATACACACAAACAAAAACAAAAATGTCTACGACACCAAAATCGACAGAAGATTTGCTGGGTGGTAAGTTTTTAACTATTTGGCAACACTGTACTCTACCGTCGTTTGGTGTTGGTTGCTGTTGTGCTTCTTATTTATTATTTTTATTATTGTTTGCGCTTATATGCACATACATAGTAAGTTATAAATAGATGCGATGTTTTGAGCTGATCCGCATCCGCATAAAACATTCCATACTACGCTAGCCAAGGCCTTTTTTCCTTTGTTGACAGCTTTTGTTTTTACTGCTGTTGGTGTTGATGTCTCTGTCATTGCCCCCGTGTGGCGCAGTTGCAGCAGCCAGTGTTAACAAAGGCTCCACAACTTCCAGCAAAACAAAGGCGAAGAGGTAGCCGCATACACATGCATACATTTTCGCACATTCGCAAGCGCAAGCAACCATGCATAGCATCTGGCCATATTTTTGTCATGTCTTTTACATTCTGCTTATTTATTATAATTTTATCTTTGGCATTGTAATTGACGTCATTTGACTGCGTCTGAGTGATTTTTTACTTATACATACCTACTTTTTTTTTTTGAGTTTTATAAATATGTATAGTATGTATCTTGTTGTTTATAATATGCAAATTTATTTTAAAGCACTTGTGCCTTGTGTGGGAGTACTTTGCCCCGCTTCGAAAGCAAAGTAAACAAAAAAAAAAACGGCTTGTTTTTACACCGCTCTCTCACTTTGCGACATTCCCTGCTTCTTGGCTATTTGTTGCTGAAATTGCGCCTTTGGCTTTCTGTCAATTATTAAGTGTATATATTATCAAAAATAATGATAAAAGCAAACACTTCTTTGAACCAATACTTATTTTTAGTGCACAAGTATGTGTACGGTTCAATGGGCTCGACGCAGGCTCCATTGTTATTATCATTTATAAATCACATATACACAAACGGTCAGCTGCTATGGGCCTACGTGCCATGAGTCAGCAAGCCGAGTTTAGTACAATATTCCAGCAATGTGAAATAGGTTCACCCCCCTCTTACCTGCAACGAGTTTAATTTTTGTTTTTGAATTGTACCTGTTCGGTCCTAGCCGCTACCTGTTTTACCCTCACTTTTTTTTTTTTTTTTTGCAATAGGCTAGAGAATTTCCAGAAAATGTCATTTAGTTTTCAATTGCTTATACATAAGGCACAACATGATTGGTCTGCCACGTGAGTAACATTGCATTCATAGTGTAGTAATTGAGTACAAAGAATACAGTCAAACCTCCCATAATTCTTTATAAACAAAAAATCTTAACGCGTACTTCATAAATAAAACATATTTATAATTTTTTGTTTGCTTGATAAAAAAAAACAGCTTTAGAAGTGAAAGAAAAAATGTACTCTATAATGGAGCCAAAAATTACAAATATTAAACGAAGTTCCACTGTAGTGTAGCTTTCGTGCTTTATGTGATATTTATTGTGACTTATCAGCCGTATAGTACACGTGTGCTCCCATGTAATTTGCACCCTGACTAACATCATATTGCATAGTTAATATTGAGTCGCATGTTTTGGCCGCTACAGACTAGATTGAAAATGAAATTTATTGATAACCAGACACAGACAAAACATTTGTTTGTATGTGTGTGCGCGTATAGATGTAATGTGTATTTAGCAAAAAAATTTTGTTTTTTCAAATTAAGGGTTCTTATCATAGAATAATAAACACTTGAACGAAATTGGGTCGTGTTTTACCATATATTATGGTTTTTATTTGTCGATAACTTTAAATGTGACTAATTGCAGAATCTTGGATTGAACTGAGCGCAACAGCATCCATGGCTGGTATCAAAAGTCCTGACAGAATCACACCGTTGCCCTATGCCAACGGTGAAGAGTATTTGCGTCTATTGCGCGAGGCACAGCGTGAATCGAATCAGTCCAGTCGCGTTGTTTCACTAGCCAGTTCTAGACGGGACACACCTCGCGACAGCCCAAAAAGCCCACCGAATAGCCCTCAATCAGAGCTATGCCCAGATGATGAGCTGCGAAATGTGTATATTAATTATTGGACTAAGGTAAGTCGTATGCATGCTAATCAGCTTTGAACTTTGATAATTACTAACTGCTTTTATATTTTAATGTATTCACAGGCTGGCGATAAACAAAAAATAGATAATGGCGACTGGTTGCAGAACTGGAATCGTGGCAATGATGATCAACCGCCAAAGTAAATATATGTCATATTCAAATTTATTTCTATTTACCAATTAAATTTGCTTATGTTTGCCTGATAGAGATTGGAAGTTTGAACGCTCAACCATTGGCAATGAGGAAGAGAAGAAAAAGGGTACGGGCTATTCCATACGCTTGAAGCGTTTGGGTGCCAATTCGCTTTTCTCCCGCGAAATTTTATACTCGTTGTTGTTTACCAATGTATTGTCGCTGTTGTTGGGCGCAGGTTTTGGGTAAGTTCACAACTAATGATCGAAAGTTCATGTATATAGATGTAGGGTATACTAGATTTGTGCAATGTATGTAACGGACAGATGGTGGCGTGGCAGGCACCAAATCCTTTATACCAAAATGCTTATCATAACTTCGGGTAGCTATTGATCCATGTCCGTCTGTATGAACACCTAGTTTTCGGAGATATATAAGAGCTAGAGATACGAAACTTTACTAGCTGTTGCGCATATTTCCTCAAAATGTACTAATTTCACCCCCTTGCCAATAAGCTGCATCAATTTTGACTATATACTTTAAATAACTTCTTTGACGTAACTTTCGATTTTTTTTTTTAAATCGGTCAAAATTTACGGAGCTACGAACGAGGTATACACATCGTCCTGTACCAAAATAAAAAATCCAATTGAAATTTACTTAGAAGGAATATGCAAGAATAAAATTATTTTAAAGAATAAGATACAGGGTATTACACTGTCGGGCACCGTCTCGACTGTATACAATTTTTTTTATTTAGACAGGGCTTTGAGTCACTTAAAATTAGAAAGCCTTGGCATGGCTGATAACCTTCTTCACCCGATTCTACCTGAAATCCGGTGACAGAAAAGCAATATGCTTAAAAGTATGCAACAATTTCCAAACAAGTTTCTGAGTGCGGGTGCTAGCTAGGTAATTAATGCACCGCCCTGAAAGGATTTTTTTTTCAGAAGCCACACTTCTTTTTATGTGTTTTCTTTGGTCACACCTATCCGATCGCCAAGTTATCGTTTGAACACAGTTAAATTAGCTTAGCTAATCGGATAAGTGCGACTAAAGGTATTGTTGAGTCATTACCTTAGTTTAGTATACCATTAAATAAGAAGAGAAACAAATGAATTGTAATGTTAAGTAACATAAAATGTTACATATAGCCAAGACGCACTAAGTTTTGTTCACGAATAAGTTGTCGCGTTTACATAACGACCTTACGCATATAAATATAACTATTTAATTTGTACATATTACACTTAACATTCAACAATTATACAAAGAAATTTTATAAACACCATATCTACGTTAATACATACACGAAATATATTTAAATACAATACAACATTTAAACATAACCTACAACGTGTACAAACATTTATAAAATACGCAAACAGATATAGAAACAGTTATATCTGTTAAACACACATTAAAAAGTACATAAAAAAGTTTAGCCTTCGAATGCAAAATCCTTTTAGCACTATGACCCAAAATTTGAATTATCCCGTCCCCACGTTGGCTCTTATTAACATGAGAAAGCAACATTTCCCCAGAATTACCACAGAAAAATAAATGGGACTGTTTGTAGGGAGGGTCCTAGATTACAGCAATAACCGAATCTAAATATTTTTTGGAGAAAGCTAACAGACTAATCTAATATCTTTCAAATCTAATGAATACCTATTAATTATGGTTTCCTTCTATTTCATACAGTTTATGGCTCAGCAAGCGTGGAATACTCTTGACTCGCGTTGTCATTGACTGAAAACCGTTGTAAACCGTTGTCGTCAAACTATAAATAAATTGTATTCAACAAAAAAATAACCAAAACATCGTCAACAAACATCAATTCGTACAACTTGTAAACAACATAGCTCGAGCATATAAACAACTTTAAAAATGTAAACAAAAAAAAGAAAACTCGAGCATACAGGGGCAAAATTGTCCATAAACACCTAATCGTATTCCAGCCCATTCATTCATTCATATTTAATACACTCACAAGCATATATACACACATATATCTGAACGTAATAATAGAATGTAAGTGTAAGCTCATACCCAATCAAAGCGCGGGTTCGGAAAATTTTTCTATTTTTACAATAAAGTTTTTTATAATATAATCTTAAAAACCTATCCATTATTTATGTATGCTTTGTTTATGGAAAGGGCAATTTCAGCAAACTAGATAATTAAATGTATCAGCTGTATGCCTTTGTATATAAACAGGTTAGACATAAATTTTGCATATACAAGATAACATACGCCAAAATAGAGAGTGCATTATGTGTATTACTTACAGATAAATATAAATATTGTAGTGTATCGTATATTCTATATCACACATAAACTCGAAATACACATACACTGACGATAGTTTTAATACTTTTTATATTAAAATATTTTTTCAATATGTATTTAAAAAAAAAAAAACAAAGAAATAGATCAAAGTGATCAACTAAATATCTAAAATGCATTCATTATTTCAATGGGGTTTTTAGAATTGTCTGGCTCATAAGTAGAAACTCTTTCTTATTTTTCGCAAAGCGATTTATTAATATTATTTAAATAGTGACTAAATACATACTTAAGTGATTAACACAGTTTCAAAACTAATACACACATATTTTAGTATATTTGTATATATGGGTAAAAATGCTTATAAATATTGCAGACCAGAAAGACATTCGGCCCTTAAGACCTTGCCTTATCAGACTAGGCAACTCGTGCATTTTCCCTCGACTAATCTAATTTCATATTCATCAAATTTTATTTAATTTGTAATTTTAAAAATGAATAAAGCGATTGAATACGCTTCTTGCTTTGATTTAGTGCTTAGTAACGAACGTCGAAGGGCGCGGAAAGTTCAGGAAGCTAGTTTGACAAAAAAAAAAATCACGAAAATTCAGAAATATCAGGAATCTATTTCGAAAGTTTCAGGAAACTGCTTTAGCTACGACTTAATAGTTTCCTTTTGAAATTATAACTTATTACATTTTACTATTTTTGGAAATTTCCGAAGATTCGATTAATTTAAAAAAAGCTGACCATATATTTGATTTATAATGAAAGCTTTATAAGAAATCGTTGCCTATTTTCGAGCGCAATATTTTCAATTAATACCAAAATATGAAACACCCTTTTGAAACTATTTCAAATTACTTTGAAATCCAGATTTCGAAAAAAGAAATTTAACAAATTTGTATCGGATTGTTTGGGTAATTTGGCTGATGGGTGCTAGCTAAATAAAAAAAAAAAACAAATGTATTCCCGCGCCCGTCTCTAATAACAGTGCAGGTTTTACTTGTTTGTTTTAGGTGCAGTCTAATGAATGCCAGTGTAAGTACGAAACATAATCATAACTACGAATTGAGCCATTGTATAGACATCCAAAGATACTGATTAAATGTGTGTGAGCATTTAATTGCCTGGGGCTATTCCTTAGCTGCGTCGTAAGCATCAGCTGGGGTTTGTGCGGTGGGCATTTCACTAGCATCAGGCGTGGGTGTAGGCGTACGCAATGCACGCTCAAAATCTGCCACTAAATCATCGTCAACATTATTATCATGTTCCAAGCCAAGCCCTGCCTGTTGCCAGTTATCCAAGGCAGCTGTTACATTAAACTGCGGCGCTAAAGACTCACCCGTCACATCGACTAGACGCGTACGTAGACGCTGAGAGATTTGCTCCAGCTCCGTGAACTTGCGCTTAATAGCCTGACCCAGTTGCAGATGTGTCAGCTCTAGAGATTGCTCGAACTGATCAATGGCCGAGTCCATGTGACTAGCGGCGCTTGATGTGACGCCTGGCTCTTGTAGTGGATTAACACGAACCTCCAAGCCACCAGTGACACGGCCATTGAAGTCGACAATGTTGTGCCAGACGCTGGGTAATGTCTTTTGATTCAAATTCAATGCAGCAAATCCTATGATAGCATCCTCCAGGGGTGTGGGTGCTACACCAGCGTTAAATGTGGCCTTTTTCCAGAGCTTCAATATAAACAGCTTTTGGGACTGCAATATACAATTTTTGTTTAACAACGAAGCATTCTCTATCTTAAATGGCATAACACTTACATTGCTTAAATAATCGGCGCTTACAGTCACTTGGAACATGCTGTGCCACTGGGGTGCTATGGAGCGCTCCACAATAGGTGTGGCATAGACCAAGCCCTCATGCGATTTGTATGTGGTCGCATTACAATTTAAGCACTGAAAAGTCACATAGGTATTGGGCGGCTCGTTAGGTGGAAAACGCTTGGCGGCTGCTTGACGTTTGACCTGCTTTTTGGATGACTTGCCGTAGCCAGGATTAAGTGGTAATCCAGCAGCCCCCACAATGTTCAGAATGAAACTGTATGTCGATGGTGTAGCACTTGCTGGTGTAGTTGCGGACGCAACTGCGGGTGGTGCGTTTAAAGCATTTTGTAGCATATCCAACAAATCGGAGGTGCGACGCATTGGCGTTGGGTTATCCAACGAAGGTGCAGTTGTGCAGCGTTGTTCCTTTAGCTGGGCTATTTGTGCTTCGCTACCAATAGCTAATAAACATTTAAGCTCGCCCACTTGGGCTTGAGTTGAAGGGTTGGTAATGGGCACCCAGCCATCAATGGAGATGACGGGCAGCTAAAAAAAAAAAAGAAAGAAAATGTCAGATAATGCATTTTGTCTCGGCAAAGCAGATATTTTTTGAAAAGACATCTAACAAGGCTAAAAAAAAGCAAAGTGTAAAACACCGGTTCAGGATGTAGGCTGAAAGGAAGTTTTTGGAACAAATTCGTTTCAGTCTTCTTAGACTCTACAGTAGCTACTAAGGTCACGTTGAAGTGTTCATTTGCGGGAAAAAATGAAAAATGGTGTTAATTATTAACACTAAATCTACTAATATAACTTAACAACTAAACGATATATGGTTTGAATGATAAGTATAATTAGACACGATTGTGCATTCGAGAGAAATGTAAGGCCCGGTAGTGTGACTATCGACAGACTAGCAAGTGTATAATTTTCAATTTTACAAGTTATAAATGATGTGATGAAAAATTGTAAATGTTTTTTAAATTTAAGTGTCGCTATAGTATATGAGGATCCCGTAGTGAAAAATATTCTAACCTAGTGTTATTGGATATAGATGGCTCCTTCTTACACAGAACTTAACGGCATACATACCTTGCCTTTGCACAGATGATTTGTAATGGTTGCATCTCGATAGGCTATATAAAACTGATGCAATGGCAGACGCACTAATCCGCCTAATGGGCGCAGCTCTAGGACTAATTGCTGTCGTTCCACACATTGCAAAAACTTCTCATCATTGATAATGGCGAATTGCTCCTGAAAATTGAATGCGTGCTGGCTATCCGCCTGTACCAGCAGCTCTTGAGTTTGCCAAAAAGGTTGCAAAGCTAGCTCTGTACAGCCTAAAGCATCTGTTGTTGATAGTTTCCGGGTCTCATCGACACAGATGTAGCCGCGCAACAGGCGCACTTTGCTGGTCTCAGCCATGAAATTGATAGCGTCCAGTGATGGTTTGTTGTTGTTATTGTTGGAGGCCGGTTCGGATGGGTTGTTGTTATTGCCCACGCTCTGATTGTTGTTGCCGGGTGGCGCTGTGAAAGATAATATGAAATGTACAATTTTATTTATGCGTTAGCCATATGTATGAGGTACGTACTCTCCGCACCTTGAACCCCTAAGCATGTGGGGCATATAAAAATGTACATACGTAAGCTATGTACACACAAAGCGCTTCAGACGCATAGAGATAAGCGGCAGAGGCAAAAAAAAAAAAATCTGATTGTGACTAAGCGGGTGTAACCAAAGACAAGCGGTTCAAGCATGTGCTCATCTCGTGTGTATTGGCGATAGAACGGAATAATCAGGCAATTAAGAAGTAGAACTGGCAGAACAAAGGAATACAACATAAAATGAACAAATATATGGTTTAAATATTTCTTAGTGAAGTTACCATGCGATCTATCGGCTTGGCCGAAAATAGTTTAAAACTAATCGAAGTGCAGCACAGTGGGCAAATATCAATCTGAGTGTAGGCGACCTTAGGGAATTTCACGAAGTATTTTGGAGAAAAGAAAATGCAATTTAATTTAAAATTTTTTTTAGATTTTTTGAAATAAAAGTAAAAAAACTTCGAAATATAAGTAATAAATATTCTAAGTTTAACTTTCATTCAGTCTTAAAATTTGGTTTTCTAAAATATTTAAAAAATTAAATCAAAATTAATGTCCTTTCAAGAACTAAGGCATAAAATTATGCAAAAATTTATTTTTTATGAAGATAATATACATATATTCAACAGTTTAAAGCAATTCATTGGTTCGATTTTTTAATATTCTTATTAAGTTATTAATTTTAAAATATCGAGGGACAACAATTATGGTTTCAACTCTCTAGAACCCCAGGTGCAACGACGGGAAAATCACACCAATAATAACTAATAATTTTTAAGACAAATCTATCATTCCTATGAAACATTAAAGGCTTATCATATAAATTAGATAAAGCTTGGCTCCTAAATAAAATACTACAATAAAATATAAAAACACATCATTTAAAACCCGACCCACTGTGCAGTTAGCGGCTCAGAACTGACCAGTTTTCAACTAAACAATTCACTAGCAGAAGTTGATTCAAACCCACTGTGCAGCGGCTTAAAAATTAACTATAATCAAATATAAAATGCATAAATTAAACAATGCGAAAAAAGAAACAAAACGAAAACTTGTTTTCAAGTAAACTTAAAAGTTTTATTTTTTTTATTCTCATGACGGGCAGCACTGTTATAATGGCAACTAAAAGATGAAACCAAGTGCGAATTAGCAACAAAATGTCAACGGCTTTGTGTCTGTTGTTTTTGTTGTTGTGTATACAGTGTGATAAATGTTGCTGTTGCTGCTGCAGATCTCGTTGGTTCCACCCAATCGACATTAGTCAAATATATTCACCTTCGGCACGGTTGCCACGATTCTGATTGCTATTATTGTTATTGCTGTTATTCTTTTTATCCACATTGGTTAACGTCTGTCCATTGGGCAGTGACTTGACCAGCTGCTCAACTGGAGCTGCATCTGCACGCAAGCTAATTTTTAGATATAAGCTGGCCAAATGCAAACCACGACGTTGTATGGCTATACACTTGCACTGCTCCAGCAACGCTGCTTTGTATAGTTCTACTAAATCCAGCTGTCCCATGCCCAGCATTTCGTTGAGACAAGTGCCCGGCTCGCGCCACCATATGGTAAAATGTATGCGTCCCATATCCTCATCCATGGGCAAGCGCACCTGGCGCTGTGCCACTTGACCGAAACGAGTGCACTGAGTCAGACTATTGAACTTTTCCGACTCAAATTGCATGATCTGAAACATATCAGAACGTGGCACCTGCTTTATCAGCTCATACGATAATTGACACTCCACCGTGAATATGGGCCGCACTTCGCTCTGCACCAGTTCCATACGATGCGTGCCCTCTGGCTGCAGGGTTAGCGCCTCCAAATGCAGCTGCACTGCCGTTACACGTTCAAAGAGCTCCGAATTCACATTGTTATTGCCGGCGACAGTGTTTCCATTCTCTAGCTGATCCGCTGTCCAAAGTACACTGAGTTGCTGCTGCTTCTTGAGTGGTTCCGCAGCGGCAAAAATCGCATCCAATTTTTTCATGGCCTCCATTAGCTCGGCTGTTTTACCCGCTGTCCGCACCTTTCCTTTGCTCTGTATGGGCACTGGCTTAATATTGTTTGATTTATCTGCAAGAGAGTTAAAATTTAATTACCAAACATCTGCACGTGTTTACACATAAATATTACAATCCGCACAAAGCTTTCGCGTACCACACTCAATGAGCTGAGACAGCCAAATGGCAGCGCCAGCAGCTAACGACTGGTTATAAAGCCGGCAAGAACGCTGCTGCTCAATTAAATATGTTCACTGATAAGGCGAAGTAATTTAAATCTGTTTTTACATTATCGTACGGCGCAGCAAAAAACTTCCACTTGACACATTTAGGTAGAGCAAAATAATACAGTGGTCAAATGTATGTATAATAATTTTTTATGGTTTTGTAAACGAGTTGCGTAGCTAAGAATCCTCAAAATTTTATAAGTTTATCTTGTATGCAAGAAAGTGGATCTAAAGTAAGATACTAAAGAAATTTGGTAAATCTGAAAAATATACAGCAACCTTTATTTTTTGAAAACAAGCCAATTTCAGTACGGTATAAAACAATAAGCCTTATTTTTTAAATAACTTTTTTACTAGAGTACTCTAATGGTGAGCAATAACCATAAGCCATGTGAAGCTATCTAATAACATAAAAATATCTTTCAACAGGAATATAACTTATAAATACGTATAGAATAGAAATAGAAAAAATAATTCAGCACACTTATGTATTCGTATAATATTTGAAAATAATTTAAATGCTGATAAAAAAAACACTGCTGAACCTATTTATTTCGACGGTAGTGTATGTTATGTGTTGGGGCTCTCATGGTGCTCAAGTTATTTATTGCGCTCTCTTTTTGGGCTTCTGCCGCTCTTTGCATTGGTGTTTGGTGCACTCTCTTTTTTAGTTTATTGCTGATCGGTTGTTTGAGAAAATTTTTTTGCACAGAATGTTTGACCTTGTGAAAGTTCAATACATAGCGGAAATAAATTTTATTTTTAAGTAAGTACATATTCACAAATATATGACAAATATAGTGCGAATATATGCATAACTAGTATGTATGTACATATGTATGTACGTACATACATGTATGAATTAAATAAATATTGGGTTATGTACTCTAAAATTTATTGTTTTTCTTGATAAATTGTGATCAATTTTACATAAGATTAACTATCTGTAGAACAAATCTATAAAAAGTGCGAACATACAAAAAATATCTATAACACAATTTTATACTAATTTATTTTTTATATTTAGTTGAGAGTAAAAAATATTTGTAAATTACGTAAACGTTAAATTATAATTATCCACAAAATTAAATGAAGTAATATAAGCTGTTTTTTAATTTTAATTCCGAAAATTTGGAACAAGAGGAAAATCCTTTGCATGTGAATGTAAACTGTAGTAACGGGTCTAAAAACCTTCCATTAAGTGCCTACTTAAGTGCACGATGGCCACTCTTGACGGTTCTACTGTCAATGAAACCCATACAAATTCGCATTGTATTAACCTCGCTAAGACCAATCCTAACCTACGTAATGACAAAATACGATCCATCAATTCATGTACACTCATATACATACATAAATACATACTACTTGTATTTAACAAAGTAAATAGTTTATAAAATGAATTCCCATGTCTGCTTTTCACTATTCATTTTACAACACATTAAACCCGTGCAGCGCCAATACTGAATCATAGTAAATATGTACAAATGTATATACAAAATATACATACATACGTATATAGTACATAGTTGATTGGGCAGCTGGTATTCAAGAATCAGCAATAATCTTGCCGAGTTCGCGAAATGAAGGCCTAAGGCGAAAAACCCCTGTTCGCAGACAGGCAAACAAAACAAAAAAAACCGCCTCGAGGCGGTGCCCGACAGTGGAATACCCTGTACCTTTTGTGTCAAAAAAATGTTTCCTGCATATTCCATCTAAGAACTTTCCAATTGGAATTTATTTTTTTTTTGGGGCAAAACGATATTTATACCTATAAGTTTCTTAAATTTGTACCGATTTTGATGAAAATCGAAAGTTACGTCAAAGAAGCTATTTTAATTATATTGGGTAAGTTTCAAGTTGATATGTTAAGGGGTGTGGGAGAAAACACGGTAAATCGATTGCGGGGGGTGGGGGGACCGCATCGATAAAATTTGGATGTGGATTTGTTCATTAGAGCCACATGAATGAGCTTACCAAAAATTGTGATTCTAGGTCACTTGTAGCCATAATTGCGTAGAGTCAAATATTGACGCAGTTTATTGGCAAGGGGAGGTGAAATTTGCACATTTTTGACTATAACTTCTGTTGTAGTTGTCCGATTTTGTTCATTTTTTACACATAGATGCATGTATCCACAACGCATCGCTCTGTTAAATTTCAAATGAAAATATTAAACGGTGTGGCTAAAAACCGCGAAACTCTACTGCGGGGGAACGGGGGAAGATATTGACATGATTCAACAAACTTCATCTGCTTAGGAAATATGCGCACCAGCTGGTAAAGTTTCGTGTCTCTAGCTCTTATAGTCTCTGAGATCTAGGCGTTCATACGGACGGACGGACGGACGGACATGGCTCAATCGCTACCCGAGGTTATGATAAGCATTTTGGTATAAAGGACTTGGGGTCTGCCACGCCTCCTTCTGTCCGTTACATACATTGCACAAACCTAGTATACCCTTTGTACCTATAGGTACAGGGTATAAAAAAAAAAAATGTGGTACAGTCGAGGCGGTGCCCGACAGTGGAATACCCTGTACCTTTAGTGTCAAAAAAATTTTTCCTGCATATTCCATCTAAGAACTTTCCAATTGGAAATTATTTTTTTTTAGTGAAAATCGATATTTATACCTATAAGTTCCCTAAATTTTTACCCATTTTGATGAAACTCGAATGTTACAACAAAGAACTTATTTAAAGTATACGGGGTAAGTTTCAAGTTGGAATGTTGAGGGGTGTGGGAGAAAACACGGTAAATCGATTGCGGGGGGTGGGGGGACCGCATCGATAAAATTTGGATGTGGATTTGTTCATTAGAGCCACATGAATGAGCTTACCAAAAATTATGATTCTAGGTCACTTGTAGCCATAATTGCGTAGAGTCAAATATTGACGCAGTTTATTGGCAAGGGGAGGTGAAATTTGCACATTTTTGACTATAACTTCTGTTGTATTTGTCCGATTTTGTTCATTTTTTACACATAGATGCATGTTACTACAACGCATCGCCCTGTTAAATTTCAGGTGAAAATACTTAACGGTGTGGCTAAAAACCGCGAAACTCTACTGCGGGGGAACGGGGGAAGATATTGACATGATTCAACAAACTTCATCTGCTTAGGAAATATGCGCACCAGCTGGTAAAGTTTCGTGTCTCTAGCTTTTATAGTCTCTGAGATCTAGGCGTTCATACGGACGGACGGACGGACGGACGGACGGACGGACGGACGGACGGACGGACATAGCTCAATCGCTACCCGAGGTTATGATAAGCATTTTGGTATAAAGGACTTGGGGTCTGCCACGCCTCCTTCTGTCCGTTACATACATTGCACAAACCTAGTATACCCTTTGTACCTATAGGTACAGGGTATAAAAAGGCCGCAACAAAGAATGAAATTGAGCATTAAAGCTTGAAGTGAGATAAAGTTATGTGTTTGGGGCTGCCCAACAGGGGCGGACTATGAAATTTATTTAGGCGATAGTTTTTATGAGATATCTGTAACTACTGATTCTTAACATGGCTTTGTATTGTACTTTTCATAAGGCACCCAACATTCTAACTTTTGTAACACATTATTATAAATATTAATATAGGTTTGTTGAAAATACAACTATGTATTTAAATATTAAAAATTTAATTATATGCTAGGATTCATTTATGCAAGGAGTGATAGGTGTCGAAAGACATTTTATTTCACGTCAATTAAAGCTACAGACGGACAGATACATATGTCTTTCGTCCTTCAGCTCATATTGGGGTGTCTCCGGCGTCTCCTACTGTTGTTACATAGAGAGAAAGCCCGGGTCCGCGGGGAAATGTAACGGCGCTCAGGGTTAGTTACCAACGGGTCCGTCAGTTAGTTTAATACGCTGCCTCTACTTTTCCACTAAAAAACTTTAGGCTTGAACCAAAATTTGTATTGAAAATAACAAATATGCACAAACATATGTATGTATGGTATGTATATCAAAATGTTTACCATCACCTTGGGTTGCAATTGTACATTATGATGTACATACGTATAGTGCGCCTAGATTTCAGAAGAAAATGTATAACCCTCTTTCCCTATTAGTACAGGGTATAAAGATCTCTTAAATTCTACCCAATGCTCTTTAACGCACCAAGTTGCTGCTACCAAAGTTCATTTACCCTCATTTTTGAATCCACTACTGAAAGAGTGTTAAATAACTTTTAAATATATGTACTTACATATGTACGTCGCCTCTAAGTCTATCTGTATATGTGTGGTTTTAATGTTTATGTATAGCCAGCACGTGCTTCGTGTGTATTTGCTGTATGTATTTCGATTTTAACGCTTTTATGCTTATCTTTACTCTCTTGCACATATGTATTCTTGGATACCGCAATGGAAAGTTTTGCTGCTCAAATAAAGAAACAGCAGAGAATATTTACATACGTTAATATGTATGTATTGTATGTATTGCTCAATAAGTAAATGCAACAAAAAGTGAGGCAAGAAATGTTTTTGAAATTAGTACACCTCGTAGAAAGGTATGAAAAAGGTACTCATAAAATTGAACAAAAATTGAAGATAATTGATTTTTAAATTCCAATTCGGAGTTTATTTTTGATTCTTACTTCGTACTTTTATATAGGAAATGCCAATAAGTTTTGTGTTTTTTAAAATTTGTTTATGAAAATTGTTGGGTTTCCCGAAACAACAGACAGCAGCTGTTTGAGTATTTTAAATTTTGTTTGTTGTTGTCACTATATAAACATAACAAACAATGTGATCTGATTGCATAAGCGTTAGAGAACAACGAACCAGGCAATAAATTTGTTTTTTCTTTCATTAAAAGTTATAAATAAATTTTGAATAAAAGGGAACAAAAAATGCTAAGGTAAACCAAAATAAACAGACGCTAAGCGTCAGCTGAGAGAGCGGGAGCGCGTAAAACTTTTAAGAGCGGATTTGGTAGACATCAAAGCTTTGCTGCTTACCTGCAATGTGTTCGCCTGGCTGCTTCTGCGACTGAGGAGTAGCAGCTCGATAAGCTCCATTGGTGACAACGGTCAACTGATCTGGCAAAAGCGCAGCCGATAGCTTGATGGGCGGCGGCTCTGTTGATGCCACGCCCTTGGTAGCAACACTGGCAAAGAGCATCTTAAAGCGCAATTGAATCTCACCGACTTTCAGCTGCTGTTGCTGTTGCACTTGACCAGACGCGGCACCGCTCTCCACGTGACGATATAAACCATAAATTTTTGTTTTATACTCGAAATTGCTACCGTTGACGTAGTTGGCTGCGTATTTGCGTAAAAGAGGTGCTGGCAGCGGCAGACGTGTCTGGCCGATTGGCACAAGTGGAGGAGCAGAAAGTGGCTCGGTTTGGACAGCGGGTTTGTCGTGGTCGTTGACGTTGCGACTGCTACAAGAAACACCAAAACTCGCGACAATTTCAAGGGGCGGACACTCACACAAATATTCTAAGAATAGCGCGAGGCTACAGCGTACACTATAGCGCAACTTATTGGGATGATGCTGTTGCGGTTGCTGCTGCCGACGTTGGCAGCGTTGTTGACTTGACCTTTGCTTATGATTTTTATGTTTGCCTTCGGAAAACTTATTTGGATTATTGTCTTTGGGGTTGGCGTATGCACTGCTGCAGGCACAGCTGATGCTGACACTACCTGCTGTTTCCCGCTGCTCACCCCACCATATAATTTGTGCTGTAACACCACCCGCACCCGCGCTTTGTAGGCGCCTGTATACGGACGATAACGCCGACGACGATGGTGACGTTGCCGACGTTAAAAAATGTTTATCCCTCGATTTGTTCGCTTTTCGATTCGGATTTTTATAAAGAGACGCTGCGCCTGTCGTTTGCGCTTTGATCGATTTATCTGTTACGAAATTAATGCGGCTCACTTCAATTTCTAAATGTGCCAGCGGCGATGATTCGTCGTCCTTTGCTGGTTTGTCTGATGTTTCTGCGTTCTGCTGCTCCTTTTTTCTATACACATTCGGTGGCAGAGTATATTCAGCTGCTTTCATAATTATGCACTTGCCATTTTCGTATAAGCTTTAGCGGCAGTGGCGCACTCATACACATACACGAGCACATCCGCTGCACTGACAACAACTATATGCCACACGTGTGCCTCTTTAATTTTAATTATTTGATTAAGCATCAAATCATAATTCAATTTGGGCGTAATGACAAATTTTACACAGACACTTGATTTGACAAATCGAATTCTGCTGCGTTTGGGTTTGCTGTGCAAATTCCCCCGGTCCGAAAGAGTGTGACCACACAACTTGTATGTTGGCTTGTTTAAATTAGGGTTTTTTTTTTATACTAGCATTTTCGCTCAACTCACTTATGTTGTAAATACCAAACATGCCACCCCGTTTTTAATTTTACAAATAGAAATTGACAACATAATACATATAAGTGTCATGTGACTCATGGATATTCTGTTAAAAACATCCTACATTGTTAATCATTTAGAATTTAGAATAATTAATTTGATACCAAAAATATGGTATTTTAACTATTCATTTTTATATGGATTTTTTTTTTCTGTCAATCGGTCACACTTGATATCTATAATATTTACAAACTATCGGAAGAGCTGCATAGAAGCGTGGATTTTCGCTTTTTTTCTCCAGATTAACCGCCAAGCACAATATATCACTTTGGCCAAAAATTCCATACCACCAGAATTTACATTAAGATTTTATAAAAAATAATGATAAGCTATAATTACCTTAAGTGTGTCGTAGAGGCATGTCCAGGAGGCGAACGGCTTTATCGCATTCCAACTAGATGCGCAGTGAAATGGTGTGCGAATTTACAAATCAACATCTATGATATCAGTGGAGAAACGCGAATTTGCGACCGGCACTTTTCAAAGAGGTACATTGGAGGACTAAGGCTTAAATACGGTGCAATGCCTACATTAAATCTAGGTAAGCACATAAGTAATTTTTAATATACATACATGTATGTATATAAAGCAACGTATTTGTGACTTCAGGACATGATGATGGTCCTGTATTCCAAAATGAACCTATGACCATCCCAAAAAACACATCAACAATAAAATTAAACAGCATGTAAGTTTCATTTCTAATTTTGGAGTACTAAACAACAAAAATTAAGAAATGTATTATAGAAAATCGCATACCGTTCCACATCTATCCAATCATTCGTTCGACGAAAATGACTTCAGTAAAAAAAACGCATTGCACGCTCCAAACCAACAGCCCAGTGTAACTAATGCTAGTGCGGGGAAATCAAATTATAGTGTAAGACATTAATTATCTTATATTATTAACAATAATTATCAAAACTTTATGTTATAGAAACAAGAAAAAACGTCACTTACTAGCACAACTTCACAAAGAAGCCTTATTAAAGAATTTTTATGTGACAGTTCGGCCGACTCAACTAATAACACAAGACTTACGCAGCCCTATGGAACAGTTTGTTATACGGAAAACTCTACCAATAAAGTAAGACATGTTTTATTGCTAAAATAAACTTCTATTGATAAAGTAAAAAAAATATTTTCTGCAGAAAACATTACAGGCAAATCCAATTCTAAAGTGTTCTGTATCTGGTTGCCCTAGCGCACATAGGTTATTTCGCATCCCTAGAAGAAATCAAGTGAAATGGTGTGCGAATTTAAAAATGCAGCTAGAGGATATTGACAGTGTAACTCGTGTTTGCGAACGTCATTTTTCAGCCTCCTTAATTGGAATCAGGAAACTTAAAAGGAATGCAATGCCTACGTTGGAATTAGGTGAGTAATGTGCAATAATCGTTTATATAATATATAATTTTTTTTTATTCTTATTAGGACACAATGATGGTCCTCTATTTGCCAACGAGCATTTGTATAAAGAAGGTTCAGAAAAAAGAATTATTGTTTCGCCAGAGTAAGTTTTGACTTTCAATGGTGTTACAAACGCTTTTAACATAAATTATTAACAGACAATTTAGAAATGGGGCCGTAGTTGATGGAGATGACATGTCATTCGAAGTACCTGATGAACTTAACTTTGAACATTATGATGAAGGTGTCAGCCCATATTCATTAAACGAGCTACCGAACTCTGATTCTCAAATAATAGAAAGCTCGTTCACTAACTACGCAGTACACGTAAGATATCTTCTATTAATAATTACTATCACTTTGCTTAAGCAAATTTAATGTACTAAAGGAAGATGAGCGTGTCCCTGAAGTTGAAACCCAAAAACTATATGTAGACATGGTCGCAACTACTAGTAATCCCCATGTGAGAAAATTTTCGTTTTTATAAATTCAAGTAATTATTATTTTAACAAGTTTACAGATAAAGCAAAGCTCTTCTGTGCCAATTTCATCAACAACAAATTCATTAACAACTAAAGAAGTTGCCATTAAGTATAATGAAATGTTCGAATTCTGGAATGGTATCATAAAAAACTTACCACCTGAAGCAGTAATGGAAGTCAGATTTGAAGTTACAGCGTTGCTGCGCAATATTAATTATAAATATAATAATTCATAGCACATGTACTATATATATTTGTTCGGCTAATGACATTCTGGTTAAAAGCTTAGCTTCGCATATTTACGACCGTGGTAAACCGCTCTATCTACGAAGGGTCCAGACGATAAAAAAAAAACAAAAGAATGTCATAATTTTAAAATGACGATTGATTGGTTGAATATGGTGGTTGTAATAAACATATATTAATGAAATAGTATGTAATATGATTGCCTTTGAGAAAAGGAACGAAGTAATTTTTTTTGCTAAGACAATCGCAATTTAATTGTATATTATGCGATTGTTCATTGGAATAAAATCAAATTTTCTTTATCAATTTTTTTTTTAGTAAATAATTTTTATTAGAGGTGTCAATCAACGCTTAAAACAATGTACATTTTTAGCATTATTATAACGAACGATGAAGTTAAAATTTCTAGTGTAGTGAAAATGTTAAAAAAAAATTATGAGTATTTAGAAAACACGCATGAAAACAAGGGAAAGTTTACATTTTTATACCCTGTACCGTAATGGTACAATGGGTATATGTATTAAGTTTCTGCAAGCCGAAAATGTATGTAAAATACAGAAGGATTTTTCGGAGACCACCCAAAGTTACCTAAAGTATGATCAGGGTGACTAGAGAAGTCGACATACCCATGTCTGTCTGTCTGTATGAACGCCTAAATCGCAGAGATGGTAAGAGCTAGAGCAACCAAACTTTCAGATTAGATCCGTTATTAACCTACGGGAGACAAGATTATTTTATTTTTTTGATATCGGGTTCTATTATATAACTCCCATAGGGGTGTTTTAGAGGACCTCAAAAAAAAAAACATAGTTTTAGATGGATAATGCGTTTGTTTATGAAGATATCGTAACCAAATTTGGTGTTTGTCAGTTTTTTAGGGTTACCCAGCACTGTACTAAATATGATCAAAATCGGGTGACTATATCATATAGCTCCAATAGGGCCGATCGGACGAAAAAACGTGTTTTGAACTAAATTCGTTTTGTTTCGTTTGTTTATGACGATATCGTAACCAAATTCGGCAATTGGAAGTTTTTTAGAGTACCTAAGCACAGTACCAAATTTGATCAAAATCGGTTGACTATATCATATAGCTCCCATAGGATCGATCGGTCGAAAATTTGTTTTTTGTACAAAATTCGTTGTTTCGTTTGTTTGTGAAGATATTGTAACCAAATTTGGCATTAAGAAGTTTTTTAGAGTTCCCAAGCACTGTATCGAATTTTATCAAAAACCGTTGACTATATCATATAGCCCCCATAGGACGGATAGGGAACAAAAAACGTTTTTTGTACAAAATTCCTTGTATTTCGTTTGTTTATGAAGATTTCGTAATCAAACTTCACATTCGAAAGAACGGTACCAAATTTGATCAAAATCGGTTGACTATATCATATAGCCCCCATAGGACGGATCGGGCAAAAAAAAACGTTTTTTGTACAAAATTCGTTGTATTTCGTTTGTTTATGAAGATATCGCACTCGAACCTCACATTCGAAAAGGTTTTATAGTTTTTAATAGTTCTTAAGCACTGTACCAAATTGGATCTAAATCGGTTGACTGTATCATATAGCCCCATATGAGGAAAAAAAATGTTTGGCGCAAAATTCGACTGTTTTTTAACGGATTTATTCGTTGGGACATATTTTTGTATCATTAGAGGGCTAGACTCTTCGTTCGCTTAAGAGGAATTTTATTTAGTGCTAATTTTTTAATTTTCCCAAATGCTTAATGACAAGCATTATGGGAATGGGCAATGGTACAAATATTTCGAGCGGAAATGCTTGGGCTTTAAGACCTCGTTTAATCTAAGTATATTTTTGTTAAAGTTATTGAAATATTCGATCAGTGGTTAAATTTCAGATATTTCCCTAAAGCAATGCCAACAAGGACAGACTCGTCTTTCGATGCTTATCCTTTTTTTTTTGCTATACAAAATACTTTGTGTACAATGCGTCACTGGTAAAGGGGTCTACGCAGTACGAAATATTTCGCACGGAATGACAAAACTTCATATAAAAAATAATGGGATATACCAAATGAGATTTTTTTTTTTATATGAAGTTTTGCGATTCCGCGCGAAATATTTCGTACTCCGTATAGGCCTTAACACAAAAATTTCTTATTTGTTGTTAAGTAAGCATAGTAATTATTCAACTATCTTATTAGCAGACATTTCCGATAACATAATGCAAAGAATATTCGAAACATTTAAAAAATTGTGTTAAACCAATGTTCAACCATCATTTGGACATCATCATCACGGTCATCTAACTAGTTGCATAGCTAATTAGTTGTACAACTATGTTCTTATCAACAAGCATATCTTGAAAGTAAAGATACATATTTTGATCTACGAGCTAATATATGTTAATTTATCATGTAAGAAAAAATGATTTTACGTATTATATCATTTTATGAAAAAATATTAGAATTAATTCCTCTTCTATACCTAACTTAATATAATAATTCACATTTTGTAGCACTAATTAACGCCCTTTTTTTAAGAAAAAGTATGGAAGTTGCAAAAATTTATAAGTTTAACATAGTTTATATTTAAATTTCATTGTTTGTATTTATAATAAATTTCCTGCAACAAAGCGGTAACGTCAAATCTTACTTCGCGTACCGCCAGGGGCGGCAAAGTTTTGATTATGCTATCCCAAAACGCGTACATTTCGGGATACTTTAAGGGATTCTCTATTTCGAATTGAGGAAGCGTGTCTTGTTGTTTTGATGAAAAAGGAGATCTTATCTATAGAAAAAATATGCATTAATTTTGACAGCAAAAGACAACAACATATTTCTTACATTGTCAGACAGCCTGTCTTCCACATCTATCGTTGGACTCGGCGAAGCAAGTGAAATATTTTCCTCTTCATGTCTAAGTAAACAAGAGTCACTCGACTCATACAATCTTTGAGCGGCTGCTTTCTCCTCAGCGGATAGATTTGGATTTATTTCTAATTTTCGGTACCAAAAGCTCCAAGTGTAGACAATACCTTTATTGTGTCCTAGATCAATAAAATACAAAATAAGCATATATATTATAAATAATATAACTACATATATAGGTATAATTAAATAAGTAAACAATAAGCATAAACGAATAATAAATAAGTTACCCAGCTCCAATTGAGGGATTGCATGTCGTAATATCCTTCCATCCTTTTTTCCAAAGCACGATTTTGGAAAGTGGCGATCGCAAACTTTATCCCTGTCGAAATCCACTTTATTGACATTAATCTGTAAATTTGCACACCACATCGTTGCTTTACGTCTAGGAATACGATATAGCTGCTTTCCACCACGACACCCTTTTGCAATGCATTTTTCCTTTGGTTCCAATAGCAGTTTCTTTTCAAGTTCTAATAGTTCACGAAGGGTTTCTTCATTTGGCTGTAACACAAAATAGTGTTTATAGTACTTATTATAAGTAAAAAAAAAAATAATTCTCACGTAAATGGTTTGTTTCCCTACGAAATGATTTTCAGTTGAAATCGGGGAGATTTTTTTCTGTTCATTACACAGAATATTGGTTTCATTTGTGTTGTCAGCTCTAATAATGTCTTTCTTTTTATGATCAGCCATGTTAATATCCTCGTCCATTGGCATAGGCGACGTCTTGGGGATAGCGTTCAATTTAGATTGGCAGCACTTCAGCTTCATCTTTGGATCAAGCTGTATTATTCTGTTTAACAATATTTAGTATCTTCGCTACTTTAGATTCAATTAACCTATAAAGTTACCTAGGCTTTAATATCACACTGGACAAAACATTAACACCCGTGTCGCTTACGAGATCTTTAGCACTTTGTTTAATGCTAGCATTTTCGTTTTGCGTTGACACATCCTCTTTAACGCCACATGCATTGGAGGACACTCTTTTAGTTAGTGTCTCATCTGCTGGTATTTCCAACGGATCAATCTCAGATTTTTTGGCTGCTGAGCCAAATGCTTTTGTTGCACCAATCGTATCCATTGGTTTTTCGTCCAAAGCAGTTGAATCACTCTTAAATTTTCTATTCAAAAATATATATAATTTACTTGCAAGGGTTCCTATTGATTTAATAGTTACTTGTCATCCAACTTAGCTGTGTCCAGTTTGCTCAGTGACTCTTGTGTTTGCTTTCTTTTCTGTTAAAAATAAGGGTGCTTACAACATCTATAGTAAATATCTAAAAATATATGTTTTACGTTATGGAATGAGGTCTCAGTTTCACTCTCTGTTTCCGAATTCCGAACAGATCTCTGGAATTTGGAGCAAGTAGACACGACTGAAATAGGGGATTCAATACAGTCGTCAACGCTTAGAGATCTTGCATCAGTTAATGCTGACGTGCTTTTCTGTAGATATAAGTAAAGTTTTTATTCTCGATCATTAACATTTTTGCAAAATGCCTTACAATTTTAACTGGCTTCTGTACTGAACCAAGCGTTACTTCCTGCAGGCTGTTCTCTTCTTCGTCTAGTTCGCAGGAGTCACTAGTATCTTTTATTGGTTCATCCACCGATGGATCAGTTGAGAAATTTCTATAAAATAATAAATATGATGTATTACATTTATATGTACTAATTTTCCAATGATAATAAACTTACTTGAAGTCTGTTGACTGGTTGGCTAACGAATTCGAAGGATTATATTTTTTGTCAAAGGAAACTGTTACTGGACTTCCTAAAATTTTTTCACTTTTTTGAATCGCTTCAGAACGAAGGTTTCTGCTCAAACATATTTGTTTATTAATTGCCTCGCCAAAATTCTCTTTAACACAGACTACTTACTCAATATTTTTTCGGATTCCATTCGCAATCATCTCTTTATACTTAGAATTATCCTTGCGTGCTAAAACGATGCAAGAATATGTACACAATCAATACAAGAAAATTATTCTACTGCTCTAGGAATTTACCAATAACCAATTCTGGTGTAAAAAAGTGACGATTGCAAACTCGAGTTCGACTATTAAAATAATCCATGCTGAGGTTTAAAACTTTACTCCAGTTTTTTGCTCTAGTCGGCGGTATAGAAAACAGACGCTTTCGACTACATCCATTTATAACGCACTTAAACTGTTCGGATTCATCAGTTGAATGAATTAATCTGTATAGTAGACTAAAAAAAATTTGTATGATGCGCATGTAAAACCTCTCAAGTTTTATAAGCTAAAACTTACTCGGGTCGGGATGTCTTCTTTTTATTTTTTAAAATATCCTCAGTGATACCTGTGTAAATGGGACCATCGTTGTGGCCTTCAAAACAACGAAATGTTACTTTTAGTTTGTGATACCAAACATTTTTTTTTATACGATTTATAGTTACCCAGATTTATTGTCGGCATTGAACCATTTATAAGGCTATTATTTCGAAAGCATGAACTTTGAAAATGACGCAAGCAAACATTTGGCGTTTTGGTAAGCTGCTCCATATCGAGTTTCAAATTTGCACACCACTCCTTTCTATAGCGAAATGGGATTCCAACGCGTTGTCTTACACCCGGACACCCAGCCACAACGCACCTTTTTGAAGTATATAAGCTATATATTTTATTATCAGGAAAAAATATGCTCAATCAATTCAATATGACTTACGGTGCTTTTTTAGTTCCGGTTATAAGTTTCTCCTTGGCTTTTACTTCAGTGTAAGTTGCATTATCATTGTGGCCTAAAAAGGCAAAGAAAGTCTATGAATTATTTACTTGAAGTTAAACAGAGATTCCACGTTTTACCCAGATTTAAAGTAGGCATTGCACCATCTTTCAGCTTTTGTTTCCAAATGGAAGACGCCGAAAAATGACGACCGCAGACTTTACTGGCAGGGTTCAGTTTGGCTGGATTAATTCTTAAATTTACACACCATTCCACTTTGTACTTCTGTGGTATTTCAAAAAGGTTGTATTTAGATGGACAACCCTTCACCAAACAGCGTTTTGATATTGTCGGTTCTGAAATAAAAAAGAAAGAATATTTCACTATTGATGTGTAGCTTAAGCAGAAAATTTTCATATTACCCAGATTTGGTGTATGCATAGTGTTCTTGTGTATGGGACCTTCACTGTGGCCTAAAAAAGAAGGGAAAGGATGTGATAAAATTTGAAAACATATAGCTTCAATGGAGATTTTATAGTTTACCCAGATTTAATGTAGGTACTGAGCCATGTTTAATCGTCAGTCCCTCAATGCAGCAGTTGGGAAAATGACGAAAACAAATATTTATTACGGGATTAAATGTCTCCGGGTCAGCTTTCAAATTTTCACACCATTTGCTTTTCAATTCCTTTGGTATGATATAAATTCTACCCTGCGCAGAACATCCATTTACAGCGCAAACGTTTTTATTCATTATAAATATAATATTGTTTTTGATAGATAATTCAGTTTGTAAAAATTTTCATTTTTGCGCGGCGAGCATCAAATGCATTGAATTTTACTAACAAACTGTGGAACATATGTAATTTCTGAAAATGTTCTAAATAACGACAAAAGCGTTCGCTGTTTTTTAGGATTTTTAAGCAACAGCTGTTAATAAACAAATCATTTGATGCGAGGAAGCCTCACATAATTATTAAAAAGTTTTAGACTTAAGATGCTTTAATTTAATTACCATTGATGTTAATATATAAAGATTATATTTATATGTAATACAGAAAACGCAAATGCCAGTTCATAAATTAATAATAAATCTTCAATCCAAGTATTGCTTGGACCGACCTAATGCTCTCTAAAATGAAAAGTGATCTTACTCAAAAGTAACCACCTAAGGGCAGTGGAGACAGTAACACATCCAGAGCACAAACAGCGAAAAACGCATGAAGCACTGGATAAGCTGCCTCGTTTGCGCCACAAGCGTTAAGCACCGATTAGTCAGTTGTAAAAAACGTTCCATTACCCATTACATGGATTTTATCCATGCATGTAGACGCAATTGCTTCTGCACTATCATGCGAAAGTGATCGTTACATTAACGTGGTTTACGCTCAATTCATACAAATAACCGAATCTTAACCGATGCTATACGAAAAATAATATACTAGGCAGCACTAAATAAAATGGAAATAAATTAATATGCATTATATTATACATGAAAAGTTTAGAATTTGTATTTATTATATATTCTTTGAAGCAATTCAGTTATTTGGAATCTGACATCAGTCATTGCCTGTGGGGGCAGATCTTTAATAATACTATTCCAAAACGCGTACATTTCGGGATATTGGAGGGAACCAAATGTTTGATTTGGTAACGCATTTTTTTCTGCTGGGCCATCAGGTGTAACTTTTGCTTCCTGCAGTAAATAGAAGAATGTTACATTAATTAGCATAAAGTAAAATAAATATCTTACATAGGTGTCACTATTAGAGGCGTAATCCTCCAAACTCTCAAGGTCTTCAATTGACTGCTGGGTTGTGGAAATTGGAATGTCCTCTTTATTGCATTCAAGATTGGAGTCACTAGAGTCATCAATCGGTAAAAATTTCCCTGTCTCGTTAACGGAACTCGGTGCATATGGGTAACTTTTGTAAATACGTACATACATTTTAATTCGCATTCACAGTCTTGTTAGTAAAAGAATACTCACGTTTGTTCTTTGTTTTTCATTTTTGGTTTCGGCAAAAACGACAATAGTTTTGCATATTCGTAAGGCAAGTTACGCCTGTAATAGTAGACGTTGCTCTGGTATAACGATTTATACACGGTTCGACACTCATTTACTTTAATGAAATAAATAAATATATTTAATATAATTCACATACATATGCATTTGTAAATATCCTACCAGTTCTATTGATCTTTGCTGCGACTATTTTCCAAGCTGTTCTGTAAACGGTGGAAATATGACGTTTTGGATGACGCGTATCCCATAGTATAGGCCTTTCTTTTACAGCCAAAAGTAGTGCCCTTTTTTCTTCATCGGAAAACAAGTCTTGTCGTCGCGTTTTATTACAATAAAATGTTATATCGTCCATGTCAACCAAATGTCATAAATAATTTGTCTGAATAAAAAATATTCTAAAAGTGAATAGTAAATTTTGTGTAGTGCTGTATAATTTCATAAAAAATCTTAGCCCCTTAAAATACTAAACACTGAAGTTCTAAATATACCATAAGAACAAAAATACCAAAGATTGATATCATTGTTAGTAAACTATTATTTGGCGGTAACTTCTTTATTAGAATTTTCACGGAAATTATTCAAAAGTATAGTAGATTGTACATAAGCAGAGAGCTTTTTATTTAATATTTGATAGAGTTAATTACTTGGTAGTCTGGCACCTTTCATTGACTGTGAAGAATTCAACTCGTCAAGGACATCAAAAAATGTGTTGCTTTGGTTTAATTAATTTATTGACATTTTATTTGATAAAAGCACATCCACATCAAACAAATTTCACTATGCATTTCCAATCAACACAATTTTAACTCGCTTATGCAAACAAACGCAACTCCTCGCGGGCTTCAATTGTTTTTGGTGGATTGGGCGTCTCAAATTCGCCCAATTCGGCATCATAGTACAATGCAGCACGGAACGGACGCAGTTCCCAAGGCACCTGGTCTTCCATGGCAGTCAATTGTACACCTAGATCCTCTAGTGTAGGTACGCCGGGCAAAACCTTATCAGTAACTGCCTCGCGTTCAATGCGTTCTGGGTGCAAGCCGCCTACGGGTGCACCAGGACAAATTAAATTTGTTAGTTTAGCCTTTAGCAAAAAGGTGGGATCCCAACGCATGTCGTAGCGTTGGTAGCCCCAGCGTTTCTGATCCTTTCGCATCAAACGATGGAACCAATCAACCAACTCGTTTAACTGATAACGCTTCGGTCTGCAAAAGGAAAAGATTTATTAGCATTTTTTTTTTCTCAGTACAAATCACCCATCCTAAATGTTATCTAGTCTACTAAGATTTATTTACATTCTATAAGTTAATTTATTTAACTAAATTCAAATTTTCTTATTTGGAGAGACTTACCCAACTGCTTGGTAGATGCGGCCTGCACTATCAGGATCCTTGGCTGCGTTGATAATAGCTTGTGCCACATCCGACACAAATACGGGTTGCTTAACTGTTCGCTCTCCGTTGTGCCACAATGGCATAGAGCGGAACTGCCGGCGCCAAATATGGGCATAATAACGCAAGAAGCGATCTTCTGACCCATAGATATCAGCCGGTCGAATAATAGTGGCATTAGGGAAAGCATCACGCACCTGCAACTCACCCTCGTACTTGCTTTTTAACCATTGACTATCTTTAACATACAGCGGCTTTAGGTCTGCCTCCACATTAAGCGAGGAGAGATGAATGAAACGCTCAACGCCAGCCTCACGGCAAATGCTGCAAATAAGAAATGAATTATTGATAAGATTAAAAAAATAAAATTAAAATATTGTGTTTTTACCTAGCAATGCGCGCTGCGCCGTTTACATGCACGTCCTTAAACTTAAAGTTTTTGGTTTCATAGTCACGTCCCACTAAATTTATGACCACGTTTGAGTGTTTGACAGCTTCACGTATGGAACGAGTGTCTTCTAGATGATAGAAATGAAAGAGCACCTGACCTAAATCACCGCATACTTTCAGGCGAATAATATCGGAATCGTCGCCGCGATAAGGCAAGATCATTTGGCTGCCCGATTTGCCTAGTTTGTTGCACACATAGCGACCGACAAATCCGGAGCAACCAAAAACTGTAGCAACAATGCCATTGAAACTGCTGCGACCACCCGTTCCACGTTTCATGGCAGCTGGATTAGTTGTCTTCAGTGGACGTGGTCCGTCCGTATCTGGCGTGGAAGCATAACCACGTAGGCACAGCACGCCAACGATGCCGCTTCCATGGTGCTCTGCAAGTTAAACACATCAATTAGCAAACAAAAACTGCAACTGGGCTTCATTACATAATTTAGTATGCTGGCATAGCAGTTTTGTTATTGCATTACTTACTGGCCAGCTGCACGTTCTTTGTTAGCATTATGGCAGCCATAATGTACTGGCGTACTTTACCAACTTTATTGATTTGATTTTATATACGTCCTAAATTTTTCCACACAGATTTTATGTCTGGTGGTCGGAAAAAATGAAAACACACAACCTATAGAAATGGTTGGGCCAGCCGCTTATTGTCAAATCCATGCGAATGGCAAATTTATGTCACAGCGTTGCCAAAATTAAATTAATAAAATAAATTATAGCGCGCGTAATTCAAAATAGCTTTACGTTTCGCTTATCTATTCTTATCTAATTGTAACTTGTTTATCTAAAGTTTAAGCAAATAAATGAATTTTTATGCCGCTATAATTTACATCTAGCTTTAGGCGTTTTACTTTTGTTACTGCGCAAGTAAACTTTTAAGATCTATCAAGTATACGTACTGCTCGCATTTAAACTAACAAGCATGTTAAAATGCAAACGCCATGACAAATATTATTAGGCAGCACATAAATTAGTAGCACTGTATAGATTTTAGCAAACAGGAATCAGTTCGTTGTGGAATAACTACAACACAACTTGTTTGTGTATTTAACTAAAACGGTCTGCGGCCTACAGACAACAAAGTGCGAATAATAGCAAACAATGCTTTATCGATAGTGAATAGATAAGAAACGCTATAAAACTAACAGAGGTAATACAAAAATCTGTTTTTATAGCAACAAAACCCAAACCCAATGGCACCAGGTGCAGAAATTACCAAAAGATTAAAACACACCATAAAATTTACAAACGTATGCCACCACCACCCACTGTAGCGTATGCTCTACCTGCTCTTCAGACGACGCCCTCTTTTTCTTTCGACATCTTTATACTGTATACCACTGTACTGATAATGGAAATGATTATCGCTACCTAACATTCTGTGGCATGCTCAAACATGCTCTTAATACCCACTCTGTCACACAACAGTCTATTTCGATCGGCTCACTTTCAATATTTTGATTACAAAGTATTTGCGGATAGTTGGGCTATATGCAATATTGTCTGAAAGTATGTAACTCTTTGAAAATTGCGATGATCACCGTATACAGGTACATGTACATATATATGTAAGTCGATTTAGTAAATTTTA
Source organism: Chymomyza fuscimana (assembly GCA_949987675.1). Taxonomy (NCBI): domain Eukaryota; kingdom Metazoa; phylum Arthropoda; class Insecta; order Diptera; family Drosophilidae; genus Chymomyza; species Chymomyza fuscimana. The sequence continues at coordinate 43,122,065 of OX465089.1, forward strand.
TGATTTTAAAACCACACAAGAATCAGTTAGGATTAAAGACGACAAATTTAGCTACCTTTTCCTTTAAAACTTAAATTATATGATTTTTAAGTTTTTTTTTTATTGTTTGTTTTAAGAAATAAGTAATTTTTGTTGGATTATACGTTTTCACAAATTTCTGAGATGCTTTTTTCTAACAAATTCAATGGTTTGGCGCATATAAAAAAACAAACCAAACATAAAATTGGACAAACTATTTAGTTAAATAAATTAAAATTGTTTTAAAAATCTGTTAGTACACAAGCTTCGAAAATTTGCAATTTCTTAAATTTTGAATCACATGCTTCAAATAGTAATTTTTTAAAAACGTTCAAAGATTCAAACACATTATACGGAACGTAGTTACTCGTCTTTGGAAAAGTTAAAAAATGAGAGAGGGGAAATATAAATTGGAAATGGAGGTTTTGTAAGGGGGATCATTTTTTTTTCTATAAATAAAGTAACGAAAGTTCTTTGGAAAAAAGAAGGTCGCTTAGGGTCAGTCGATAGTAACCACCGGGCCCTACTCATGAAGGCCTGATGCTATTCAATGCTATTATATTTAGCAAAGAAAATCAATATATAGAGACATTTTATACTTCCAAGAACGATAATCGTTTTTGTATTTATGGTCAGAAAAGTAGCAGACTTAAAACTCGAATCAAACTTTTATTGGCATTTCTGGTTAGTGTATGGAAATATCGGTTTTATCTGCGTTTCATATACATTGCCCCCTACTTTGCAAATTTTTTTATATTTTTCATATTATTGTTTTGGACGATTTGATCTTTTGTTGCTCATTGCTCGGTCGCTGCCGCTGCCGCTGCCAGTGTCTCGCACAGTGAGTGCCTCGCTTTCGACGCCAGCGTTATATTTGCCGCTTGCCATTAGTGTTTGAGCCGCGCTACTGCAAACATCGTAGATCGGTACCGGGTCCCGTATCGTACTTAATTAAGCTACAGGTGCTTGTTGTTCTATTGTGGAAATTAACGTAGCAATGTTGTGACAGATTTTCGGAAAATATTTGATTAAAACAAAAAAGTTTGGATATCGTAAAATTTTCAAACGTGTGTCTATAAATAGAAAATTTTGTGAAAGGGTTTTTTTTATATTCTGCTAGAAAATTGCTACACGCGTTTCTATTTTTACGGTAAGCAGTGTAAAAAGTATAAGTTTTATCCAGCAAACGATATATAAATTTGAAACACTGCAGCGCGCCAAAACTCACTTCATGTGCCAAAATATTATTTATTAGTCTAACTATAGAGACGGCTGGTCTAACTTGAGCATAAAAATGTTGATTCCCAAAACAAATATAACGTACGGGACCGACTGTCTGTCTTTCTAATATTTAGCAACTGATTAGTCGCCTGCCAGCATGATATCAAAAATGTAAAAATAAAACGCACCTGCCTTCAAAATTCGACATATAAAAATAAACTTCCAAATTAATGCTAATTACACTCTAAAGCAAGTCAATCTTTATGAATTAGCGAAAAAACTCAAGTTATCTATGACTATCATTCAATGCAAATGCGGCATTATGCCAGCCCTGAAAATTGTTGCCTAATTCAACTTCAATGGGTTCTAGCCAGCTGGCTAGCTTATTAAAATAAATTGAGCTTATATTAAATAAATGTTATAGGAAAAAATGAGAAAACTCATTAAATGTTATTTAAGCTCATCATTCCTGCTTGGCAATTTCTTATTAGCCAAGTTACTACAGATAATGGCACTCAACTTTCAAGCTTGTAAATAACAATTTACATAATTGAACTTGAACAAAATTTTTTGCAAAAAGTTCGGTGCTTAATGTCAAAAGCTGCCACTATAAACAAATATCACGTCGCGTAGGCTTAATAAAAATGGAAACTAAAAGTTTTTGATTAATGGGAGACAGTGCTATAAACATGAATTTAATGAAAGTTGTGTCACATTTCTGAAAGGAGCACATTCATGAAACAGCTAAGGCTGGTTCGGGAAACATCTAGGCCAACGGATTAGGTTAAACGAGGATTTGTGCTGATCGAGATGGCTTAGGTTTTTGTTTTAAAAACTGCAAAAATTCGGTCACATAGCATGGGTACGGTCCCTAACTTTGTAAATGTGTCACAATTCTTTAAGGGCGCTGACTGGTTTGCTTTATTGAAATATTACATTACTATAGTGGAGGGGCAACCTAGAATCATATCATGTATTTATATTATTATTAACTGCACTGCAATCGTATCATGTTCTCATTAGATTGAAAACTAAACAAATATTGTTATTACTTGTTATTGTTTAAAATACAAATATTAGCAGCACTATTTGGCTTTGGAAAACTTCTGTAATATTATACAAGACCTTAAAAATACGCCACTGATCATCACTGATCAATCAGCCAACATAAATCAAAAATTCCAATAGCGTAGGTGTCTAGGCAGGGACGCGACCTTGTGCGTGTTATACGTTAAATATTCAAATGACCGAAAAGTGTTTGATAGCTAGTTAGATATGTTTGTAAATGACTTACATGCTTATAAGGTCAGTGGAACTGCAATCCAATGTCCAATTAAAGTGCTGTCTATGTAAAACTGAAACAGGCCAGGGACCAAAGAAGTAACTTTATCAATTTGGAAATCTACGCAGAAAATAATTTTGTTTTGTGTATTTTTTTATTTTGGCAGCAAAAACAATTTGTATGCACTTCGCGCTTTGAGCCAGCTCTCAGTTACCAAAAAAAAAAAAAGCAAGAAAAATACTACGCAGATAAATTACACAAATAAAAAAAATATCATCAAGTTTCTGAGCATTGGAATTGTACTGAACTTTGGGCCACTGACTTTATGTTGGTTTTTGTTATTATTTTGGTCAAGAACCGCTGACTGGGTGATTTGATGGAGTGACTCGTTGCATTGATCTCATTGCCAATTAAGCTGTCAACGCAGTGCAAGATTTATGTACACAGCCGGATCTGAACAATAAGCATTTGGAAATTACAGAAATACAATTGAAAGAAAAGTATTTGAGCGTTGTCCAAAAAACTTTAACAAAAAGTGTAGTTGCTGATATTTAAAAGCAACTGGTGTTACGGGCCTAACCCCAATTTCTGCTGGTCGTCAGCGCTCTGTAGGCCTTTGCTCTATACAATTGACACCATGTATTCACACACATTATTTAAGCATTGAGAGGCGTGTCCAGCACTGTATGCGTGGGGGCTTAACCCCTCACAGGAAAATTTGTAAAGAAAGGTCATTAGCATGCTTTTTAGGAGCTGTGTCAAATGACACAGTCACAACTAATCGGCTGTCATTTTGTCTGCAAAGATTTACAAAAAGTTGAGATTATTCACACTACAATTTTGAAAGGGAAGTACAGCTTAGCAAGTCTGCATGTGATCATGTTCTTAATAAACTGATCTAGAACGTATTTAAGTAAGGTGGTAGCCAACAATTCACAAAACGGGTGAATTTTGTATAAATTTTGCGGACTCTAAGAAACTTCCGAACGAATTATACCTCTAAAACTTTTGCTCTGCAATACCCCTCTGGTAGCTATTTCCCGTGAAATAGAAACGAACTTTGGTATGTCTTCGATGTCTCCTTCTTTGTGTTACATACATTTATTACTTGCACAAACTCTTTGCACCCTTCAGTTACACAGGGCAACAAATATTTTGCAAATATACATTTGTTGAAACAAAAAAGCAACAGAATCCCTCCAAAAATCCTAGTTACGCCCCTGAGCTTTAAGTTCTGCTTATTCAATCAAACTTGCGCTCTGCTTCTAATTGAGGAAATGAACGTTTAGTGGCAAATCGTCGCACAATGGAGCGCAGAATATCAGTACTACATATGTCAATCTCTATAATGGACTATCAAATCATTATATGGCTAATTTCTGTCTGCCCATCATTTGTATTTACGGGTAGAGCGCCATTTAATACTTTGTTTTTTCATTTACCAGGTGGATGGAGGTGAGTTCTTCGAAAATTTTTTTGATACAACATGGGTAACAGAATACCTGAGTTAGTGCGATTATGCATAAGCTATAAAATAAAATTGGCATATTGACAGCTGCGCCTCCGGTATGTCTGGCTTGCATTGAAGTAGCTACTTAATATTGATATAAGTATCTGATATATATAATGTATCATATTGTATGTATATAAATCGTGTTTAAAAAAGACAGAAAAATTTTCATAGTGCATATGCAAGCAATTGTTGCTTGACTTTTTCAAGATCTCTAGAGGATAAGCAGAATCGTGGAATTAGAATTTATATGTGAATATAAATATGCAGACCAGAAAATAGCCTTATAGAGTATAAAGGAACGACGTCATGTGTCTTAGCTAGAATTAATGTCACCATGGCCGTCGAGGGAAAAATACAAGAGAGAAGTGCGTGGGTGACTTTCGTCGATACCCTCCTATTTCCTGAAAATTTAGAAAACTCCCTGCCGGGCGGCATCCTCTATCGACAGGCCTGGATATCACAATAAAGTTTAAATTAGATACATTTTTTACATATTTATACTCTGTACCTTATGTTACAAATGGTATTAAAAATTTGTGCAAACCGAAAATGTATGTAACGTACAGAAGGGTGGCTAAAGAAGGCGATATACCCATGTACGTCTGTCCGTCTTTATGAATGCCTAGATCTCAGAGATGGTATGCACTAAAGCAACCAAACTCTAACATCAGATCCAGACATTATCTTACGGGAGAAAAGTTTTTTTTTTTTTGTATATGGGCATTTCCAGCGTTGCTGACGTTACATTCGTACGCATATTTTTTAATACCATTAGCGTTAAACTTTAAAATTGTCCCCCTTGGTAACCATTTTCTGGGAAAACTCCATATTGGGATTATTTTGTATAGCTCCCATAGGGGCCATTTAGAGGACCTCTAAAACAACCAAAAGTTTCAGTATCGAGACGTATCGAATGCCATTCGGAATATTTTTAAGTTCCATTGCACTGTACTAAATTTGGTCAAAATCGGTTGGCTATTTAGCCCACTTAGCACCGATCGGTCAAGAAAACGTTTTTGGTGAACAATTTTTCTGGTTTTTTTGTTTGTTTATGAAGACATTGTATCCAAATTTGGCAACCAAATGTCTTTTGGAGTTTTTAAGCAGTGTACAGGGTATCTCAAAAGTCGTCTGCGACCGAATTTAACGTATGCCATCTATTTCCTATAGACACATTGTGGGTTTGAAAAACTAAAAAAAACTATCAATTATTTTGCAGTGTTTGCATTTACTACTCCATAGCAGCAATAGACAGAAAAAAATTGCTCTGCTATTGATCCTGCTCTCATTTTGTTTAGAGCAGAAGCACAGCACAGAGCACAACATTTGACAACTAACTCCATGCTCTGCTCGTGCTATGAATGAAATCAAGAGCAGAGCAAAAGCAATAGCAAAAAATGAATGAAGTGCTATTCGTAGTTATAGTAATGTCAAAAAAGAGAGAGCAAAAATAGAGCAGAGTAATCGGTTTGTGCTATAGCATTTGAAGTTTTTGCTATAGCATTTTCTAGAGCATTTGTTATAGCATTTGTAGCAAGTGCTATAGTATTAGTGAGGCAAAGTGACGGTAAACTATATATTAGAGGTCTGCATGAATGCATTCAAAACGGCGATTGAATAGCTCAGCCTTAAAACATATGCATATTTTTTGGTACCCATTTGAATGAATATAAGTGAATGGTGTACTCACACAAACATGGGTTCCAAAATTGTGAGTAGAGTACTTTTATGGTGTACTACAGTAGTGTACTCTACTATACTCTAGTAAAATACGTTTGAAAAAATGAAAAAGAGCAGAGAGCAGAGAGCGACAGAGCAGCGATCGTGGATCGTGAGCGTAATGAAAGAGATAAAATCAAATAAATGACATAGTAAATGCAGCAGGCATGAGCGAGAAAGCATAAATATTTTCTTTGTCAAATTGGGGTGGCTTGCGTACTTGAGCAGTGTAAACGGGAAAATGTATACCCTTTCGAAGTAAGGTAACTGCTATGACACTTGTTAGTCGTGTTTACATTCACGCTAAGAATTGTATGTATAAAATGCGAAAAAGGGTACATTTGTATCGGCTTTCAATCTGTTCAACGATTCTTACAGCGTGAAAAAAAAAAAAACAGATATGCGTTTTATGTTGTGTGTTCTTTGGTATAACACATAATTTTTTAATATTTGAATAAATATTATTTAACAAATTTTTTGCTTCAATTAAAGTAAGATTTATTTAAAAAAAAAATGATGGTTACACATTATTATTTGCTTTATTGATTTGCAATATGTTTTAAAGAAAAAAAGTCATATAATTAGAAAAAAAAAAAAAAAAAAAGTATATAAACGCAAACAAATAAACCAACACCTAATTTTTTAGCTCTAAAACAGATCAAATTAATGTCAATTTAACTGTCTAAGCCAATTTACTACAACAAATACACACAGTTTCCAAAATGTTCATTGCTCCGGCTTTGTTTTCTTTGCTTTCCATTTTTTTGCCGCAACAGCTACTCACGTACATGCATGTATGCTCATTTTGTACACTACTATACTCAGAGTACTCATAACATTTTGCCTGTGCTTATGTTAAAAAGACACCATACATTAATATTCACTGTTGGCATGTATTCTATAGTAGTATACATTTTTTCTGTGGGTACTGCAAAAATGGGGTACTGTAAATTTTTGAGTACGGTATTTGTGAGTACCACATAGTACTATATAGTACTATGTGAATAGAAGTGAATGTAGCCATGCAGACCTCTACTATATATATTGATAACGACAGTGACACAAAAGAAAACAAAGACCCTTTAAAAATAATAAGGCAAGAAACAATTAAAATAAAAATCAACCGTAAACAATTAGTACGCTCATACATTGGGCTTGTGACAGAGGATGGTATTCCGTTTAAAGTTTTAAATTCTGAAAATATGAAAAATATTGTGAACCCCATTTGCGAAGGTTTGAAAAATAAGCACGGGAAAAATTTTACTCTGAACGGAAGCAAATGCAAAAATAAGTGTTGCCAAAAATGTGAGAATGGAAATAAAAGACGAATTAAAAAATCAAATATCAAGGATTTTTATTTCATTCCAACTTTAAATCCATTTGTATTATTATACATTTTTCTGCAATACAACAATATGTACATACATACATGTGTACTAATTCTCTGTACACATAGGCATACGCACACACGCACACTTTCAGCTTCTCAAGTTTTTTTTCCTTTTAAATTTAGCTCGGCTATCAGCACCTTCAACTTCGTGTCTGTTGCTATGCGGCGTGCTTCCTATAGTTTACCGTCACTTTGCTTCACTAATACTATAGCACTTGCTACAAATGCTATAGCAAATGCTCTAGAAAATGCTATAGCAAAAACTTCAAATGCTATAGCACAAACCGATTACTCTGCTCTATTTTTGCTCTCTCTTTTTTGACATTACTATAACTACGAATAGCACTTCATTCATTTTTTTGCTATTGCTTTTGCTCTGCTCTTGATTTCATTCATAGCACGAGCAGAGCATGGAGTTAGTTGTCAAATGTTGTGCTCTGTGCTGTGCTTCTGCTCTAAACAAAATGAGAGCAGGAGCAATAGCAGAGCAAAAATTTTGAACATAGCATAGCATTTACAATCTCTGTTATTTTGCACAATTTCCTTATTTGGTTCAAGATGTTACACATCATCAAACAGGCAAGTTAAACATATTCCCCGAGACATATTAGTGAAAAAATACATTTAAATTTTAGTCTTAAGAGTTTAAGCTATTATTTCTAGGCGTGCTTTCCAGTTATTTAAAAGTTGGAAGAGGAATCGGTATAATTGCAAATCGCTAAATTTGTGTCTAATAAATCAATTTGTCTAAAAACAGCTAAAATATACCCTGCCTTACTTATTTTTCACAGTAAGTTTAAGGCAAAAACTGTTACAAAGAGACAGAGGTGTATCTCCGAAAAGTAAAACGAATTTTTATATTTTAATGTGAGTCTACCTAAATATCAATTTGGATGACTCTAGGTTTTTCACACACAATTTTGCAAATAGCTTTTTTAATAGCTTCCCGGCAAAATGGACTCATATTTGATCATTTTTGGCTATATCTACCAAAGTTCCCCCTCGATTTTGATATAATATTGTTACTTTAAAAATTTATAAGTGCAAAAATAGACTATAAGACACACCTTGTCTCAAAATTTCATGCGGACATGGTTAAATTATTTATTGTGTTTTCTTTACCGATTCTATTATGTAGCTTGTGTGGTCTTACTTATTTTCTTCTAGGTGCTACTCACAACAATTTTTCCCACTTTCCAACTTAATATCCCCTTGTACCAAAAGAAAAAGGTATAAACATATAAAGCCAGGAAAAACATAAAAAAACATATATATAAAGCTCTTTATATAGGGTGGGCTATCTGTTGGTTTGTTTGTTAATTGCATTTGGCAAATGTAATTTTGAAAAATTGATGTATGAAAAATAAAATGGCCGCCGCGGCTGACTCTTCAGGCCCATATGCAAACATCGTAACTTTCAATGACTTTTTTGTTACGAAAACTCATCTGGCTAATATGAGTGTAATTCTTGCGAACGATGGCGCGTCGATGTTTCCGACTCGTTGACACTGGCCTCAACTATGGTTTTTTCACAGAACATTTTCATAGTACCCCTACCACATTTACTATGTGCTCGGTTGTTAAAATTTAGTAGTTTTGAACATGACATAAGTCGAAGAGCATCCACTTAATAACCAAACCAACAGATGGCCCACCCTATGCCTTACAAAAATACATGATAGTCATAAAATAAATTTTTTTGTAATTGAAAAGCTTAGCCTTCAGAATCTACAAATTTATTTTCATTTTCTTTTAACTCTTGTGAGATATACACATCATCGTAACATAGAAGTTACAATTTACCAAAGCTGTATTCTAAAAAGTTATTTGCAAAATATATTACCTACTTATAAGTATGTATCTGCTGCATGACATACTTAACATTTTTGTTCTAAATGCATAAAAATGTTCCTTGGTTTAAACAAAACCCCGCTAAAGCAATTAAAACTTAATGTGTAGGCTCTTATAATAAGGCCATAAATTTACAAAGGGGCAACCAAAAAAGGGCTAACCTTGGAATTGTAGCGCATCACGTAAAGTTACGTCAATGTCAGCGGCTTATTGATTGCTCGGTCGATTGGTCGCACGTTCAGGTGTATGTACTATATAACTACTATGTAGTGGGATAGCCGTTTAGCATCTGCATTTGCATGCCAGGCAGGCGTTTCCAGTGGACAACCCAACAATGTGTTAAGTAGGGTTGCCTGTCCGTATCTAGCTGTAGATCTAGCAAGTGGCTATATGGAATGCCTAGTATTTGCATAGAAACATGGTTTGTTTGAATCATATAACTTTGATAGTAATCCACATGAACTTGACATTATTTGTGGGGCAAATGCCCTAGGTGCCTTATGGACGCTCAAGGTGCTGCTCTCAAGTGATCTGCCAATTGTTTGGGCAAACATTCTGAATCTCATATCGCTGTGTTTATATCGTGTTTCCTCGCACGTCATCGATTTCCGTATGATTGAAAAACAATTAACAATATGTATTTACATAACACTAACTGTAACTGCCAATATTTTTGCAACTCATTCGAATAATGACACTCTTTTCTTTGCATTTGCAGTAACGCACATTACGCATACATCGTGTTGGTTACACACCAAAAACCTGCCTAGAACATGCCTATAAAAGACATACTACAACGTTTCCAGCCGATACCGCTTTACGTGGTTCTGGTGCTCTCCATATGCTACTTTGCGGTGCAACTAGTCCTAAGTCATATAACGCACGCGTTGACGCTTCTGATGTCATCGTATCATATGTTGTGCAACATATTGGCACTGGCCGGCTGCATTGTAACAATTCGGGTAAGTGCTCCAAACCGGCATTAAGCTGGTATAACAGTTTTGTGGTTTTTGGGAGCTGGGGCTGTCGCGTGCTTTGGCTGATAAGCCAAACCAACCGGTGCATTGAACTAACTGACTTGCAAATATGTACGTATAAATGTTTTTTTTGTTTTTGTATTTATTGGAAAACTGGTTATTCAAATGCTTGTCCCAATTTTTATTGTATATGGGCATATTTATGAGTTTTGTACGGCTGTGGTTTGCACTTACTATTTGAAGTAAATTTGACGTGATTCTAATTGCAAAGATAGTAGCGAAGCTTATCAGACTTTGAGGTCTGCGGTCGGTCTGTCAGCAGCAACTGCTAGTTTTGTTATCACTTAATGAGAAAAATTAAGCGTGTTTAGTTTGTGATAAAAAATTAATGTTAACAGCATGTTCTCTACATTGAGATTCTTACAAAGCTACCGAATGGAAACTGTGACGGACATGATAAGACAAAAAACAAACTCACATGCTCCACGACTTAAGGCTTTAAACTTTATGGCCATTGAAGGTTGTGGGGCTATTTAACAAACCGTTTAGCATTTTATGCTAATCTCAGTTAGGCGCGCATTGAAGCAATCTTTCGATTTATGAACGTCTCTAAATATTTCAAATGACTGCGTAAATGTCATGTGTTTGCATATAAGAAAGCGTGCCAAGCACGTTTGGCAAAGACAACATGTAAAATAGTCAAACAAAATAGGTACCATTAATAAAAAGCCAGTTTGGGCACGCCAATGTTTGGTTACACTTACCATCGACTGAGATCTTTAGTGCCGCGGTGTTGTCTAAGAGCTCCCTATAATATTTCCTGATTATCGTACGTACTATGCTGCGAGTATCCAAAAAACCTTGGCTGACCGAACTTTGTGACGTCCTCAGAAGAAGCCCTTCGTAGAGCTCTCGACTTTTTCTGGAAACTCTGTTGCGTTGCGATGGGTTAAAATTTTATCCACATTTACGAAAAGGCGTTAAAGGTTCTTATTATAGCCATGATCACTCTTCTTGTCGTCTTTAAGCAACCGCAGCTCCCATCTGTCTGACTATCCTATTATTTGTGCAATATATTTTTGACTTTTTTAACTTATTGTGAGGAGATGACTTTTCAGCTGCCCAATACAGTGGCGGAGCTAGGTTTGGCTTAATATCAATTTTCTTTCCCTTTTTCTTACCTCTTTTCAGAAAAAAGAATCCTTGAATAATTCCTTACCATTTTCACCGCTAGAGTACATTTTAGACAATAAATTACATTTCTCCTCAATTTGCCTGTCAGGCCAGAAAAACAAGAGAAACTTCAACTGAGAGGCTTTTCAAAATTTCAATCAAAAAAGATTTTGTTTCTTGGTAAGTATCAAGGGCACCCCGCAGAGTTTCAGAGTTTATAACAATGCTAAACCTTCTTGTAAGCTCATTTCTTTAGTTTGGAACATTTTTTTGACTTTGTGGATAAATCTGTGCATAATAGAAGGACTATAAAATAAAGTTGAAATTTTCAACAAATTTTTCCAAAGCCAAAATCGCTTCGTCAAGCTGACTTGATAAACTAAGTACAGCTGCTGTAGTGCTCCACAAACTGTTTAACATCCCCTTTACGATTAGATTTTGAAAAGTACGTGAATGCTCGTTGTACTGTTCCGAAGAAAGTGATATGAGCATTATGAGCTATTACTAAATTAAGGGAATGATTATTGTTAACCTAATCTTTTCCGCCTGCCCTTGTTTTACCAAAAATAAACCTGCAAAGCTTCAGGTTGCAAACCACATAGCAAGTCCAATGTAGCCGATGAGATGATATTAATGGAAAAACAATAGGAGTCTCTGCCAAAGTTGTCAACACATAAATAAACAGGTGAAAGAGCAGAAATCAAAACCTTAACTAGGTAAACGCCAACGCCATAGACAAGCTGACGCATTGTACGATATGTGGCAAAGATAGTATCAAAGCCAATGCTTATGTAATAGACAATCAGACAATTTGACAAGCCGCTGGCTGAGCTTAACGAAGCGTTAAAAATGTTGACAAAAATTTGGCGGTACACATGCATATTTTTGGAAGCAAACCAAACTTACAAACTCTTTTTTGTTGTAATTTTTCAGCAACACAGCAAGAAAAGTTCCAGGCAGTTAGAGGCCAACAAAAATGATACGAAATGCGCTGAACAGGATAAAATAGCCGTGGTATTAACTATTGGGGAATCGGATGCGCAGCAGCTGGCCAAGCGGGAATGTCGTGAGCAGAAGCTACGCAATACCTTTGGCTGGGCACGCATTGATATACTTACCATGCTAATTGTGTTTATAATATTGGCATCGCTTTCGTTTTCTCTCGTGGTAGAGGCTCTGCAAACGCTAGTGCATATTGATCATCAGGATACAATGCATTTGCCCATACCCGTTATGATGCTGGGCTTTGTGGGCCTGATCTTAAATGGACTCACGTATTTATTGATTGGTGGCTATACATTGCATCAGGGCAGTTTCCTGCATTTAACGCCTGGCGGCAATGTGGTGCTGGAGCGCTCCATGTCCAGCAATAGTGATTTGACGTTAAAGCCCATGCAACGCCAGCTAAGTAAATCTCGCAACGATCGACAACTACGCGAAGAGCTCGAGGCAGAAGTGGGCAATGTATACTTTGCCACAAAGCGGCAGGGCGCTGTGGAAATGCTGCGTGATGTGTCCAGCACCATATTCGTGATTGTCTGTGCAGGGATTGTCTATGTGGCGGAAGATGAGCAACATACTGCTAAGTTTATTGATCCGGTTTTGTCAATTTTCTCCTGTATACTGCTGGTCTCGCTTAGTTATCCCTACAGTAAGTATAAATATTCTTTATTAGTTATTTTCATAATTATGAATAACCTTTTGCTTACATTTGTCATATAGTGAAGGAATCCTGCCTAATCCTGCTTCAAACCATACCGGGCTCAATTGATTTGGAAATTTTTGAACGCACTTTGGTCTTCAAATTTCCCGACATTGTCAGCTATCACGATCTACACATTTGGCAGCTGGCCGCAAATAATTATGTTGCCACTATACACATACAATTCCGGAATCCCAAACTCTATTTGAAAATTATTGAGCAAGTGCGTGAATTTTTTCATGAACAAGGCATTGGTGCGGTTACTATACAGCCAGAGTTTCATTCCGCTTCGAAAAACGCCTCTGCTTCGCTTGAGTGTTTGATGCAGTGCCAGGCTGCTGATTGTATAGAGAAAGTTTGTTGTCGTGACTCACGCTCTGATTTGCGTGATGTGAGCACAAGTCCTGATGGCAGTAAAACGCAATCTACGCAGTGCCTTGACTCGCACAAAACAAGTAAAATGCCACAATCGAAGAGCTGCGTTGAGCTAAGCGCGGTCGTTGTGGATACAAAGCCAAAGGAACTTAATGCAGCGCAGCTAATGAAAGTTCAGAAAGATTTCGGGCAGCAGCAGGATACAGTGGCAGATGTGCCCTCTAGTGGTTCATGCTAAGGCTGTGCAGCCTGCTTCCTTGTTCCGCTGAGTATTAATTAGCAGAGCGTTTGTACGATTTTAGTTAGCTTCTAAGTGTCGATGCCAATGCCATATACAAAATTGTTAGATGCTAAGTTCTTAATTAGTTAAGAAATATGGTTAGAGTAACAATCAATTTACTTTCTAATTAAGTAAATTTATTTAACAATATCACTTCTAAAATATGTATAAAAATATTTTGCAATATATTTAATTTTTTAAAGCGTCAATTAAGTTTAACCATCTGCAACGCCACAAGGTACCCAACAATGCGTTCCACACACAATACACAAAAGCAATTATCAATTGGTTTGATTTTCTAAGACAACAAATAAGGCTACGATATGAACGGGTTGTAGACGCCATACACATACAGGTCATTAGATAAGGTTTTCCAAACTAGAAGACTTAGATTTGAAATCATGAAGCTACTACTATTTAGCCTCCACAGTGTTGCCACCAAGCAGATACTCCAGCGTAAACATTCGAACAATCAGCGCTAGGTTGTCTGTTGTCGCATAATCAATTATGCTTTCATTATCGTCTTTTGTGTGCCAAACACTTGGAAAGGGCACTGGTATAAGGTGCAAAATGGGCACATTGCGCTGCATAAAGGGTATGTGGTCGTCTTCGATGTAAGAGGAACGCATAGCTTGTGGTTGAAAATAGCGCGTGGGATCGCGTTGTGCCATACCGCTGTTCATGTAGCGCTCCAAAAGACCATGGTCAGACAGTCTCGACTCTAGCGCTAGCATGCGCATGAACCATAGCTCTGTGTTAGAGAAAAAGCTATAGAAGGCAGGATCAGGTGCACCCAACAAATCAAGCAGAACCAGCATATCAATGCGATCTAGTTTGCTTTCTTGCTGCCATTTTTTAGCTAAATGCCGTGCACCATAAATTGAATCTGTGGGACCCCACTTGTCGAAGGCCTCCTCGCCGTCAAAAAACAGCAGCATAAGGCTAAGCTTTGACTTCTTTAACGGTTTAAGATGTTGCTGCAGAACTTGAGCTAAATTTAAAAGCATGGCACAGGGCACTGCCGAATCGGTGGCGCCCAAGAACTCGACGTTAGGCATGTATTTGCTATCGTAGTGACAGGCCAGCACCAGATAACGATCCGCATGCGGATTAAGCGTAGCGATTATATTATGAAAGTGCAAAGAACCGGCAATGGGCGCCGTATCGTGAAAACTGTTGAGCTCCACATGCCAGTCTAAGTCGCGTAAGCTTTGTACAATATATTGACGGACAATGGTATGATTTCCAGTGCCTACGACACGTGGCACTAGAATGTTGCGTATGGCATCTCGTAGATGCTGTTTATCCGAAAGATTACTATACTCCAGGAATTGTGAATCCGAAAGCTCGCTGGGATTGTGAGAGATCTGCAAAAAAAAAAAAAGGAGAAAGTTAGTAGGGTAGCTATGAAGCTGTCGGCTGGTAGAAAAACTATTTATTGGTATATACCTGTTTGCGTCCCACTAAATAGCCTGTTTCTGTGAAAGCGGCCGTACCCGTAACCAAGGTGGCTATAACCACTGAATGTAGGCACAGCGTCCACAAATATTGCGGAATTTTACGCAGCTGACTTGATAACATTTTAAAACTGATACGTGTACGCCGATTTGCAGCTTTATTTGTATTGTCTTTACTGTTCTAACAGGTGGTTTTCTTCAATAACAGCCCGACGTATGAACGAAGACCTGATGGGCTTCTGTGGCACGCATATCAGCATTTAAGCATGTATTGTTTTATTTACAGTTTGCTGCGTTATTTGATTTTATGTTAAAGCAATAAATTTTATTATATCCGCGTCAATAACATGAGCCATATACAAAACAAAATTGGAAACATGTAAACAAAAAGGTAGCGAGTCAATTGGCAAACAGCTGTTTTTTAAAAATAGCCCGGTGGCAACGCCAATCAAACTACACCCACAAGAAATGCCCAAGGGGGGAGCTATTTTCGTTAAATTAAATAACGGTAATATTGCTCCCTTTGTAAAAAATATTTTCTTAAATTATTACTACATGTTTAGAAACAGTAGTTTGGATCAAACAGTACAATTATACTCACCACATCAACTAGCTCGAAGCAGGCACCCAAGTTGTAAATTCGTTTACGCCTATTTGGCAGCAATTTATTAACTGCATCCGTCCAACTATAACTGCGAGCCAAATGATGACCTAATTTCAATAAACCACGCATATTACACAATTAGAAGTTTAATACAAAATTTACACAGATAGCATGGCTACAAATTTTACATGCAGTTACAAGTGTTATCGAAAATTATGCAATTACACATTTTTCGATTACATGCGGGCAGACACTCAGCTGTTTTAAACAGAAATCATACACATTGTTGTAATAGCAATTAGTTTACTTAATACTAAAGTTATTTATGAATAAAACAATCGCGATGCAAACACATGTAAATGGAAATGGTACATAACAGTCGGTGTTTTCTGCGTATGTCGCAATATATTTTAATCCTGTTTGTGTTGAGCTCCTTTTTTATCGCCAACTCCGCCAAAGTATGCGCGATATATGTAAAGAGCCAGAGCAATGTGTAATGATACCACGGCTCCCACAGCCGCGGCTATATTGACCCTCATCTCAGTCATGTTGAAGAATTGATCCAGCAAAAATCCTTTTAGTATAAAAAATGCCAAAACGGGCAGGAACACAATAAGCGAGCAGTAGAAGAATACTGTTTTTAAGGAGCTGTAATCCTCGGAATCCTAAAATGGTGAATTGAGTTAATAAACAACATTGAACAGTAAACATAGGCACTGCTGCCGGTACGGTTTTTGGGTTAATATACCGCTGAGCGCTGTTTTTCAAGTTTTTGGCCGCCGTCGCCATTGCCATTGCCCTTCTTATTTTTGTTATTCATTTTTTAGCAATATTAAGCAAACTTCAATGAAAACTATTAGTAATGTTGTTTTTTGTTGCTTTTTCTTTTATCATGCTATTCGTTTCACCAAGATTTTTTGACAATCACATGATTTTGACATTTTACTCGATAGCTCCGGCCTACTTCAATCGATAATTTTTACTTGCTGTTCTGTTCTACGTATTGATGTGACTGTCCATTGCGAAGAAGAATGAAGCAGGGGAAAATACGTTATAGGCCACATTGGGCATTTTTCATACTTATTAGTTTGTCTGAGACAACTTAATTTCTACTACGAACGATAAACTTAAAAGCAATGTGGAAGGACCCCAAGGAAGTTTATTTCGAATCCGGAGATTAATTCCAGCTTGGCAGAAAATAGGGTGTTGTGCTTAGGCAATATTTGTAAAAAATGTTTAAAACTGAACTAGTCATGTCATGTGAAAGTAATTATTATTATTTTAGCCGAAGGCCTACGTTGCCAGCACTTTGATCAAGTTACTTTTGTTTTTAATTTAAATGGTAACTATTGAATAATAATAATTTTTTTTTTTTTCTTTGGGCCAAAGTTTTGACTCTACTTTCCGTTGGCAATATAACGACAATACCTTTACAATATTAATGTTAATGTTTCAGCTGAAAAGATATATCTAACTAAAAATTTGGTGGCTAGCTTTAAGTAAAATATATATGTTATAAAAATAAAGCAAATGGTTTAACTTAACATGTTAATTTGTATTCGGAAAAAAAAAATTAAAATTAGATAGCAATTAGCAGCCAAGTAAAGCATAAAAAAAAAGCAATAATAAGTTGGTTATGCAGACACATTACCAAACAAAATGAAGTCCTTGGGAAAATTTTCAAATTTAAGCGATTTGCCGGCATTTACGCAAAATAATATACCATATTACTATGCATATTTTTTTGTTAAATGTCTTTTGGGTATTTTTGTGCATTTCAACTTGCGGTCACACTGTGTGACGAAGACGTTGCACAAAGCGTACACGGCAAAATGTAAATATTGCTTATTGGTTCTCTTATAGCTGAGCTCCGCATTTTGTTGTAGCGGCGCGTGTTAATTAATTTTATTTCAAAATTTCGCAAGACTGCGTATTTTGCAGTAAAGTAATCAAGCGAAAAGAAAAAAAACCAAGCAAAATCTATTGAACACGATCGAGTGAGCGCGCTCCAAATTGTGTGTGTTATTTTTTTTTGTGCGCACACGGTACAGTCGGAAAGTGAGCGTCGACACGTTTAATTCCTGCTGCTGCTGCTACGGCCGCGCGTTCGTTAACGTTTTATACTACACATAGTGGATTCTGGTAAATTTCCATTGCACGGCAGCGCATTTCTAAAACAAATTGTATATTACAAACAAAATGGTGTTGACAACTTTCGAGTGCTGGGCACATGGAGATGGAGCTGGTGATGCTGCAACAGCTGGCGCCAATTTCGAAACTGGGCCAACGCGTGCCGCTGTCAATGATGTATTCAATCCACGTGTGGTCTCACACATGACATCAAATGGTTACTACGGCTATGTTTATGTGAATGATGCCAATAATAACAACAACAACAATAGTAACAGCAACGTCGAAGCAACATCAGTCCAAGCCGGCGTCGCAGCTCGTTGCAAGAAGCGCTGCTTTGTGAACGACGGCAGCAGCGCAGCAGCTGAGATGGACAATTTCTTTAATGAAGCTGCGGGGGAGACAGAACCGGCTATGGCAAAACGTTGCCGCTTTGATGATGGAGATCTCACGGCGCAGTACTTTAATGGTAATATATTACACATAAACGAATTTAATTAGAGTATTTCTTATTTGTTTTTTTTTAATTTGGTTAACCTTGACTTTTTCACACTGCACGAAATGAAAATGATACCAAATTAATTGCGTGTTTCGGTGTGCAATGTTAACATTAACAGCAGCCGCGCTGCGACCAAGTGGAAAATTTCGTAAACTGTTACAAAATCTCTTTTGAAACTAAGCAACAGAGCGTAGGTGTAGCGCAGAGATACAAGCATACATACAATTGAATCTAGTATCCACAAACCTACAGTCAGACCAGAAATTGTTTGGACACCTTCAAACTTGAATTCTAATGTTATAGTCAAAATATTTTTTTTTTGCATCTTCAAAACAATATTTTAACTATATGGGCATTTCCCAGAAACCAATAATAATAGGCTATATATATATACATATATATAAACCTTCAAAATATATAAACAGTTAAGATTTTCGGTGATGTATTTACATCAGGAACCTCAAAATTTTATTTTTGCTCCGAAAATATGCTTTTTTGAGATAATCATAATATGTGTTTCATTTTGATTGGAACATAAAATCAATTTAATTTTGATTGGAACATAAAATCAATTTAATTTTTTATTAATAAATGTAAAAAAAACAGTCGAATTTTGCGCCAAAAACATATTTTTGACCGATGGGGGCGGGGGCTACATGATATACTTAACCAATTTTGATAAAATTTAGTACAATGCTTGGGAACTAAAAAAAACTTGCGAACGCCAAATTTGGATATGATATCTTAGTAAACAAACGAAAAATCCATAAAAAATGTTTAGTTTTTTTCGAAGTGCCCTGAAACACTCCTTCTAGTAGGTCCAAATCAGCTAGATCGATTTTATGACACCTTTATGATAGAGTGCTTCAAACAAACCCAAATTTCGCAAAGCTGAAAATATGTGCACAAATCGATTTACAACTGAATAGCTTAAAAAAAAACAAAAGGTGGTGCAAATCGGACAGATCGGTTATATAGCAGCTATAAGAAATATTGGAAACTTGGTAGATCGTCTTGGGGGCTCAAAATATGCATAAGTACCAAATTTGGTGCAAATATCTAAATATTTTAAGGTTTATGCTAAAAAAGTGCCCAAAAAAACCATATTAGTAACGATCGGTCAAAAAAATATTTTTGGTACAAAATTCAATGTATTTAATTTGTTTATGAAGATATCGTAATATATATGACTATATCATATAGTCACTATAGAAATGATAGGTAAAAAAACGTTTTTGGTGCAAAATTAATTTTTTTTGATTTTGTTTATAAAGATATCGCAACGAAAGTGGCAATCAAAATTTTTTTTAAGTGCTCAAGCAATGAACCGGATTTGATTTCAATGTGATATACACGTTATCTTAAAGTCGTCTCCGCCCGACTTAAACGTACTCCATCTTTGTTTTTAAATGTAACGTCCGCAACTCTAGTTTTTTCAATTTTGGATGAACCTGAACACATATACTCTTCAACTGACCCAATTTGAAATTCTCAATTATTCTTCTTTCTTTTTCTTTTTCGTATTTGCATTTTTTTTTTGGTTATTACGCAAAATTCGGTGAGAATTACGCAAAGGCACGTTTACCTCCAAAACTACTTTCGTTTTTGAAACGTCCGCCACGGCACTTTAGAGTAACTTTTAATCTTTTTAACTTTTTAATCTGAAAAGTTAAAGGTGTACGAATAATTTTTGCTTTGACTGTATGCATGCTGCTATGTGCGGTATACTTTATTTGCTTTGTTTTAGTTTGGACAGGCATCCTTATCATACTTTGACTTGCTGATACAAAACATTTTCCATGCTATCTGGGCGGCCTTTTGACAGTGATTAAATTGTTGTACATTTGCTATCTGCCTGATAAGCGTTGCGCTGCTGTCGCAGTCGCGGTCCATTTCTCTGCGACGAACAGTGGTCTATTTGGTGTATCTAGGGAAGAAAATTAATATCTTTTAAAATAATGAACATAATTGACATTTGGAATATATATATATATGCATATATGTTTAATATATAGCTGCCACATAATAAAAAATTGGTTTGAATATGATATTTGCAAATATTTCAAAAAGATACTTATATGTACCGAACCAGATCAGACGAATTTTTTATATATGTACATGCAATACAACCCGAAGTCGATTTTGGCCATATGTCCGCCATGTATCTACACATGCCCTTTAAATTTGACATTTTAAAACATTTTAGGTAGAGTTTGAACCCAATCGGATGATAGATTTATCATATGCATTGAGCAAGCCGTCAAGGCCTGAAAACTAATCCTAAACATTTTATAAGTTAGTTTTATTTAACGTAAACAAAAAGGAGTACATCGAATCCAGACATATTCCAAAAGTTGCACTACCCGAAACTAGGTAACTGGTTGCAAGCTTCTACCACGATTTATCTTTACCTTTAATTTTTAAAAAACCAAGAAAAGTAAACTTATCAAATACGCAAGCCAAGTTTACTGACATTAAAAATGTAAAAATGCTCACAGAAGTGCGAATATGAATAAATAGCAATTATAATATTATAAATTAAAAAAATCGTTTATCGTTAGACTCAAAAATGTTTTGATAATCAAATGCAAATAAAAAAATTGACTGGATTTTATAATTTAACATTTGGGTTTTCTTCCACTAGATAGTCCAAATTGACCACTGTGCGACGTCGCAGCCGGCTTCAGTACAATTGCGCTCACTTGTTTGTTGTGACTGCATTTTGCTATTAATAAACATTCGGTAATTGGGGCACTGCCAGCGTTGACGGCGACGCTGAGTTGACGTTGACGTCAGCGTCGACTAGTTTGGTTGTCGTCTTAGTTTTGCTATTCACTGCAAACAAAAAAGTACTATATGTGTATATCAATGAATAGAATGAATGATCTTAATACTTTTTAAGAACGGTTTCTGCATAAAATTAATTTTAGCTATATACATACATATATAAAACAGATATCTGATGCTGCTAGGGTTAACAGCCGTGTCCTAAATAAAGTCTCGACTGATTAATTTTTTAAAACAAAGTGATTAGACCGCAACTGTAGACATTCTTAGTTCCTACCAAGAATATCACCAATAGATCCAGATGTTACAAAAAATCTTATAGCCAGATTTTTCTCAACATTAGTGTTCTTACATATTTAATTATAAATAATATTTCTGTTTTTTTTTTTCATAGATTTCTTCTCACTGCCGGCTACACAAATTGGCACACAAACTTGCCTCATGGACTGCGACATGCCAGCTGCCGGCGGATTCACAGAGCAGCCCCCACAGGCCATTCACATCATAGAACAATACCAGCAGCAGCAGCAGTTTCCACGCCTCAACCAACATTATCAAGGTCATTTGCATCGCGCTAATCGTGATGTGAGTCGTTGCATGATGTCGCACATGATTTAGAAACGTTTTCATAGCTATATAGTTTATATACATGTGTACACATGTATGCCGGCTAATACATGTGTATGTACAAAATTATTATTAGTATAGGTTTATATATAATATACTCGTATTTACATACGCGCAAAAATTTCTATGACCTGTCTCTCTATCGTCTCTTGCTTCTCTTTCATAATTTTTTGCTTCATTGCGTGTTTATTTTTAGTAAATTAAGCAATTTCTTTCAAGTACTAAGTATGTGTCCAAAAATTTGCATATTACTCATGTACAGCAAGCACACTCGATCATATATGTTTATATGTATATGTGTACACTTTAAAATTTGAGGAATATAGGCGCGAGGGATATAAACTTGTTTTCGCCGCTGTGTCGTATACGTAATGCAAGGCGTAAAAAAGTAAGTGTAGCGAAGCAATTGTAAGAATTGGCTAAAATAATTGAAGCAATCAATATGCTAAAGCAAATAAATATACCATATGTATATGTACTACATATATGCCTTATGGAACACATACAAAAAAAAAATGAAAAGGGAACGGAGCAATTAAATAATGTTTACATTAAAAGAATTACAATCAAACCAAGTACTTAACATGCAATATATATCAAAACCATTAAACAATATTTACAAACATTAAGCAAATCGTTGCTATAACTTAAAAAATTAACTAAAATCTAAGCAATCTATAATTAAGCAAATATAAAATATCTTTATCGTTTCCTATACACTGCACTAAAACACAAAGATATTTGAGTAATACTATACAATCAAAGGATTTAAAAATCAAACACAATAAATATAAAGTTTTTAGCTTTTTTTGTTAAAAAGGTGTTATGTCCGACAGAGGAGTATGTATTGTAAACGTGAGAGCAGAATTAGTTTAGAAAACTCAGTCTAAAAAACCTTGTGTGTATCTCTTTGGATAAAGAATGTATACAAATTTAAGAAATCAGATGATTTATTGTAAATTTAATATTAATATGACTATTATGTCACGTATTATGACACAGCGTGGGGATATGAGCCATTTCGAAAAAAATGTTGTCTGCACTTCACAAAGTTATCGTGCCAAGTTTTATCAATCACCGTTTTATCAAGTTATCTTGAAAACTAAGGCTTACCATTAAATATATATTTTTCTGGTAAATGTTTTTGATTTCTAGATAAAATTTGAAGTTTAAGTTAACTTCATTTATCATTTAACTTGACAAAACAAGCCTAATACGTGAAAAAACTGATAGTCAATGTCTCGTAGCTCAAAATATAGCTGCAAATATGTTTTCTAAATAAGTCATCCATAAGGTTTTATAGCACTGAATAAAGAAAATGTATGAATTCAGGTTTATAGGGGTGTTGTATATGTCTTAACTTACTTGTACCACCTACTCCTAGTGCATGTTCATACACTCTTTAGAGGCCTAGAAACTGTTAAGAAAAGGATTGAACTGGAACGCCAAAAAAACTGATAGACAAAAACTCTACTCTTACTTGTTACAGACCTACAACAACAACATAAGTTGTCAAATGCCTTAAATCCCATAGAGAAATGTGCTAAACACAAAGATGCAAATGCCGCAGTACAAACAGAATCCAAAGTCTCAGCTGCAACAGAAGCAGCTGCTGATTTATATGTAGCCACACATGGCGGTTGCCTGCATCACTTTACAACGCAGCCGCTTCAAAAGTGCGAGGAAATAGAGTTTGATATTTAACTAACTAATTAACTAATAAGTAGGTTGTAGTATTTGAAAAATGTAACAATGAAATATATGAATTTAGACTAAGTTTGCGTACACAAGAAAAATTGAAAAAAAAGCAATTCCAGACGTTGGAAAATTGTATGGTGCTTATGAAGTGTAATGAGTATTGAAGTGTAATAAAAGCTTTAAAATTTAACTCTTCCATATGTTTTTAGTTTTCTTAATTATCTTTGATTATTTGGCAATATTTGAAACAACCAAAGAAAAGGCCGTATATTATATTAATAAATAAATATCCATGGTTTTGTAAGCAACATGCTTATGGCAGCCTGGCTTACGTTCGATAAATAATAGTAATTACAAAAGTTGTTTGTTTAAATTCTGTTAAATTGAAAAAGTATCGGATTTGTCGATTTATATTGATAAACAAAGATAGCGTACGTCGGGCGCGGACGACTTTGGAATACCCTGTACCACCACATTGCAATCAAATCCCGTATATTACTTCTGAGCTCCAAAAGATATTTGATTGCCAAATTTGGTTACGATAATTCATAAACAAACAAAACGTTTTTTTTGACCGATAGTTCCTATGGGAACTATATGATATAGTCAACCGATTTTGATCAAATTTGGTACAGTGCTAGGGAAAAAACTTTCAAGTGCAAAGTTTCAAGTAAATTTGGTACAGGGCTGGGAAACTCTAAAAAACTTCCATTTGGTTACGATATCTTTATCAACAAATGAATTATTCATCTAAAACTTTTTGTTTTTTTCGAGGTCATCTGAAACACCCCTATGGGAGCTATATAATATAGCCCCGATATCGAAAAAAAAACAATCGTTCTGCGCCAGGCTTGAGCTGGAGCCCCCGGACGTCGTGACCCCTGAGGGTTCCAGCGAAGTACTTGTTTCGCAATGTAGGTCGCAGGCTTTCGAAGCGTGTGCCCGATCCAACGCCATTTACGGCGCTTAATCTCAACCAGCTTTATTACTTATTCGTTCGGGCCATCTAATCTTAAGTATTCTCCGCAAGCATTTATTTATAAAGATTTGTATGTATTCGATGTACCGATTTAACATTAGACTAAAAAATGCGAAGTTTGGATTTAAAAAGAGGATTTGGCTTTCGGGCGGTAACGTCTTGGTTAGCTCCACTTTTACTAGTGATAACGCTTCCCAGGTAAGTAAAGAAGTGGACATGTTCAATGCTTTCCTCCTCCAGACGGATCACTGCGTGTTGAATGGAACAATAACCGCTATTTTTTGAGTATTCCCTCATTCCAAGAATCCGGAATAACTTCATCGGTCCAAACTTTCCTAAGAACTGGAAGCCACAGTTCTGCCGAGAGCTCTGCGACAACTTTCAGAAACTCAGCACTGATATTATCATTACCAGGCGGCTTACCACTTTTAAGGCTCTTGATGACTTCTACTACGTCTGCCTTAGAAGGCGGATTGACGTTTACACCCCTAAAAAATGTAGGTGCATTCTACTTGATGAAACTTTCAGGGATCGTTAGGGACCTTGTTCTAAAACCGAGTTTTCGTATTTGTGGGTCGTGGGCGTGGCACCGACCCCTGGCAATATATGTTGGTACGGTTTTTGCATGATATCCTTTTTTCTATTAAACTTAGAGTCATGATTCGAAATTGTTGCCAATAAAATTATCTATCGAATAAAACTTAAATCAAGGTCGTAGGTCAATTGGTTTAATTACAATGACCGCTGAAAGTTCAAATATGGAAATGGGCTTCGTTGTTTTTCGAAAAATCTGCTTCTACCATAAAATCAGTAGGATTTTTCGAAAAAATACTCCAATACTCTTTTAAAATTATCTACAAAATGAATTCTATGGGACAAAGCAGAGGACTGCTTGCTTTGGTGTCGTGCACGTAGGCAGCGTAGTACAAAAGTACTTATGAGCAACTTTTTTGTTCGATTGCTCATTTTGTAGATAATTTCAAATACTTTTACAAAGTATATGTGTAAATTTTCCGAAAAGATATTCGTTATCCAGCTAAAATTTATACTTTTACCGAAACTTATCTTGTCACAAGGAAAAAGGACTAAAAAAACGAATTAAAATACTTATTACGTATTAGTTATTATATTTTTAAAAATATTTTAATTGTACATAAATACATGGAAAATTTGATCCAGTAGATAAATGCAAGCAACTAAATGCCATAATTGATAATTTTTGATTAAAAATACTTGATTGGGAATACAACTTTAGCTCACTCTTTCTCTTATATTTTTAAAGTTTGGCGCTCGCCATTATCAGCATTAATGTAGTTTTCCTGAACGTCCTTGACCATAAAGTCCACCAAGTTACGCAAATCGTATTTATGCTGCCAATTCCAATCACGTCGCGCATCAGAATCATCAAATACTTGCGGCCACGAATCGGCAATCTCCTGACGACTATCCGGTTGATAGGTGACATGCAGCTTGGGCACATGTTTGCTAAGCTGCTCTACTAGCTCCTCGGGTGTAAAGGACATGGCGGTCACATTGTAAACGCGACGTTTAAGCTGTTCATTGGGAGCGCGCATAAACTCCAGCAGGGCACTAAGAAGTAAAAACTAAATGGTCAGCTGATTCATTATGTATAAGTACTTAGGCACAGTTACCGCAAGCAATCCTCTATGTACATCATAGGCAAGCGTGTGTCAGGTCGCAGATAGCAATTGTATTTGCCAGTACGCAAGGCATCGTGGAATATGGCAACGGCATAATCTAAAATAGTCGTTAGAAAGCAGAAAATTCACAACTGGGCAATTTTTCAAATGGTTGCTACAATTTCGCTTTCTTCTGTTTAATAAAGCTTGTAATACGGCAAAGTTTACTTGTTTAAAGTATCTTGTAGTTACACAAAGTAAAATCTCTAGCAAACCTGTTGTGCCACCGCCTGGTGGATCGCTTGAAATGACGCCCGGGAAACGCAGACATCTGAAATCCAAGCCAAACTTATGATAGTAATATTCGCCTATTAGTTCAGCATGCACCTTGGAAACGCCATAAATAGTGCGCGGCCTTTGTATCTGAAAGTACGGTTTACATATAAATATCGAACAAACTGCAGTTAGTTAGTTGTTTAAATTACCGTCACATTTGGCGTGGGATTGCGAGGACTGTCGGGTCCAAAAGCACCAATTGTGCTGGGCACAAAAATTCTCAGCC
Source organism: Chymomyza fuscimana (assembly GCA_949987675.1). Classification (NCBI taxonomy): domain Eukaryota; kingdom Metazoa; phylum Arthropoda; class Insecta; order Diptera; family Drosophilidae; genus Chymomyza; species Chymomyza fuscimana. The sequence goes on from OX465089.1 coordinate 43,148,549, forward strand.
TATATTGTTTGGCTAGTTCAATGACATTATGCACTCCCTCGATGTTTACTCTGTTAGCAAAAAGAAAATCAACAAATCAACAAATTTTTTGGATTATACGAAATAAATATTACTATACTAGCTTCGATCAGCAGACACCAAATTTTCCATTTTTTCCTCTACACTATTGAAGTTTTCTTTTTTAGTGGTTTAGTGGTCTAATCGATGTCATGAAAAATAAGCCCAGCTTATGCAACTCCAAATTTCTTTCTAGTCATGATGGTCGAATTATCCAAAAATTTTAAAAGTGTTTTCTTTGGTCACCATAATAATATATGCCAAGATTCAGTCGATTGGATGAAATATAAACTTTGTGGCCTCATATCGCCATATTATCCACACAAGCGGAGTTTTGAATCGATTTGATCCTCCATAAAAATAACACATAACATAATGGCTGAAAAGTACATAGGATGACATATAGATGGCGCCACAAACGCCACATTTTAAGAGATACCTGTGAACATTTAACATATATTTGTTACTCTGTCTTTCCAATTCCCACTCTTAGTGAGTGATAAACATTCTTGACTCCCTAAGTAGAGCATATTTCCTTTCTCAACTACACCAGCTCTTACCGTTTTGGCTGTGCTTTGATCGCCAATAAAGAAATGTATGGAATAGAGAAAGATTTAGGCCAAGACTCGCGACGGATGTTAAGTGTAACTTGTTAGAACGTAAACATTCGGAATATATCATTGCCTTTATCTACATATAAGGTTAGGAGTACTATAAATTTGTGCACAAAAAAGAGATTAGAAGAAGGTATAGCCATGCATGCCTTTCGCAACCATAAGAGCCAATTTTTAACAATCTCTAACTCAGTGGTAGGCATGGATAGGGGACAAGATTCTGGCGCAGCGCAGTCGGCACACGCACAGGTGTAAGTGTGACAATTTTCTCTCTTGCGCTCTTGTGCGCTCTTGCCCAGCGGCGCAGAGCTGAATGTGGTCTGCCGAAATACTGCATTACCTCCGCAGAAAACGTAATTGATTACAAGCGCTGCGTTTCGTTTGAGGGATTGTAAGCGGAGGCAAATAGAAAAGCCGAGTCGTCTTACCTTCTCTTTGTTGCCTCCCCCCTCATCAAGCAAGTGAATCGGTGCCGAATGTGATCTGCCGAAAATCTGCATTACAACTGCGGAAAAAGTAATGCACAAATAGCAAGTCGCACTGCCCTTCCTTAGCAACACAAAATTTTGTTATTTTGTTTGCATCCTAACAAGCATTTCTTCTGTCAAGCCGTTTTTTTTCTGTTGCATATTCCTTTTGTTTTGCAAAAAAAAAAAACTTGATTTGTTTGTTAGAGCGTCGCGTCACTTGCTTTTCATTTCCAGTGAGCAACGGACTTACGCGGGTGTTCTTAACTTTTGATAAGTTCCAATAAAGAGAAATATGTAAGTATGCTACATTTTTGTTTAATTTAATTTATTAATAATGATTCAATTTTTTATTTTTAAAGCAAAGGTGAATCTAATTAAAGCTATTATAAAAGGAGACGTAGTCAAAAATTTTGATTCAATTTTGGGAAAAAAAGTAATATCACACTTTAACTATGACGGAATAAATGAAAAGTGTGGATTTAAGCAGTTCCATACGTTGAACGATGCGCTGTACGGTATGTATAAATATTTTCAAAACGCTCATTCAATAAAAAAACTAAATAAATGTATTTTTCTTTACAGATAGTTTAAAATGTGACGGATTCAATCACCGCCAGTACATAACATTGATTCGCCAGGCGTTTAGAACCCATAAAGGGCGAATTGCAAAAAGGAAATTTGATGAGAAGTTAAAAGAAAATAATAATAATGTACAAATGTCAAAACAATTGTAAAATTAAAAATTAATAAAATAAGTAAAGGCTAAGAGGCAGTAGTATAAAACCAACTGAAAGAAAAAAAAACTTCATATAAAAAGAACGCTAAGAATGTTGACAGCGATTTTTATATGAAGTTTCGTTTTCCTTCAGGCGGTTTTACTCTACTGCCTATTAGCCTTAAACTAAAATAAAATTTACTGTATTACTATTTTATTACTCGTTCATATGGGCGGTAATGTACGTGCATTACAAATGTGTATACTACTCTTACATTTGTATATTGAAAAGTAAACCAAGTACATTACCAACCCATATACCATTTTAAAATCAGTATATTGAATCGTAAACAAAGTGCATTACTAACATATTCAGAAGTATATTCAAAAGTAAACCAAGTGTAAGAGAGCCGAAGGCTGTTCGGCTCTGGTATACAATTTGGTTTACGTGTAATGCAAATTATGGACACAGCACGTACAAAGCGGCCATGCCCATGGCAAAGTATGCCAGGTTGTAAGCGATTTTGGAGCATTACTGTCGACAAAGTAATGCATGCGTAATTGATTGCGTATAGAGGTTTTGCGCCGCTGGGTGCTTACTGCGCTGTATAGTCACACAATGAAATTTTTGTTTGCATGAGTTTTGCCCCCAATGCTGAAACTACTCAAAATCCTTTTGTCTCAAAATAAAATATTTTTTTTTTAAAACATGGTAAATTGAAAGTATCTTTGATATTTTATGGAAAGTCCCGACTCACTCTTAAAAAAATAATTTTTAATCTTTTTTCGAAAATTTCATAACTATATTGTTGCAACTTTAAGAAACGTGATTACATCATTATATGCATTTTTCGATTTCAATCAATCAGTTGGGTCAAGTCTTGTTTTGCCCTAACAAAATAAATGAGATAACTCTAATTTTTTGGCAAAAAAAAAAAGTTTTTAAATGTTCAATAACACTTCAATACCTTCCTTTTGTGGATATTCCTATGAATAATATGATGTATTGTGATTTGTACTGTCATCTTAATTACTTTTTTCGATTTGTTTATTTTTCAAACTCATTATTCGTTCTTATTTGGAACCTCTATAGAACTAAGCGGACTTTCGGATTCATTTAAATTTTTGTGTTAAATAATGGTCAGCCCGTCAACTCACGATTTTAGAAATTTTTCATTTTCAAAAGTTTTCGCCGACACCAACATACAACGTCTAATTTTTTATACCTTTTCGTAAATACAATTAATGCTTTACCTCACCGCCAGCGGCACATTCTGCTCTCCCACGGCACTTAACAAAGCCGAAAAATGTATCAACCAGTCAATACGATGATCCACGACTATTTTCTGTAGGCCCTTAAAGTCCAGAATGTCAGCGAATATATATGGTCCACTCTCGAGCACTGCTTGACTGGGCTTTATAATATCCGAGAGTATAACATTGGAATCACCGTACTGTGAACGCAGCAGCTTGGCACACTCAATGCCCAGCTGCCCCAGGCCACCTAAAAAAAAGTAAACATAGGAATTTTCCCCATTCCCATTAATTAAACAGCTCTTTCAAGGTTGCTGTCAAAATCTGATGATGGCCTTCAATTTATTAATAACTGCACAAACGGTTACCAACCAGTTATAAGAATCTTAGGAGGTCTGCCCACTGGTGCCTGATGCAACTGACGCTGTAACAGCTGATGCAGCACGGGCTTATGCTTAAGAACCAGACATTGGCCTGGATGTTGCACGAGACTTGTAAGGCACTTGCGCAACATTTTCCAACACACAATCGAAATGGAAATCACAGAATCGCAGTCTTAACCCGCAGCGTGACAATTTAGAACTGATTTTGAAATTTGCAAATATTTTTCACAAGCGCTGCCTTGCCCGCCTTGAGATTTCCGCTATATATTGTTGGGGGTCTGATCCGCAAATTACTCGAACTGCACAGTTCGTTTGCTCGGTACTTTTGTTGTGTTGGCACGAAATCAAAAACGTTTTAGTTTTTTGATTTATTATGAGGAGCATGAGACTCTAGTAACGTAGCGTATTGTCGCCATGGCAAACAAAAATTTGCTTGGTTTCCAATTTATTTAATTCAATAAAAAGCGAAAGCGGTGAAAAGCTTTATGTCGTGGAGGCCCGTCAAATACCTAACAAATAAAAAAAAAATCACACCACAATAGAAACATAGACCAGTCGATTATGCGTGAGTTTTCCATTTTGGCAATGCGGAAAGTACATATAAGCTACACATATGACAAAACTAGTTCGGTTAATATACAGGGTGTTTTTTTTTCACTCAAATAGTGCGGGACAGGCCCCCAAAAGTGCGTGCCTCTACAAGCATTTTGGCTATTTTCGGTGGAATTACAGGAATTGTAAAGCTATTAAATAATAATAAGTATATTTAGGCTGGGAAATTCATAGGAGTTTTAATTCGAAGAGTTTGTGTAGAATGATAAAAGAAACCGAATCTTTAAGCATGCATCACCCCTGGTCTGTTAGTCCTGATAACCCAAACATAGATATTTAAAGTTACAAATTGTTGTTTACTCAATTTTTTAAAGCTTCTTACGGTATTTGGTATATTAAGATCTTGGCATTAATTTTTTTTTTTTTTTTTTTATTTACAATCTGTCTTTATTAGACAATAAGTAAATTTACTAAATAATAATTAATACAATATAAGTACATATATCAGCAAGTTTCCATCGAAACCTACTATTGTATTTAGCGGCATAAATTTAAAATAAAAAAATTCATTCATCTTAAAAGAAAAAACAATTTGATGGGTTCGTTTTGGCTTTGTACAGATAGATTGCATTTATATTTAGAGATTTACAAGTGCTTAATAGTTATAAAATGTTTTTAAGGTAATTTTTATACAAATAAAACTTAAACTTAAACTAATGATAGATAGTTTAAATAATTCGTAGTAAATTTCTACCTTTCTACTTTTAATACAAAAATTGCAATGTTTCTATAGTAATACCCAGGGCCGACGAGAGGAAAGTATGGGACATAAATACAAATAGGCAAAATACACTTCGAATTTTGTGATAAAAAATGAGATAATCAATAAATAAAAAATTAAAAATAATGATTTTTTTTTTTAAATTTAACGTAACTTTAAAAAAGTTAATAATTATTTTTCTAGTAGTCCCATAACTCGCATTTTATGTTTAATTGATAATAATCATGAAGGAATTTATATAGTTTAGTGCGATTTTTCAACAAGAGTTCCTTATAATTCATCAAAAAATAAGCAAATACAATTATGTAATACATAAGCTAATTAATTCAGTTTAACTGGCAGCGCGATAGATGTTTGGCAGCAGCGTATATTGGATAGATGCCTTTTTTCGGTCGAATTGCCTTTAGAAAATCTTCAAATTTGTTTGTAAAAACCTGTCAAGTCTCATAAAGAGCGTATTCCATACAGCGAAGTCATCCGATTTTTGTCAGCCCCCTTTAAAAAAAAATGTGACGTTGACAAATACAAAAAAAAAAAAAAAAAAAAATAATTTTAGTCAAATTAAAATAACCTTGAAATTGAAATTGAATTTTACTGTCAATTGGGCTTTCTATGTATGTAGTTGTCTTTCTGCCCGAGAGTGGATCCAACCTGTCTGTCTAGCTGGTTCATTGTAACTGGAACAGTTTCAATTATAAGCACGTGGCTTACACAAGGGTCATTTATATTCATTATGCTTATATAGAAATGCAATAACACTTTCATTTAGACAAGCTTATCAATATAGCAGGACGCAAGATTAGGCGAGAGATCAACCTGAAATAGACAACGTTTGTATTACAAGAAGTAATGCTTTACTGCATTTAAATAAAAAAAACCTTATCAATATAGTGGCGTAAAAAACAGAAGCTTGTCGGAAATTTAAATAATTTTTTAATTTTTACACTACGTGTATGACGCAAGTTGCCAATTGCACAAAAATATTATGCTAAATTTATTTAATTTTCTGAAGAGAACTTTTAGTTTAGTAGTTTAGTTTAGTTAAACTTGATTTTCACTTTTTTAACTTGCAGTCAACGACGCAAAACCTCATAAGAAATGAAATCTTGAAGCAAAAGAGACAAAAACTATTTTTTTCCACTAATCATACAATAAATTAAATATATTAGGGAAGCGTTATAGTTAGACGCATCTATGGACCCATGCCCACTTCACATACCAAGAGGCAGCCAAGCGCTACGAAACTGGCGACGCTTTATGTAACTGACAAACATGGCAAAAAGTAACTCACAAAAATGTGATTTAAGTGCCTCATGAGGCTCTTAATTTGATTTGGACAAAAAACAGAGTTGAGTTTGGTTATATGGCGAGGAAATGGAAATGGTATGTAGCACTTGGTGCCAACAAAAATGAAAGTAAAATAAAACAATAGAGTGACTTTTCTTTAAAAAATTGATTGTAGCCAAAAAGAAGTAAGATATAAAATAATGTATATCTTGAGGAGGAGATATGACAAGCGGTTACCATGTCGACGTGTACTTAGAAGGCTATTACACTTCCGTTTTTGGCATGTTAACCAACATTATGCATCCCTACGAATATGACAAACGTAAGGACAATTTAAAGAAATTTCTCGGATTGGATCTCCAAAAGAATATGTAGCAACATCTCTACAGGAAACACCTTCTACCTCCGTAGGAGCACACGGTAAAGGAGGATTCACCTCTCGCCTTTGTAGGTATGAAAGACGATTCAAGACGCACTGAAATGACTGTCGACTATGGCAATATGGCAGGAGAGGTAAATACCTTCACCTAACAGCGCAAGAAGACTGATTCCGGACTTCCTGTCGTGAGTAAATAGGAAGCACGGATTAACTGCTTGAAATTCTATTCGTAAGGGGTCATCAATCTTGAGGTTTTTTTTCCAATAAGTTATTTTTTTTGATAAACCACGCGTGAGTACTGTCAAGTTGTCATGTGTTTACAAATCGTACAATTATGTTACGAAAATTCGCGCTCTGTAAAGAATGTTTTTCGCGCGCTTAGGCCATTTTATGGTCGCCTTAATCGACCTACTGAGACCACTTTTCGCCATATCATCAACTAATTTGAGACCCAATATTCATTATTGGATGACACTCGACCGAATAGAAAATAGAAAATTACGCTGGTCAGACCGTAACCGTCAATGGCGACCGTTCTCGCACCATGATAACGAATTATTTGCTACCTGAAATTAAAGCCCAATATCTCGACGAAATTTGGTTTCAACAAGACGGCGCTACTTGCCACACAGCCCGTGAAACAATGGACATATTGAGGAACCAATACGGTGAACAATTAATTTCACGCTCCGGACCGGTGAATTGGCCACCAAGATCGTGTAATATCACACCGTTAGACTTTTTCCTTTGGGGCTACGTGAAGTCTAAAGTGTTTGTGGCTAATCCAGCTACGATTGAAGCATTAGAGGCCAACATTACCCGTGTTATTCGCGAGATACCGCCGATTATGCTCGAGCGCGTCATCCAAAATTGGAACCTCCGCTTGTACGAGCTACGGCGCAGTTGCGGCCAACATTTGAAAGGGATTATTTTGAAAAAGTGATTGGAAAGAACGGTTCTTTCTATTGATAAAGATTTTCCGATTCATTTGAAAACCTCAAGATTGACGACCGTTTATATGCTTTGCAACACTGTGCACGGACCACGGAGGACGCTAAGCATGAATTTGTTTGTTTGTTTGGCAAGAGCCAAGCTTAGGTACTTGGAGGCCATTTGTAGTAATTAACTGTGTACATATTATGTTAAGTTACCGAAACAACGCGTCTGCTAAAAGAAACTTGTCAGCATATATTTATAAGAGAATCTAGCTGTGGCCTTTATGCCTTTTTAGCGGATATACCTTGACATAGGTGCTGAGTGGAGACATAAGTTCCACACTTTTCGGCTTTTCAAATTTCTTTTGAAACTGACGCTAAACTAATAAAAACAATTTTATGATTTTGTTAATATATGGTCTTTATATGATAGGATGATATTCTCAATGTCTAGGTTTCGCAATTTCATTTTATAGTAACCACAACCCATTGATTTCCTGGGCAGATTTTAAATCCAGCCACATTGTTAGTTTTTGGAATAGTAACCAATGCCTCAGCTAACGCATCTCGAGAACTTAGTAAATCATGCGTAGTCTTTGTTCTTCTTTTATTCCTTTAACTCCTTGAGGAGCATAGGGCCTCGGTAAAGCATTTAAATCGTATCCATTCACTTTGCTCCAGGAACGTCCTGATTCTTCAGCTTCTTTTAAAACAGTTCGGCGCCATGTTGTTCTGGGTCTCCCTCTTCTTCGCTTGCCCTGCGGGTTCCAATTAAGGGCTTGACCACAAACTTCATGTGGTGGCATTTGCAAAGTGTGCCCAATCCATCCCCATTTGCGACTAGTAATTATGTAGGATATCGGCTTCATATTGCCTTGTTGCAGCAGCTCAGAGTTGCTCATCGTGTTTGGCCACCAGATTTTCAAAATGCGTCGAAGACCTCTGCCAACAAAAGCTTGTAGTTTGCTAATAGCTTCTGTTATTAGTCAAGACTCACTCCCCTAAAGCAAAATGGATAGCACATTGGATTTGTATATCTGGATTCTCGTGTTTGTCGACAGAAAATTGGAATTCCAAATCTTTCGAGGTTGCGCGAAGTCACCACAGTCTGCGGCTATGACACTGCCAAGGTAGAAGAAAGAGTCCACTAGGATATCATCGATGGCGATTAGAAATAGAACCAGTGATAAAAGGCAGCCCTGACGGACTCCAGAGTTCGTTGAAGTCTTTGTTGGTTTTCCGATTTGTAGACAATCCTTTCAGTATTTCGTTCAAGGATTCCAACATGCCAAATCTTTGAAATTAATAAGTTCAACGGTCAATTTTGGGCTACCATTTTGGACGCTACCATTTGTTGGTCGTAAATGTCTACACCGGTCGATGATTCATTGCCGGACTATATTTTTTTGGACATGCTACAACTATCAGGCTTATTTTCTTCTCTGCACCAACGACGTACAATATAAACAGGAGTGCAACCAAAACCATATGAGGCCAATAATTCCGACTCATCAATTTATGCTTTACCTCTGTGGTAAAGTACGCGCTCAAAAATATTTTGCATCCATTTGGAATGCTTCCAGAACGAATGCAGGACCAAGTGCAATTATATTCTCTGGAAGAGGCGTTGTCTTGCAAAGTTCCACAGATGCCGTCAATACCTCAGTCTCGGATATTGTAGGCATGCGCTTTTAACTAAATCAATAATTCGCTGAGCTTTGTAGCATATAACGTTTAGGGAATCAGGCAGATATAGTGTACGAGGGGGGACCCAAAAAAAACGGGAATTACGCTGTGGTGGGGAGGGAGTGGGGGAACCTATTGTTTGACCACATGTCCGTTAGTGTCACGCCACCTGCGTGAGTGTGCAAAGTTGTGTCGCTGTGAGTGCATCGGTTCGCCTGTGAGATTTTTTTTAGTAAAACAACTTTTTACATTTCGGCGAAAACGTAATGGCAGATTGTCGAGAACAACGCGCGGCTGTGAAGTTTTTGACCTTTCCGTGAAGCAATTTTTGACCAAAAACGCCGTGACACCGATTGTCTACCCGCCATACTCACCGGATCTAGCCCCCTGTGACTTCTTTTTGTTCCCCAGACTCAAAAGGAATATGAAAGGAATGCGTTTTACCACTGTGGAGGAGGTGAAACAAAAATCGCTGGAAGGCTTAAAGGACATCCCGATGAGTGAATTTAAGAACTGTTTTGAACAATGGAAGAATCGTTTGGAGAAGTGCGTTGTGGTCAATGGCGAATACTTTGAAGGTGATCAAAATTTGGTCTTAAAATATTAAGAAATAAAGAAGTTATGACGAAATTCCCGTTTTTTTTGGGTCTCCCCTCGTATTGTCGATTCGTTGCACGCGCTGGTTGCGACTTCCGTTTAGTGGTTCTTAAGCTGAGCCGAAAATGCAAAAATACTTGCAACGCTAGACAAATTATTAAGAAAATTTCGCGTGCTAGAGAAATGGAAAAGGGAAGGAAAGGGAAAAATAACATTTGGTTAGAGAATGGGCAATTAAGAAAGGAAGAGTATCCATGTGGCCAAAAGATTTTCGGAGACTGTTTTAGTGAAAACCCACAGCAGACGCCTATGATCACTTTAGTGGGACAAAAAATCATTTATAAGTGATCCCAATTCTAGACTTGTTGCACTAAATAAAGTAATTAATGCAAAATCCATTTTATATTGTTCTTGGTGGCACGTCCGAATTTGACAATTTGAATTATTGCAGTTTAAACAGCAAAACTTTGTTATATTTTCAAAGGAAACTAAGCGTTTTGAAATAAATCCAACTGGCCCAACTTATTCATCAAACGAGACTGAAGTTAGTTTGGGCGGACTTATTTGTCATGAACTAATAACAGTGTTAGTTTGACATCCTTTAAAAACTTCTGTTCGGCACTGTTACTTTAATCCAGGTTTAAGTGTTGTACGTAGTTTACGCAGTTCGGGGGATGGGGATATTCCAAATGTGATTTTTTTTTATATGCAGTTTTGTCATTGAAGAAACATCTTATTGCTCATTTTTAAAAAATTGAAGTTTCGCGAGAAGTCCAGCGGAACAATATGATAAAAAAACGGAAACAAGAACAAGCACAATCGATGAATTTCGGTTTTAAGTAAATGCAAGAAGTAGAATGTGGAAATATTGAGGATAGATCCCACCCGCACAATCGATGCATCAAGGTCTAAAAGGATTGGGTCAGTTCTTTATCAAAACGTACCTCTCGTAAAAATTACGAGAAAGTATGCTTCTAAATCGATTTGTTTACGGACACCGGGATAGACGAACATTCGTGGAAATACAAGGGTTCCTGTTGATGCCGATTATAGAAAAGTTAATATTTTTTATGCGCGGTTCGTATTTTTGGATACCTTGAACTATGAAAATATAAAGATTCCACTATTTCGACATTCTCATGTGATCCGTAGTTAAGTTCCAGAAAAGTTTAGTCTAATACTAGGTTTAGGTGCAGCAATATTTTGATTACAAACCTTATCTCAATTATTAAGTTTTCCGAATGAGTTATTCACAGATCATTTTTTCTAACACTACAAAAGTTGTTTATGCTAAAATTTTCACGAAATTGAAATTTTTATTCTTAACTGCCAGTTACAGTTCCGTTGCTAGTGTACGTTTCAATGTACGACCTACGAAAGACTCTGCGTCACGCAAGCTACAATCTAAAATCCAAAGAATATAGATTAAAAAGTTGTATATTTTTTGGCAATACCGTCTTCTTTTAAGAAACACGGCCTAGCTCCCTTCGTCTTCTCTAAAAGACGGCATGGAATATTTTTTTTTTTGCCGTATGACCTATAAGCAGGATAAAATCGAACTAGAACAACTGCTACGTAAAGCCCGTAGAGTTCGATGTTCCACCGAGTGTGGAACACTGTATCTTTGTATCTTTATCTTCCAATAAGAAGCCGAAACGTTCATGTCTAATGTTTGATAAATATAATATTTTGTATACGTCTGCGTGTCTTTAAAACTGACCTTGAAAACGCTTATTAATAACTCCTTAATGTCACTTGCAATTTCATATTAAGCCGATATTAAAAACCCCGCCCAGACAACAGCATGTTTAATATCTAACCGCTCAGCGCCTCTAAATGCGACCTCTGAGCTGGGTCACAGTTCAGCTAACGTCATAAATCACTTAGGATCCACAAAATACCAGCTCTACCTACTGTATGTATGTACATATGTCTGAAGCTGGCGCTTTGAGCCAAGTCTTCCACTTCTTGGCTAGCCAATTTTTATATGCTACTTAAGTATACCGAGTATGAGTGAGAATCAGCCAAGTGTGGCCAAAGTGTGCTACGATATTGCACAGGCAGGAAGCAAAGTGCGGGCTCACTCCCCCGCTCAAACATTTTTCCACTCAAAACATTTGTAGAAATCTTGAGTAATCCGCTGAATGTTTACTAACTCGAAAACGTTGAAGACAGTTTTGGCGTGTATTTCAAACGGGACGGTTCGGCAACTCGGCAAGAAACTAAACTATCTTACATTTTTAGTGTTTTAATTAAATTATACAATAGAAAATTAAAATAAAAGCAAAAGTGCGATCGAAAGTGAAGTGAAAAGCAGAAAAGCAAATAAATAAGTGTGCTTAAAATTTGCAAAAGTTTCAAGTGTGTAAAAACTTGTGCTAAAAAATAAACAACAGTCAGAGTTGTAATAAAAATTAATAAATTTGTGTAAATATTTGCTAGTCTTATATAGGTCTTGTGAAACAATAATCAAAAAGAAAAATTGGGATACTACGTACACTGCACTACGCTGCAAGTAAGGATATAACTAAAGCTACTAAAGTTGTTCCATTGGATGGCACAGTTATTTGGCCCATCTCTCTGTCTCGAAACTATCTATAACATTTCATCTAAACATTTTATATAGCATATAAAAACCGTTTTAGTTAGCAGCAAAAACAAAAGAACTAGTAACAGTTATTTAATTAGAAGAGACTCAAAAGAAATCAGAGCAAACTGGTAGAGTTGGTGAAAATGTCGCCAGAAACCAACTTCATGTAGACCTTCAGCATAAGCCACATTTAGTTGCGCCACAAAGACATCCAAAGTGTGCCCCAAAGGCGTGCAAAAGTAAACCAGCCCCAGTTGATACTACAAGTTGCAACTGAAGGCAAAAGAAATTACAGACACAATAATGATGAAAACGACAATAATTTCAAGGTTCGTTTGTTGTAAACTCGGCGCGCATGCGTACATCCAAGCAGAGGCAGTCTCTAGTTTAGCCCCTTGCTTATGGCTATAATACTACTTGGTAGCATCCAAATGGCAGCTGTGAGCCGTTTCACTTGACGCCAAAGTTTTACTGCCGCTGCTTCTGCTTCTGCTTCTGTTTTTTTTTTTTTTTTTTTTAAATGATTACAAAATTTTGTTGAAAAGGTATGTTACGCTTCTTGGCACAAAAAGTCTCTTTTTTTTGGAACTTTGTTGCGCAGCTGCAGTATAGACCCGAATATGGTAGAGTTACATATACTTAGTAGTGGATACATTCGAGGAACTTGGTCTTAGCTTTTTGGCTATTGCACAAGATAGTGGCGAACAGCTAACTTCCTGTCCTACGCATGTCCGCCATAATGTTAATAAAGCATGCTGGGACTGTGTAAAAAAAGAAATGTAGCTCAGATGATCTGTTTACCTTATTTTATTTTTTTTTTTTTAAATTTTAGTGTAATTTGGGAACAAGAAAAAATGCTGGATAGCTTGAAAATATATTCTTAATTCTAGTGCTTAAGGCGTTACATACCTTGTCGTCGCAAAAAATGCCTGAAAATTGATGATTTTTCCAAGGCATGAAGAATAAATATAAACAGTTTTTTCGAAATTAATCATGATTAGCGTAGTTCAAGACCAAAATAATCTAATTAAAGAAAAAATGATTGGCTAAATTAAAATTAATCAACAAACAAGAAATTGTTCACTAACTTCTAATTATTATGAGCAACATTTAAATTAAAATCTTAGATGATGTGGTTAAATAGCTTTTCAGAAATCGTGGCCACCGCAATAATACTTTTGAAAAAACACTATTTGGAGATAATCGCGCGTTTCTCCAGATATGGAGCGCGTTATAAATGCCTCCTTCAATTTTGTAAATACTTTTTCGAACTATTTACATACTTATCTTAATAAATCCTGTCCCTTGAACATTAAAGGTATTACAGATTTGTAAAACGTAAGTAACAAAAGAAAGCACACCATACGCTGTTTAAACCTTAATTAACAACAAAGATTTGGGTCATGATTAAACTATATCAGTGGTAAACGTATGAACCACCATATCTCGGAAACCAGAATAGATACATAATTTAAAAACTCTTTTCTAGAAGAGCTAGGCACAAAAAATTTTGTTAACCAAATCGTTATAGACGTTAAATTTTAACGTATTTGCGGTTTTCGTCAAAAAAAATTTTTTTAAAAATCATAATCATAGAAACTATTAAGATCTTGAAGCGGATGATGGAACTCTATTAGATGGCAGACACACATGATCCAACAATAAGAAGATCACGCAATGCGCATCTCCGTCTCTGAAATAGTGGACGCAGGTTTGTTTGTTTCACACATTTGTGTGAAGTTCGTCGAAATTGGTCCACTATGTCATATAGCTGCTATACAACAAGTGAACCAGTTTTCTGCGCAGCCGAACTCACCTTGTAAAATTCATTCCATCATTGCAGACTTTGGTGCCATTATAAAGTACCTACCATCATAAAAAAAACCTCTATCAGAAAAAATTCAATTTTAACAATAGCAATGGAGCCTTACTTGTTTTCTTTTAATTAAGGTGAACCCTTACCCTTTGTATCAAGTGGTCCAATGCACCAAAGTAGTCGTTTCTTACGTTCTTGGCCGCTCCTCTTACAGTACCGTACCTATCGGCGCCAAGGAAGACATATTGTGTAGTATCTGAGTGAAAATTTTTATGTTTTACCTTAGCCTAAAAGTGGAATTCCGACCAATAAATAATATTCGCAAATTCAAAATCGATAAAAATAACTCTATTTCTTCGCTGTGGGTTTCAGACACTTTTAACTTTTAAAAATTTTGCAAATTGTGTTTCAATCACAAAATCTAATGAATTGAAACAAATATTATAATATAAGCACTAGAGCGTCATACTATCTTATCGCAATCAATTTGTATAACAATGCAGGGTGCTTCTTGTCTGTTATACTATACGTATTATTTGAAGAGGTCTCAAGTAAAATTATACGCTTATAATTTTTCCTATACATATGTACCGTAAATACAAAATACTCTAGACAATTTGCTTCTGGCGTTTATTATGTTTGCATTTACTTAGTGACTCTCATAAGAGTTAATACGTTCCACAACCAAGTCGTTGACCAATTCCTTCATGTTTTTGGCCACAATGAAATCCAAATGATTAAAACTTTGTATCGGTACGCGATGATCTTCAACCAAGTGGGGGAAATTGGCCACCAAAGTGTTAACATCCTCTGGAGAACACAAAGCATCATTATGACTGGAATAGCTATGGGTAGCAGCGGTAATCTGGCTTAAATCATAGTCTGGTGGTGTAGGCTGGCCATATAGCTGATTGTTCTTCTTAGTGCCCCAGTCATATTGACGGAACTTGTGTGATACGTCAAGCTGTAAATAATGTATGCCCTGATTACTGGAAGAGCCGCCGGGATGCGTTTCTACTAGAATTTGTAGCGAGCTCTGAAAAGCAAAAAAAAATAAAATAAATATCAATAGCAATTATTGTGCAGATTAAAAGATTTTCTTACAATGTTGGTGTTCTCATAGCCTCCATTGGCATACAACAAAAAACCATTTTTGCAGATATTCTCAGCTAGGCCATGCTCACCGCAAGCTGTGTCTGCCATGCGATTGACATAAGAGTTGCGTGGTATTAGTTCCGCGTCAACTAACAGAGAGTTCCAAACGCCACCAGGTGTGCCCACCAATGGACTCAGATACTTGAACACAAACGAGCTGCCATGACCAAAGAATGCACAAGGTGCCAACATATGACCCGACTTGATTTTAGCATTGTATTCCGGCAGCTCGGAGAGCATCACAAAGTACACGGTGGTGCCCTGTGAATGACCAGCATAGTGCAGCTGTTGCTGGCCAGTCTCTTGCAAGATATAATCAATCATAGCTGGAATATCAATAGTTCCAATCTCGTGCCAGTCAAAATGCCAGAAGCTATGACTATCCAGTGAGATCATTGTATTCTCCCGCGAATAAATGTTACCGCGTGCATTGCCTAACCAGACATCATAGCCTGCATCGGCTAACAGATACGCCAGGGAGTTATCTGGACCACTACTGAGCCAACAATCGGAATTACTGAAAAGACCATGTTGCAAGAGCACTACTGGGCGTTCCTTATCCTGATTTGCCAGATTATGGGAATAGGGTATGCGATAAAGTGTCAGCACATAACCATCCTTGGTCTCCACTTTGTGTGTCTCAGCTGGATAGCCATGGGAGCGTATGCGCTCATCCGTTTTAACCATATCGAGTAGTTGCACATGTGGATTGCCCAGGATCTCCTTAATCTCCGTCTTAGTAAGGCCATGGGCCCAACTAACGGTCAGACAAAGCAAAATGTAGAAAAAGATGCGCATTTCGTCAAGGAGAGTGAAATAACTTTGAACTATGATTGGCACTGGTCGCACTTTTATAGACAAGGTATCGAGCAGGTGCTTATCTGGCGTAGTTATGGTTTGTCGATTTGATTTACTTCAGGTTAAATACCTGGCTGATAATTTTGCACATTTTATATTGGTAATAGATTGATTTATAGCTGTTTCGAATGTCGAATATGATCAAATAAATGACGCAAAGATTTGAGTCTCAACGTGTGGTCATTTTTGACTAAAGGTTGTTTCTCCAACAAGTAAAAAGAGTTATGTTATAGTTAGTAAACACTCTTGTTTTTAACGGAGCTTCTAGGTAAAATGGGTTCACATTTAAGTTTTTTTCATATAAATATCAAAGTTCTTCCTATAAATATTATTTATTATGTATTAATATTTTTTGGACGCTAGCTGACGAAATCCATAACCCATCAACAATCAGAAGAATAATTTTTTTTTTACTTTTGTACCAAAATCAGGGGATGGATGGTCTAGAATAAAATTTCGGGTTGTGGTGTGATTCGACACAGAGATGTAAAATTGATACAGTTGTCCCGAAATTTTATAAGCAGCCGCTTGATAACAAGCTTCCCTGTGGATACGCAACAAAAGTCTTAATTAATATCTATGCTTCAAAGAAAATTAATAAGTTCAAATTTTATAGAGAAAATAAAAAACCATGTGGAGTATGAAAACTTCGGTGTCCCGAATCAAACTGTTAATATAACTTATCACTATCTATAATATTATAATTCTATAAATATTGTAAACAATATTTCTGATATACAATTTATGGTAGCTCTGGTTGCATTTATTATTAGTACATATTTATAAAACGGTATTCCCAATTAAAAAGTTCTGTCTAGTTATTTTCCATTTCAAGAAGTGAGCTCTTTTGCAGAAATTAGATGTTATTCATAAAACTACGTAGACAAATAAGGAAATTTTAAAAATGTCGAACGTGACCTAACCTCAAATATTTTTTTATGATGAATATTTGCTTAACTAAAAGTTCTTGGGAGCACTATAATTGGTGCAATGGGTAATTCAATGTGTTGTTCTGGTAAACACATTTACAAGAAAAGAAGCCATTCGCATATGGCAAAAAATAGAAGTGACTTTCGCGGCACACATTAGGTAGGTAGGTAGGTAGACGTGGTTGCCTTACGACACACCTAGGCCTGTAAAAGGCCCGTTGTGATGTCACTTGGGATAATCTCTCTACTCCCCTGGATCCTCTCTGAACCAACCTGTCGATTTAATAAACGAATTAATCCTGTTTATCCTGATTTCTGCTAATTCAGTAACGTTTTCAATAAGTTCGGAACCCAGTGTGTTCAGTCTTCTCCTGCATAGTGCCATGCATCCACACAGGAGATGCTCCACTGTTTCCTCCTCTTCTACTTCCTGACAACTTCTGCAGTAGTCAAAATGAGGCACCCCCAATCTGCTAGCGTGCCTACCAATAAGACAGTGACCAGTAAGAACCCCTATCGTTGCTCTTACGTCCTGTCTGCTGAGTTTTAGAAGTTGCTTGGTTCTATTTAAGCTCCATTGTGGCCAGGTTTTTCTGCTAGTTAGACAGGTTCCAGTTTGAACCCATCTGTGATTCGCATCATTAGTGATATTTCTATCGATTAATAGTTTGCACGTTGCTAGCGGCATAGCTATCATCGCCTTGTTAGACTGAAGTGATAACGTTGTGCCTCGCCTAGCTAACTCATCTGCCCTGCAATTGCCCTCAATATCTCGATGCCCGGGTACCCAGAGCAGATTAATGGTGAAGAATTTTGCAGCATCTAGTAGAAGCTCATTACATTCCATCACTGTTTTGGATGTGAGCCTTTCTGATTGTAAAGCTTTAAGAGCGGCCTGACTGTCAGAGTATATGTGAATTTCTCTGTCGGATAGCACGCGCTTTTTAATAATGTTAATACTTTCCATTATAGCTATGACTTCTGCTTGAAAAACACTGCAGTGATCTGGTAAACGGAAGGATTCGTTAATGCCCAACGGTTTCGAATAGACACCCCCTCCCACCTGATCATTGAGTTTGGATCCATCCGTAAAAATGGTGATTCTGCTGTTACAGTCTAGTATACCATTGTCCCAATCCTCACGAGATGGGAATCTTACACTGAATGGTTTGTCTAGGATTAACTCAGTAGAGTTAGAAAAGTCAGTGGTACTGGGAATCTGCGGGAAATGACTCAGAATAGCCGAATGTCCTCTAGAACTAATGGCTAGGTTCGAAGATTCTCTTAGCCTTAAGGCCGATTTCGCTGCTAGCTGTTTGCTATATAGGTCTAACGGCAATAGATGCAACATTACATTTAATGCTGCTGTTGGGGTCGTTCTGAGGGCCCCGCTGATACTTAAGCTGGCCGCCCTCTGAATAGAGTTCATGCATTTCAATGCACTATTTTTGTTAAGCACCGGCCACCATACTAGAACTCCGTAAGTTAGGATTGGCCTCACTATCGCTGTGTATATCCAGTGAACAACATGGGGTTTAAGACCCCATTCAGGCACACATTAAGAATTGATATAATATTTTATTGAAATAAATTTTAAAAGGTTATACAATAATGTGGGCTTATAATGCTTTTTACTTGATTATAAAGTCTTTGGGTATCATAAGTATCATAAGGTATTAAAGTAGATACTTATATTAAGCTTGTGCAAGGTGAAAATTTATGTAGCATACAGAGCGAGACGTCAGAGACCCCTCAAAGATACCTAAAGTATGTATAGGATGACTAGAGCAGTCGGTATCAGTGATGCCAATTTAGCCTTTTTCCCTGATAGATTTGTCCTTTTTTTAACTGCTTCAGCCGGAAAAAAATCAAACAGCCCCTATCCTATACATTACTGACAACATACCAAAGGAAGTGTGCAAGCAAAAATTTCGCGGTTCTTGGTTACATTAACCAGATTTTAAGAACTGGGAGCTGAAGTCGCATTTAAATACTGCTGCAATGATAGAGAAATGTAACAAAGCCACTATTTTGAGCATGTTATATAATGATATTAAGAAGCAGCTCAAACAAATATATGGGAAAAATGGTTTGTATTTTATCTTTTTAGGTTGCCGAATAACTTTGAAGTTTTAAAGAATATTGATACGTTTCCTATATAAAACATCCTTCGTTCGATATTCACAAAATGTTAACACAATATGCTACCATCCAATTGGTAAAACAGAAAAATGTTGATTCAACCATTAAATTTTGGCCCGAATAGGAAATATAAGACTTAGCAGGCAAGAGTTCATTTTTATAGCCTTACCGTATGGTACAAATGGTATATTAAGTTTGTGCAAGCCGAAAATGTATGTAACATATAGAAGGAGTCGTCGGAGACCCCTCAAAGTTACCCAAAGTATTATCAGGGTGACTAGAGAAGTCGATATACCGATGTCCGCCGATCTCAGAGAGGTTAAGAGCTAGAGCAACCAAACTTTCACATTAGATCCCTTAATATTCCATAGGAGACACGATTATTTTATTTTTTGATATCGGGGTTACGTAATATAGCTCCCATAGGGGTGTTTCAGACGACCTCGAAAAAAAAACCTAAAGTTTTAGATGGATAATTCGTTTGTTTATGAAGATATCGTAACCAAATTTGACCTTCGGAAGTTTTTTAGAGTTCCCCAGCACTGTACCAAATTTTATCAAAATCGTTTGACTATATCATATAGTTCCCGTAGGACCGATCGATCCAAAAAAATTCTACTTTTCTTGTGTTTGGCGCGCCTGACTTTAACGTACGCTATTTTTTGAATTGGCATCATTTGCCCCAACATTTTTGTTCGAATTAGTCGATTAGTTAGTCGAATGCAGAAATTGAAAAGGTGTTTAGACAGGTTAATTGTTTTTAAACGATGATATGTACTAAAATAAAAAAAACCATTTGTCCTTTTTTTCGTCCTTTTTTTTTATTTTTTAGCCTTTTTTTGGCCTTTTTTTCTGGTCGGTTTGGCCTTTTTTTGTGGCGAGTAGTTGGCATCACTGGTCGGTATAGACATGTCCGTCCGTATGAGCGCCTAAAACTCAGAGATGGTAAGAGCTAGAGCAACCAAATTTTCAGATAAGATGCCGTATTATGTCACGGGAGACAAGCTCTTTTTATTATTATACAGTTCCCATAGGGGTGTTTTAGAGCACCTCGAAAAAAAAACTAAAATTCCCAAGCAATACTAGAAGAAACTTTTCAGGGCATAATTCGTTTGTTAATGAAGAAATTTTAATTTTTGTCAATAAAAGTTTTTTTGGAGTACAGAAGCCATATTGCGAATTGTGTGATCATACAGGGTATCTTCCGCTCCCGAATTTAAAGTGCGCCAGTTTTTCTCCTGACTTTTTGTTTTCCTCATTCGTCATTGTTTCCTTTTGTCATATCATAATTTTATTTCTTTCAGTTGATATAACAATTATTTCCAACGCTAAATTTTCACACTTAGGATGCCGCGCACGTGATCAATTATATTTAATGGACTATATTATGGCTACATTTTAGGCGCAATGATAAGAAATACCCTTTTTCCATGTCGAAAGTGACAATTGACCATTCAGTTAATCGTATTGTAGTCTTTGGTTTTCGTTTTTACTACTTTGCTCTAAGAAAATTATTGTTACCCATCGTGTCTCTTTAAGAAAATATTATTAAAATACTATGTGATCCAAAAATGTTCGAAAGGGAGAAACGTTTACAAGCTCTACAGTGCTTTGATATAAGAAAGGAATCGTAACATTCTGTGCGGTTTAATAATGTTTGGACGTTGTTGCTCAAACTTCGACTTTGTAGAATCCGATTATAACACAAAATTAATTTATTCACAGCTATATAAATCCATATTTTAACTATGTGCCAAAGAGGCAAAAGGATCTATATGCTCTAACAAAAAAAAATGATGCTTGGTATGCCAGTGCTCTGGCTACATTGCCTGCTGCTGCTGTGCGCCTGGCCAGCCTTCGCCACAGCTGATAGTTGTCCACCATCCGAGGCCATACTGCCATGTCGTTGTTCGCTTCGTGACAAGGAGATACAAATATGGTAGGCACAACCTTAAATTTATAATGCTGGTTTACACTATATTGCAACCTGATAAAAGATGATAATAATTGATCAATTTTTATACTGCTATATTACGTCTTCAGATAGACTTTACGATTTTAATTCTTTGAGAAATCCAGTCTTTTATTGAAATTCAGTACTGTGTAAACACAGCATTAATCATTGGCGATTCTAAAAATATTATGTGCTCTCCAAACAGGTGCTCACATAGCAATTTGCCGCAGATTATGGATGGTCTTAAGGCCGTAGAGCGCAATATTAAAACGAAAATCGATGAGCTCGTGCTGGAGAACAATCAATTACCAGCTTTACCAGGACGCTTCTTTGGTAATCTGCAAGTTGTGCGCCTCATGCTGCGTTATAATAGCATTGAGCGCGTGTCCAATGGTTGGCTAAATGATCTGGAGAATAGTTTGGTAGAAATCTTTATAGTAGAGCCACAGTTGCGTAGCATACCGGCGGAAAGCTTAAATGGCATGATCAACATGCTGGCCATAACCATACAAAGCGATGAGCTAAAGCATCTGCCAGATTTCTCGGGCCTTTTAAGTCTCACCTATTTGAGTGTGCAGAGCGCAACACTAACGGAGTTGCAGCCCCACATCTTTCGGCACTTGCCCAAGCTGCAGCACATACACATAACTGGAGGAGTAGGACTTGCACGCCTAGAGGCAGGCTTGTTTGATGGACTTATCTCGCTGAAGAACTTGGATCTAAGTCGCAATGGTTTAAACTGGATACATTTGCGTGCCCTAACGCGGCTGCCGAATTTGGTTAGTCTGAAACTTTCGTATAATGAGATCAGTGATGTAGGCATGATTGGACGCATGATTAAGGACTTGGAGCATTTAAAGAAACTGCGCCTCGATCACAATCTTATCAATGTGATAGAAGACGGTTCGTTTGTGGATTTGCCCAATCTAAACGAGCTACATTTGAATGACAACCGCATCACCGAGCTCCAATATGGCGCGTTTCTGCGGACACCGCAGCTAAAGACCATCTATCTGCATAACAATCTTATACGTCGTATACATCCCGAGTCTCTGTTGCAAGCTTCCGGCAGTGGCGTGGAGGCCATGCACATCTATAACAATGAAATTTCTCATGTGGAGGCCTTGAGAGCGCTTCTTGATTCGTTGCCCACGCTGCGTTTTCTGGATATGAGCAACAACCTGCTAAGTGACCTACCCTATGGCGCACTGCGCGGTCATGGCACTTTGGAGCAGCTGCATCTGAACAATAATCAGCTGCGTTTGATTGAACGTGATGCCTTGATGGCCATGCCAGCCTTGAGAGAGCTGCGCATGCGCAATAATAGTCTCACCTCTACGCTGCCGTTGCCGTTTTGGAATCTGCCGGGCCTTAAGGGCTTGGACTTGGCTCAAAATCAGTTTACCACTGTAGATTCGCAGTTGCTCGCAGGTTTGCCCTCGCTGAGGCGTCTGGATCTTAGCGAAAATGGATTAATCGAGCTGGCAGCCAACAGTTTTAGCCACAATCCCTTGTTGGAAACCTTAAATATTTCCTCTAATCAGCTCACCAATTTGCATCCGGCCACCTTACAGCATCTTGAGCGTCTTTTTGAGGTGGATGCTAGCTTTAATTCGCTGAAAACAGTCATTCCCGGGCTTCCACGCATTGTAGAACGAGTTTCTTTGCGTGGAAATCGCATTACCACATTGCCAGCAGCTGCTAGTAAGTCCTTTCAGCTACCTAGTCTGCGCATGCTTGATCTCAGTCAAAATCGCATTGAACAGCTGCCCCGACACGGTTTCCAAGGTGCGCCCGAATTGCGCGTTTTGAGTCTGGCTCAAAATCGTTTACGCCTTTTGGACGACACTTCCTTTATAGGCATACAGCGTTTGGAGTTGCTGCACCTACAAGAAAATCAAGTCACGAAGGCTGACGAGCGCGCTCTTTTGCCGCTTGCCGAGCTCCGCAATCTAAACTTTCAGTCCAATAAATTAGAATCCATTACAGACAATTTTTTCTCCAACAATAGTCGCCTGGAACAGTTGGATCTCTCCAGAAACTTGATACGCACCATTTCACCCACAGCCTTTGATTCGCAACGCTCATTGGAGTACTTAGACTTATCGGGTAATGCTTTGCTGGATATATCCGTGGGTCTGGCAAATTTGCACAGTTTGCGCGACATAGACTTGAGCTACAATCAAATCTCTCGAGTTCAATCTGATGTAATCAATGCTTGGCGCAATGTGGTTGAGATACGGCTATCCAATAATCTGATTGTGGAGCTCCAGCAAGGTACCTTTCGAAATTTGCCCAAATTGCAATATTTAGATTTGAGCAGTAATGAGATAAGCAACGTGGAACCGGGTTCTTTAAAACAGCTGGACGATTTGCAGGAATTTGTGTTAGCAGACAATAAGCTAGTAGAACTTAAGGATCATGTATTTGAGGATTTACCTAATCTACTGGCAACACATTTTCAGTATAATAAACTAAGATACATATCGCCAGAAAGCTTCTACCATGCCAACTCGCTCGTCTTTCTTAATTTGTCTAATAATCATTTTCGTAATATGGAAAATACTGGACTGCGAAGTATGCGTAATTTGGAGGTACTGGATTTGTCCACCAATGGTGTAAAGCTAGTTTCTACTATGCCGCTCAAGGCACTCAGTTGGTTGGTTGAGCTAAAAATGGACAATAATCAGATATGCCGCATACAGGTGGGTTGCACCTTAACATTTTTAGCTTTAATTTTTGCAACAATTATACAAATTTTTTGTTCATGGATCAACTTCTTACAGGGTTCTCCTTTTGAAACCATGCCAAGATTACGTGTGCTTTCGATGCGTAACAATCAGCTTCGTACCATTAGGGAACGCACTTTTCGTAATTTGAGGGGAAACATAGCCATATTGGATGTGGATGGTAAGTCGCAGTTAATAAGTGGACCACAACTTTTGAAAACTAACACTACTATGCATTCCACCAGGAAATCCGATAGACTGCAACTGTGAAATGCAGTGGCTGTCTGTTTGGCTGCAGGAAACGAACTTTCCGTTTCCAGGTCCAAAATGCCAGGATGGGCGCCTTCTGCGCGCCGCACGCATGGAGCGCAGTTTGTGCGCTGGCCTTGAAATTTTTGGCGCCAGCAATAACGAGCGCACGGACGGCAATGGCAATCACCTGCCCTTGCTCAACGACCATGGCGATGTATTCCAACGCGATCTACCCGAAGATTTTAATGATGAGTGTGAAGCCTATGTGGCCACACATCAAGTTGGCGAACGGCCAATGGTCAGCGAAAGTGAATACTTTTACGATCAGTATGTAGACTCAACTGATGCTCCAGATGCTAGCAATACAGTTTTAAGCACATCACAGCGTCCCAAGCCAACAGCCACAGCAAATCCCAACATCGATTTAAATAATACGTTGCTGCACACCAAGTATTTCACAAGAAGACCACAGCAGCCCGGAGCAGCTGGCTCGCCCTTCACCTTCTTTGGCTATCCCATACCCAGTTTGAGTCTGGGTCGCTTCTTTGGCTTTGGTGAGCGTGGACGCAAGCAACGCGCAGACGAAGATATGCCTGCCACACATCGCATGGCAAGCATCAATCTTCCCTCGGCACGCAGCAAGACACGTATGTATCAGCCCAACAGCGCCGAGTTTGAAAAGTATCTGCAACAGCAGCAGACTGCTACCACGGCACGCCAACGTTATGAGGAGTCCACTTCGGCGGAAGCATTAAGTAATGAAAGCGGTGCAGCTACCACGACTGGTGTTTTTCGCACAACTTTTCGCGAGCCTGCGAGCATTGAAAGAGGCGGCTTTAGACCCATTGTGCCGGCTCATGTGGGCGGCTTTATGCCTGTGCAGGATCCACAACAGCGTCGTGGCGTGGTAGAGGTGGTCAATGTAAGCACAAGCACGACGCCGCCGCCACAACGCAAGTCTCCCAATGCGGAACGCAACTTTGTGCCCATTGCTGTGCAGCAGGATATAGCAGTGCAGCATCCAAGACCAATTCCCACTAGCAGCGCGGAAAGCAGTAATGAGGCGCACACTTATGCTGTAACTGAGGTCACAGCTGATGCGACCACAATGCCAACGCTGCGTGCAACCAAACCGGCTACAGTAGGTACTGTAGCTACCCCCACAACGACAACTAGCACTACTACAGTTGCTCCGGCAACACCTACCATTTCAAGTAGTTCTAGCGAGCAATTGGAAACCCAATACGACGATGATGATCTTGAGGCACAGTCGGTAACATTACTTAAACCGCCACCGCTTATACAAACCACCACTTCAGAGACAATTTTGCTTATACCGCCACCAGAAGAACACGAGGCACAAATCAAAAGTCATTCCTGGCTTACCACTAGTACACCCCAGAGCCAAATCTACCAGAATAACGACTATCAGGGCACTGTGCGTACGCCCACCACTCCGCCACCCTTCCCCTTTCCTAGCTCAAGAGCCACCGGTGGACGGTCAACTATTACCAAAGTCTATACACCATATCAGCAACAATTAGCTCAGCCAACTGCGGAGGAGTATCAACGCACTACCCCTAGCACAGACAATGAAGTGGTAGCCAGTGAACAGCAATTGACAGCCGACGCACAAAAGCGCAACGAATTGGACGTGCTGCAAGTGGAACATGTGGATCGTAAAGACGGCATGGATTGGTACTATGAGAGCTTTAAGAAAAAACGTGACTTCAATGAGCGTGAACCCATAGGGACATTCAATAAAGAAGTTTATGTGCCGCCCGAACATAACATGGCCAAGAGCAGCTGCATCGCGGGCAAAGAGATTATAGTCTTTCTATTATTGTTGTTGTTGTGGCGGTGTTAAGAACTTACCTATGCGCGGAAGGTTGCATGACGTTAAAACAGTTTGGTAACTTTTTTTTGTAAGTTTATTATTGAGATATGTACACGTAGTTTTTTATGTTTATATTATTATATTTTGTATATGGAAACAATAAAGTAAAGAGTAACTTAAGATTCACCAAGTTTAGGTAAATCAATTAGCACCAAATGCCTTTGCAAGGTGAGATAAGTTCTGCAATGGTCCAAAACAGGCAATCGTCTTCAGACAAACTCTGATAACTGCAGCTAGTAAAGTGTGGATCCTAAAAAAATATTTTTACAAATTAATGCAAGTTTTGAAAAAGTTTTTAAAGGTATAATAAAATAAAGTGGATCAGATGGTGATGCATGTTAAAAGATTTCAGCATAAATTAATTTTCTGAGATAGGTATGAATTTGTCATCATTAAGGTTAGGTATCTCAATAAACATTGCTCTTGTAAAATTTAACTTACCATTTCAATTAGCGGCATAGATCGTAAAAAATGGGCAATGTATCTAAAAACAAAATTTGTTTCAAAATTATTCGAATATATTTGTATGCTTTTAGATATTCAATTTAGTAAGTGGAGTCAGATGGTGATGCATGTTAAAAGACTTCAACATTATTGGTCTGCATTCTTTATGAATATGTCATCATTAAAGACCGTAACTTTTCTTAAAATAGAATATAACTTACCATTTTAAGCCATATAACCGTAGGTGAATGATGGCACCCACCATGTACATCGTAGACTTAAATTACGCTGGAAGTATAAAAAAATCCAATGAAAATTTTAAGAAAATAATTCACAATTAGCAACAGTTGTGTGAAATCAGATGGTGATGCATGTTAAACGATTTCAACATAATTGCTCTGAATTGGGTATGAAGTTGTCATCATTAAAATGTTAAGGTGTAATTTGTCTTCAAAAGTAGTCATAATTACTTACTGTTTGACCATAGTGGACTATTTAGTATTTCAAATATTTGAATTCAATTCATGTCTTCCTAGAGCAGCAAGCCGAATGGGTGGCCGCATCGTGCGGACAAGTTCATATCTCAAATGGAATATGAGACCGCCACTGCAGAAAACCATTAGCAACGACGTCAGCCTTAAAGCAATAAATTTATTAACAATTTTTCAAAACATTTTCAATAATAATCAATTATATTAGTCAGATGGTGATGCATGTTAAAAGATTTCAACATAATTGCTCTGAATTGGGTATGAAGTTGTCATCATTAAAATGTTAAGATGTAATTTGTCTTCAAAAGTAGTCATAATTACTTACTGTTTGACCATAGTGGACTATTTAGTATTTCAAATATTTGAATTCAATTCATGCCTTCCTAGAGCAGCAAGCCGAAGGGGTGGCCGCATCGTGCGGACAAGTTCATATCCCAAATGGAATATGAGACCGCCACTGCAGAAAACCATTAGCAACGACGTCAGCCTTAAAGGATACAATAAATTTATTAACAATTTTTCAAAACATTTTCAATAATAATCAATAATATTAGTCAGATGGTGATGCATGTTAAAAGATTTCAACATAATTGCTCTGAATTGGGTATGAAGTTGTCATCATTAAAATGTTAAGATGTAATTTGTCTTCAAAAGTAGTCATAATTACTTACTGTTTGACAATAGTGGACTATTTAGTATTTCAAATATTTGAATTCAATTCATGCCTTCCTAGAGCAGCAAGCCGAAGGGGTGGCCGCATCGTGCGGACAAGTTCATATCCCAAATGGAATATGAGACCGCCACTGCAGAAAACCATTTGCAACGACGTCAGCCTTAAAGGATACAATAAATTTATTAACAATTTTTCAAAACATTTTCAATAATAATCAATAATATTAGTCAGATG
Organism: Chymomyza fuscimana; assembly: GCA_949987675.1. Lineage (NCBI taxonomy): Eukaryota > Metazoa > Arthropoda > Insecta > Diptera > Drosophilidae > Chymomyza > Chymomyza fuscimana. Next base: position 43,176,423 of record OX465089.1, read on the forward strand.
GTGATGCATGTTAAAAGATTTCAACATAATTGCTCTGAATTGGGTATGAAGTTGTCATCATTAAAATGTTAAGATGTAATTTGTCTTCAAAAGTAGTCATAATTACTTACTGTTTGACCATAGTGGACTATTTAGTATTTCAAACATTTGAATTCAATTCATGCCTTCCTAGAGCAGCAAGCCGAAGGGGTGGCCGCATCGTGCGGACAAGTTCATATCCCAAATGGAATATGAGACCGCCACTGCAGAAAACCATAAGCAACGACGTTATCCTTAAAGGATACAATAAATTTATTAACAATTGTTCCAAACATTTTCAATAATAATCATTTATATTAGTCACATGTTAAAAGCTTTCAACATAATTGCTCTGAATTCGGTATGAAGTTGTCATCAGTTTAGTGTTTTTAAAATGTTATGTTAAAATTTTATAAAAAATTACCATTCTGACAAATACTCCTTGAAATCAGTATCTCAAGAAATATACCAGGATATCACTGTACATATTGGTACTCCAAGTTCATTGAGTTTTAATAACTACCATTTTTATTGCTGTCATCTACTTTCAATCATTGAACCAGTGCTTAAAAGACACAGCAAATCGCAATCTGAAGTACGCACAACCGATGCATATGGTGTTTGTTTAAAATTATAATTACACATCTTCGTTTGTGCAATAGTTTACTTGTTGGCAACGTATTTTTAGACCAACACGTGGTTACCAATAGAGTAGTAAAATTGAAAGAACCTATTTTTCAGCACGCTTAAGAGTGTTGGAAATTGTTGCACTGTGGTGTTGAGTGCTGCCATATCTCTTCATAGTTCATTTTTATATTTTCTACACTATATTGCATCAGCTGGCCATACTGCAGGCAATGGCGAGTTGCCACCTAGTCAGGCACGCTGAATTGGCGCAATTTTACAGTTTGGCTAAACAAAAATAAAATAAAGGGCAGCAAACGACTCCACTGTTTTGAATATATAATAGTTTAGCCCACAAAGACGTTTTAATTAAACGCGCGGTTATATATAAATTGTTTAATTGGTAACTCCCACTAAAAGGGTAAGCATGAGTGTAAGTGCTAAAGTATGCACCGAACGTCAATCGCATTAATCATTTGTATTTTGTAGAGTAAAAATGACTACTCCGCTGCAAACACGCCTGGCTCTTGCTGAAATACCTGATAGACTAGAAGCTTTGCGGGTAGCCAACACTCCAACAAATGCCAATCGTCGCACACCTGACGGACCCACTCCTGCCGCCACCATGGATATTTGGGTAAACAATGGTAATGCTGCTAATATAGCACAAGCTCAAGACTTAAACTTTTCGCCAATACCCTCACCTGATGAGCTTGTTATACGACAACGTGGGCGTCGTCGCTTTTCGACAACATTCTCACCGGACACAGCCAATGGTGGCTTAATGGGCGCCGCACAACCTGTACGCAGCCCCTTTCAACGAACACCTACGAAAAATCTACAATTAACCAGTGGAATGATTCTACGCAGTTCTCCACGGAAACGCCTGACCATGGGCAGTACACCGCCCGATCCATTGCCCATGGAAACAGAGTCACCTTTAAAACTTTCTTACACCAAACAGCAGCTCTGGCCGGGCACACCTGTAGTTAAGAAATTAAAGATGGATGAACGCCCTATTGCGCAATACAACAATGATGTGCCACTTCCCGTGCTCTTGCAGGGTCTATCACAAGAGCAACTCATTGAATTGATCATGTGCAATATCAAACAAGAGGCCATTGGTAACACACAAATCGCTGAAAAGCAACTACGTGAGCATCTGCCCACGCCTGATATCAAGTGAGTATTGCTTAGTTGTATTTAATTAAATAGTTAATTAATTTATCCACAGTGCGTTGGAGCAGGAGCTACACTATGCCAAGCGGCTCATATTTAAATCTTTACCTACCTCTCGTCTATGCAAAAAAACTGATGCTGCTGCATTTTCAAAGGCTGCCATACATCTGAATGAGTTCAAAAGATTGTTGCAAACGCAGGCTAAGCGTTTGCATGACTCCACTCACTGGGATGCTCTGGTAGACTATGTTAGCATGGCCTGGCAATGCGTGGCCAGCACACCCAACTGGGAAAGTAATTCTCACAATGCCGTTCGCCGCCAATGTTTTAAAGTGCTTGCCTGTTCCTGTTATGCAGCCATTAAGCATGGTGGTTTGCGTTTAGGTCAAATGCGTCTGGAAAACTTGGAAAGTAATTTACGAGAATGGTCTAAGGACTATGAGGATGTGCTATCATGTGTGAATGCGTTGCAACGAACGCTCAACACTCGTACTAGCTTATAAAGCCGCACGCAATGATAAAAAACGAAGACTTAGCTTACTAAGATAAGAAAACGACTTACTGAACTCGAGGTTCATAGTTCTTAAGCCCGACATTTGCCATTTAAACATGGCATATTTTAATGATGTTTAATTTTGTTTAATACCGTGTGGATTGTTTTTCCCCCATTTCACTGTTGGTTGTAATTTTTTTTTACACATACTCGTATGAACGACTATAAAATAAGTGCATTTCATTTCGACAAATTTGTTTCTTGAACCATTTACTCCCGTGTGTTCTGTATATACCTTTCAACTCGCTAACACTTTAATTTACAAAACAAAGCAATAGCTGCAATAGATATTAATTGCACTCATAAATTTCACTTAGTTTATTTCAGTATACAATCCTAGCTAAGATATAAATATTTCTAAGAATATACACAATATAAAATGAAAAACGCACAGTGAGCACACTTATAAAATTTTACTTTTATTAAACTTTTAAACTTATTGAAGTATTTGATATTTGTCAGATGATTTTATCTTTTTTTTTTTTTGACTAAGTACACTTACTAAATGACTAAGGTGGCTGCGTTGCTTGGTCCTATTGACCATGACTATATGCTTACAATTGTAATAACTTTAACAAAAAACACGCATAAACCAAAAACACATAACACCACCAAACAGTCCATTACCAATGCCAGCGCAACAAACATGGAGTAGCGTAAAGGAGTACAGCACTCAGAAACATCTTTGGCTTTCCAGCGCCTGAAATGTGACGCCCTGCAAAAACGTAAAAGATAAAGTTTAAAAATAAATCCATTTTTCACAAGCTTTGAAAATACATACATAAATTTTGTAAATTAAACGATAGTTCAGTTGAAATTAATTTTTAATGTAAGCAAATGATGAAAATTGCATGCATGTTGATCATAAATTGTGCTCTTAATTACTTAAAGTGTACGTGTGGCACGAAAAGTTTTTCAACATTGTAATTTGAATATAATTTAAATATTTAAAATCTAGAAAGAAAAACTAGCTTGCCTTGGTGCGCAAAATATTCGTTTATTTATATTTGATGTTTTAAATAAAAAAAAGTAATACTTAAATTACATATAGCGAATGTGGAGGTTTCCAATAAATTAATGAAGATTTGTCCGGATTTAATAAGTCTTAAAAAATAAATTATCTTTGTAAGCTTTGTCAGCCATGGCTGCGAAATTATATAAGATTTAGGATATAATTATTCGGAGATGGAAAGCATGCAATAATAGGAAGGAAAATAAACAAAGAGCTGTAGGAATCCTTTTACTATAGAGTTAACGACAAGTGTTACAAACTTTTTGTACTCTAAAGAATATCAGGATTATGGGAAATGTAAAAATATTTTGCTTAATAAAGCGTACAAAGTAAACATTTATCACAATCGATAGTTTTTTTTTCTTTTTTAACACGATCTCAGCACGATTCTATGAATTCGGTAGAAATTGGAAATTTCATGGTAAAATCAAGTTTCAATTTTCTTATAAATTGTCTGGAAATTGGAACAAAAAATTTATTTTGCTCTATTTTGATAGCCCCTTCAAAAGTGTATAAACAACTTACAACTGAAAACCAGGTGCCAATATGCCAACTAATTATAGTTTCCTATTCATTACTATTATCATATACTTTATGACTGCAACTTTACTCATATTTATGAATGTGCTCTGGTTGCTGTTAATTTACTTAAATTGTTATGCTTATTTTTTCTTTATAAGAGCTCAAAGAAACTTTTCGACTACATACTCATGAAACATAATATACAAATGCTAATTGCCCTTTGAATTTATTGTAAACTTTTGATTTGCTACCAATTTGTTTTTGTTTTTTATGATTTAGGTCTGCATCATCGCTCTCATTTGTGAGTTATTTCAATTAGCAAAATAAACTAAATTTAATTATTAACATTCGATTTGCCTGTTTTGGGCCGCGAGCGTATTGATTTGTTTATCTAAAGTCAAGGTGTGGATGATTTAACAGCCAAGTGGAAAAAAATTGCAGACTACTAGTATAGTCATATAATTAAATTAGCATCGTTTTGTTAATATCCATGTGTGCATATTTGTGTGAATATGAGTGTAGCAATAATACTTAGCAGTAATTTGAAGCTTTTATGATTGCTTCGTTACTTACATTCTTTGGCCAATGCGGCAGCACAGCAACATTCCTTGACCTCTTCGAAAAAGAAACAGGAACCAACGGAAGGTTTATAGACCTTTTCACCAACGTAACATATGTGGGGTACATAGGGCAGACCCTCTGAAAAAAATAAAAATTAGCAAATAAAATACAATGTACGTAGAAAGGATAGCTTACAAATATTGCAATAGTGTGAAGTTTTTGGACGGGTGTTGTTTTGAACCATAACCATAAGATGGGTAAGGGGTATCATTCTGTCAAGCTAAGTCCTAGTGTTTTTTACCTTTGTTGTCATGCTCTTGCTTTTCGATTTAGCTTAGATTACTGTTTCCCCAAAAATAATTGAAAAGTAGTCAAAACTTTCTGATTCAACTCAGAAGAAGATAAAATACTGCGTATTTAATTCGCAAGGGACTGAAATTAACTTCAGAAAAGGGAAAAAGAGACTTACGATGGCAGTTTAATAATACTCATGAAAAGGAAATTTAAGCCAGCTGCGTCTGTGTTTGCCAGCCTGCATTATTTTTTTTATTTTTGGGAAAAGGAAAGAATTGATAAATACTATGGGGACTCTACACTATTAATTTTAATGTTTACGGAGTGCATTACAGAGTTAAGTTGCGTTCGTGCAGGTCATCTAAAAGACGTACTCAAGACAGAAATCGTCCTTATAACACATTGAGTGATACTGAGTGAGCGACGCGACCATACAAAATTATCCATCCAGCTTTCTTTTCTTACTCTTCGAACCATCAAAAAATGAATGGATGGTAAAAGATTTGTTTTAAAAGGTGAATTTTCTTATATTTTCAAAATCTTTATTTATTTATCTAAATCTATTTCATCCCCTTCACTTATGCCAACGAATTTTCTAGTTATCATAGCACTTGGCAAAGTGCCTCCTTCAGAATGGCTATCAGAGCCTTCTCCGATTCTGCTTTTATTATCACAATCGAGTTAAAACGGTGTCCCAGGAGCGGTCTCTTAAGTTTGCTGAATAGCCAGAAGTCACACGGAGCCAAATCAGGTGAATAAGCAGGTTGCGGAACGATATTTGTTGAATTTTTGGCGGAATGTTCACGAAGAACCAGTGCCGCGTGAGATTGAAAATTGAGTGTTTTTGGAACCATTCGAGATTGCACTCTTCTCAAGCACAATTCGTCACTCAAAATCGCCTGCGTCGATCCAAATGATATGCCCAAAATATCAGCGATGTCTCTAATAGTCTATCGACAATTTCGAAGCACCATTTCTTTGATTTTCTTGGCGTTATGTTCATCAGTCGATGTTTTTGGCCGATTAGATACCGCATTCTTCTCAACACTCTCGCAGCCGGCCTTGAACTCGTTATACCACTTGTAAACATTCTTTGAAGACAGAGTCTGATCCCCAGCATTCTCAACTTTTCCGCAGCCGAGATGCTATTGCGCAAACAAAATTTAATGCAACTTCATTGTTTAATAAATTTGGATAGAGTAAAGATTGCAGATTTCACTTTTAGCAGCTCACAAAACGAAGCGTATCTCAAACATTAATGAATATTTTGACGTGAAATTTCGCACAGCTCTCACTAACAGTGCTACCAAGTTACAACAAAAATATCGATTGGAAAAACCCTGGAAGTTTAAATTAAATATTCACCTTTCAATTTGATCACAGTATTTTGAGGGCCATGAAAAACCCACTGCAATACAAATTGGAATTGGAAATGCATCGAACTTTTCTGTCCTAAAAATGTACTTCGTTCAAAAAATCACATACTTTTCAAAAATGCCCTAGTAATATTAAAAAAAAACCCTAACCATTTCAAAATGGGCTAGGACACTAGGTGGTAAATGAGAGCAAGACTAAGTAAATAATTTTTTAAAGTAAAGGAACACAGAGGTCTGACACCGATAATGGTTTGATGTTGTCCATGATATTATAACATGACAGCTCTCTACATAATACGTATATTTTTAACTTAACGACGACTATCGATTTCGATGGAACGAATAACTCTATGAGCTTTATGACTACATTGATCAGTCAAGGGAAATTATAACGTGTATATCCAGGCTTGGTCATATTAAGCGTATGGACGAAGAAGCTCCGATTAACAAACCGCATTATTTTTATGTTGTAGCCAAGCCAGGAGGTACGCCGAGGCTTCGTCACAAAGACTAGGAAGAGGGCGCATTTAGCTACTTTTGGTATCGCGTGGAGGAGGGTGAAAAGCAAATGACGCCTCTAGGAAAAGCTACATCAGGCGTTAGGGCTAGTTAAAATAAGAACTAAAATAACACATTACATTTTGTTAGATCTGTTGATGATAGATGATTGACATACATTAGGTATATCTACATATAGTATGCCCTTGACATGATTTAGTATTTTATTTGGAAAAGCACTTAACATTAAGTTGAAAAGTATTCGTGCAGTGCGAGTCATTTATAGTTTTTACTTAGTTGAAATATTTAAAACATTTTTATGTAGTTATAAAGTTAAGTTGAAACGGAAATCAATAAAATAGAATATGTTTGGAAAAATAAACAACACACAATATTACAATATTCTTATATAGAATGACTTAATTTATTTAACTTGAACATTGTATGCCTGCCTGCCTGCCTTTAGCTGAGTTTGATGTAGCGCATCAAATTCGGCATGCCCCATCATTTTTTGTTTATACAAAAACTCAAATAAGAACAACAGCAGCATTTGATAGATCTTTTGTTTATAAAACATACATATTTTGGTATATAAAAATAACTAGAAGTTTAAATTTTTTATGAAGTGTACTACTACAATCCCATCAAATGTGTATCTATCCAATTTCATTAAACAATGCGTGCTGAAAATATTTATGCAATTATTGAAATTATTAGATTATATAATTGTTTCAGATTTATATGTAATGATAATTTAAATCGACAACGTTTGTAAATTGTTTACGGCGATTTGCCAAGCATGTTAGACAAAGTTTTACATTGTCAATGTAATTGTCGTTAATTTATTAGAAACTTTTAAATGACAGCGAGGACATTTGGGAAATAAGGCATAAATAATGCGAATTGACAGTTCGGACAAAGTATATTAAATAAAATTGATTTGAAAATAATTACATGATTTATTACAAATTCTTCGATTGTAATATATAAAAATATTATTTTTTTGTTATTTGATATTTAAATCAGAGTTAGGTTTGGCTTGCGATCTCGAACCTTTGTTTAGGTTCAAACTGGTTCAAACGAACCTTTCAATGTTTACCAATTTATAAAAAGAAAACCGACAAGAAAGAAAGAAATACAGATCTTTTAAAAACTAGTAATAGTTATAAACTATTAAAGCAACGTTTTGAAAAGGTGAAAAATTTAGTTTTGTCTTTTGACAAAACTTTTTAATCGACCGAACCAGCTCAAATTGAAAAAAAAATTGTTCGGTTTATGGGTCTACTTAGATCGCAAAAACGGGCGTATTTTCAGGTTTGAACTGAATCGATAAACAACCTTGATATAAAGCACCTTATAGGGGCATTAACACTACGCCATATATACATTTTATAAAGTTAGAGTTAAAGTGGCTTTCAAACTAGAACCACCCATCCAGCTGGAACTAATAGACAAGCGGTATTTGTTTGGTTGGCAGACAGGTGCGTTTACATACAATTATTCTTTAACTTTATTAACAATTTAATCACGTCCTCGACTTTTTGCCTTTTCTGTTGTTGCATTTTGTATAAGTAATAAAGCGAATCACTTAGAATATTAAAAAGAAATGTATCAAGAGAATAGGAATGTGAGCTTCATCATCCAAATCAAAATAAATTATTTGAAGATGTGCAAAAGAAAAAAAACCGATGACACTTCATAAAAATGATAACATAATTTAATTAATTAGTTTTAGATAATCATTTTTTCCAAGAAAAAAGCCCCAAAAATTTGATTCCATAGAAAGCCCGAAATTCTAAAGTGGATGCTCTTTGACCCATGTCAAGTTCAAAACTACACAATTTATGGATCGTTTAACAACCGAACAGCAATTACACCTCGCTAGGACTACTTTGCGTAATTTAAAACTTTTGGTTTTTTTTTGGGGTTCGCCGAAACACCCTTATGGAGCTATATAATATTACCCTGATATAAAAAAAATAAAATAAACTTTTCTCCCGTTGAATAATAAGGGATCTAATCTGAAAGTTTGGCTGCTCTTTTTTTTTCAGCTTTTAACATTTTTGAGATCTAGGTGTTCATTAGAGTGGCCATTTTTGCAACATGTCACGATTTTAATAATAATAGGTGGTGGACCTAAAAAGATTCCATTTTACCTGCATACAGCGCCTGTAAAATTTAAAGACGATCCGAATGTATTTGATGGACACTAACTTTTTAGGTGGTGGGGTTATTGATATCGGCGGTTTAAAGATCTGTCATACCAGCGGCGGTCACCCTAGTGTTCATACAGGTAGAGTTAGAGCAACCCAATTTTCAGATTAGAATCCTTATTATTTCATTGGAGACAAGTTTATTTTATTTTTTTGATATCGTGGTTACATTGTCCCCAGCACTGTACCAAATTTTATCAAAATCGGTTGACTATATCATATAGCCCCCATAGGACTGATCGGTCAAAAAACAGCGTTTGGTGCAAGTTTCGCTGTGTTTCGTTTGTTTATAACGATCATAGCACAATTTGGAAAATAAAAATCTTTTAAAGTTTTGAAGTCTGTTTGTTACAGAGTTTCTAGTAAAGATAAATTTCTGTTAACATTGTAAAGGCGGCAGGTTTCATTTCAAATTGATTTTTTTCTAGAATTCGCCAACTTTTAACATTTGAATGTACATACAAGGTGGCGCAAAAGAAATAACCCTATTGGAAGATGCTCTCATTTTTGTAAATGGCCGCCAATATCAAATCTGTTTTGACATTTGTGGACTAGACAGATACAGAATACAAGTGAATAAGCCATGGAGCGATACACTCCCCAAGAACGCGGAATAATTGTGCCTTTTTTTTTGCGTAACAATTCGTCTGTGGTGTTGGCGCAGCGCGAATTCCGTCGCCGCTTTCCCGGCCGTCCGACACCAACTGCGCAAACACTGCGCCGTTTAGCCACTAATCTTGAAGAGTATGGGACCACACGAGACGTTGCCAAGAGTGGCTGGCCCCGGAGCGCCCGTTCTGCCGAAAATATCGCCGCTGTAGCCGAGGACGTCGAAGTGAGCCCCGAAACATCGACCAGACGACGTGCCACGCAATTGGGCCTCAGCCGGCGGTCCCTGCAACGAATTTTGGTGAAAGATTTGAACATGTTCCCCTACAAAGTTCAGTCCGTGCATCAGCTGCTGCCTGCCGACCGCTAAACGCGCGTAACTTATGCCCAAGCTATCCTCAATCTCGATACCGAAGTGGACGATTTTTCGACCAAAATCATAATGAGCGATGAGGCTCATTTTCACCTCAGCGGGTACGTGAACAAGCAAAATTATCGCTTCTGGGGAACCGAAAATCCGCGAGTGATGCACGAGGAGCCATTACACCCGCTCAAAGTGACTGCGTGGTGCGCTGTTCACGCTGGAGGAGTCATCGGGCCATTTTTTTTCGAGAACGCCGCGGGTCAAACGACAACAGTGGACGGTACGCGCTATAGGGCAATGTTGACCGAGTTTTTTCTGCCCGAACTGGACGAATTAGGACTGGTGGACATGTGGTTCCAACAGGACGGAGCAACAGCACACACTGCAAGAGCCACAACCGACATTCTGAAGGCCGCGTTTCCGGGTCGCTTAATTTCGCGTTTTGGCGATTTGCACTGGCCCGCCAGATCGCCCGATTTAACGGTCCCGGACTTCTTTTTATGGGGTTTTTTGAAGTCCCGTGTTTACATCAACAAGCCTGAGACCTTGGAAGCCCTCAAGGAAAATATCCGACACGAATGCGAGAATTTATCGCCCGAAACTCTCGCCGAAGTGATGGAAAATGCCATAAAACGAGCCCGTATGGCAATCAATTGTGACGGCGCCCATTTGTCCGATATCATCTTCTCAACTTAACACAATTAATTCTAAAGGTCTAAATAAACATAATCAAAAAACAGAATCGAAGTTTTTCATTTAGAAAAAAAATAAGAGCCAAACAACATCGGATGACTTCTTTTGCGCCACCTTGTATTTCCAATAGAAACAAATTCTTTGTTATTAAATTAGAAACACTAAAAAGTAGAAATCAACAGATTTTAAAATGATAGGCTGATTATTTGCAGTGCATACTGATAAGATAAGGTGAAAGGTTGGCACTGTTTAGATTAATCTGCCAATAAAGATTAAGGTTTTTATGAGGTATTTGCTTTGCTCTCGAGTTGTTCGCCAAACCGGCTAATTTTTATAAATACATTCATTGTTAGAAAGCTGTGCAAATAAAAATAAACCAATATACGATGAAGTTCGATTAGATGGTACGATAAAAAGTAAAGTATTATTACCCTTTCTTTAGCGGTAACCTCGTATTTTGCACATTAAACTCAAGAGTCATTTGGTGAGTCAATGAAGGTACTATAACTATTTAACGACTTGTACAATGAACCAAAGTCAATAAAAAACAAGTAAAAAAATTAAATTTAATGAGTGCATTTACAATTATTCAGAACTGAGCCGCTTAAAATGTTAATTGTAAAATGCTTTTGGCTGAGCGACTTGCATGGAACAAAACGAATTGGAAAATTGTAGTGCACGCCTTGAAGAAAATCATTCAGCTGGAAAAACACACGCCGTTCCCCAAAGTGTGTCCATTCAAGACAAAAGCATTTGAGAATGAATGCACACGAAAAGATTTATCAACTGCAGACGCTGGACAGATAGCATGAAACATAAACAAAAAATTAAGTATGATTTGTTGCCACCGAAGATTAAATACTCTTTATCCAAAATTGTGTTTATATTGATAAAAATTGTAGACAAAATTGGACAACTTATAAGATGGCACCAAGAATCAATGACTTTAAGTCTGATACATTTTTATAATCGTACCTTGTCCACATTACAATGCTAGTCTTATTTAACAATTTTTAATAGCTTCAATAAATGTAAACATAATCTGTCATCTTTATAAAAGGTATGCCAAATGTTCAGTTTATGCACGATATAATGGTATCAATATATGGCTTTAAATTCGAATTTAATTAAAAATAAATATTAACAGGTCTGGATCCCAGACACTCTTTAATAGTAGGAAAATAAAAGAGTTTGTTGTAGACTCACTTGCCAGTTAAAGTTTATAATTGACCACAGGACGATTTAATTTTTCGATTATATGTTATTATTATATATGCAAAATTGAATTCTTAGAACGTCATACTGTTCGTTCTGCGATAAGATTTTAAAAATCTTTTTAATATCGAAACAGTTCAGTACAGGCCGCAGAACCTTATAAGTAAAGTAAAGTCTTCTATTTGCTTCTTCAAACAAACTCATAATACAATGCTCCAAGTGCAGTGTATACATAATCTAACTAATTATGCAAAACAATGCAATGAAGCGTGCCCTGCTCTGGTTAGATCAGATCTCTATGCGGTTTAACAATGGGCCCAACAACTTCCCTGATGACAGCCGCATGCCAATAAGCTGAGAATTTATCTATCTATTCTATATACCAAGTTTAAGTATGCACTGTGGCTACTGTGGTTAAATTTGTTTAAATCGTAATGATCTTTAGTGATTATGGTCTCTAGGGGGACGTTCTGCATTCACTTCTGAATTACCCATTGCGTGCAAGCCGCTTATTAGCCAGTAATTTGTTGTAATAAGCTAATGAAGATCTAAGCTCGCCTCGTCACTCTTTATTCTTTATTTAATTTTTTTTTTTTTGTGGGTTAGTAGCACTTGGTATTCTACAAAATGCTGCAAGGCTAACTAAACTTTTTGTTATTTACTGTGAGAGTATACAAATTTTAAACGACTTGTGGCTACTGTTTGTTTGTTTGTTTGTTTTTAAAAGCCATATGCTTAGCCACAATGTCAGCTCATAAATATTGTATAACCAAACTGCAACTTACCTTCACTATGCCGCAGCTCGCACCAGCAATGATCATTGATGAACTGCGGGCCCAGACAATACTTTAAGACAGTGTCGGTGCATTTTATAGAATTGCAAGAATTTTTCGTGGCGTAGGCTGTAAACAGGAAGATAAAGAAACTACATTAATAAATATAGGTGTTTGGTAGTAAAATTCGCTTGAATATGTCTGGGAAAGCGAGGTTTAAGTCTAGCGAAGCTTAAAGTCGGGCTAGGCACGCGCATGGCAAAAGTTAAAGTGAGATGTTTGAGTTACTCTTAACTTAATCTCAAGAAATACTGGAGAAAACATACTGACGAGTCTAGTTTCTTCTCTTTTCACAAGTTCTGTCTTTAGTTGGGATCCACACCGTAGAAAGCAAGAACGTTATTGTTTTGCCTACAAAATATTTTTGGATAAGTATTGAATTTAATCTGTTTTGAAATAAAATAAAAAAGGCCCTGTCAGGAACGAAGCTGCTTACGTTTATTTTTTTTTAAGGAACATAATGTTGTAAGTTTCATTTAATATTTTCTTTGTACCCTTTTAAGCTTACTCCGCACTTATACGAGTATACGTTTTTTTTGTTGGTTTTTTGTGTCAGTACGTTGCGTTAGTGCAAGGATAAAGACCAATGATGTAGATCGATTCGTAGCTCAAAAAAATTTTTTTAACTTAACGCGTTATGGCTAAATTTTGTTTAATTTTAACTAAACTACTGAATAAATTTGATCGCTAAACACAATTAATAAATTTTTACGTCATAAAAACAATTCTTTCAAATATTTTAAATTTTTATCAATACAATTTAAAAAAAAATTTAATTTATTTTTTCAACATTGTTGCACTTAATCAATTTCATTCATATTTAAACCATATAAATATGGTATAAAAATTCGTGCTTACAAAAAAATGGTGATCAACATAAAAAACTAAGGAATATACTTAAATAAAAATAAGAAAATAATTTTTTTTTAAGAAAATGTGTTGAATAAATAAATAATTTTTTATTTAAAGAGCTCTTTTGACAAATAATGTTTATTATTATTTTATATTATTGACAGCTTAGATAAAAAAAATGCGTTCAAAAATATAAATTAGTTTAGTCACAATTAAAAAACAAGTTTTTTTAAATTAAGCCATAACGCCTAAAAACTTTTTTAAAGTTTTTTGACTTACGGAGCAACCTTATTCAGCTAGACCCTTTATTAAATTTAATATTATAAAAATCTAAGGGCCTTCCCTCACGCTAACTCGCTCTCTTTTACTTCTAATAATTATAGCGAGTTTTAAACTAAACTACTTTATATTTTAAATTATAATTTTTCATTTATTTTTTTTTTTAATCATATTCTATAATGCAAACAATCAAAAATACATATATTTTTATGAATAGCAATTTTCAAATTTTTTATCGCTAATCCAGCCTGATTAGGTGGCGATTCAGATCATATCTTGTTGAATCAGATTTTTAAAACTTCTTTTTCTTAGCCTTTTTATTGGATTCTCATAAGGAAGACCTTTTGCCAGCCTATTACGGTGCCTTTTGAGTCTATCATTGTAGCGACTAATATGTTTATTTATCTGGAGTTCAACGGTTTCCAGGTTGGATCATGACGCAATGTCTTATTTTGAAACGTTTGGATACGTAAGCGATTCGAGCGAGACCTCCAATTTGGCGCCACAATAACGCTGTATAACGCTCTTTGGCAACGTAACGGGAGAGGGCTTCAAGGTTTCCATAAGCCAGAATATTTTGACTAATTTGAGACGACAGGCTTTTACGGTTTTGTCGATATGTGAATTAAATGTCAGTCTGCTGTCCAGGGTGACTCCAAGATAATTGGCCTCATTTTGCAGGGTTAGTGGATGATTGTCTAACCAAACAGCAGGTGCCTTTTTTCATTTTAGAGTGAATAGCACTGCCTGGCATTTAGAAGGATTTAACTCAATATTCCACCTGTGAGCCCAGCTCTCAACCTGATTTTAAATTATTATTATTATTTTTATCAGTGTAGTCTTTAAGTAAACATAAAACAAACATATTTTTAAAATTTTAAATTTTCATTTCACTTTCTAAAATCTTTTATCTTTACTAACCTTTCATAGGCAAAAAAAACTTCTAAAAAATGCATTTAATCAATTGGGTAATTAAAACTGGAGATGTTGATTTTTAACTACATAACTTTCGATTTTTTATGTACAATTTTTAAAAATTTCAAATAAATTCCGAAATAGGTGTAAACTAATTTTATACATATAAAAAAATCTGAAACGATTTTTTTTCCGGATTTGTAAAAAATCGCATACCTATATGAGTAATTATACTCTGTACTAAAAAGTACAAAGGGTATAATCATTTTTTGCTAGTTTATTGGTGAAGGAGGGATATTAGTACAATTGTGGGTGTATGTCTACCTTCCATGTTTATACAGACAAACACTTTATGGACGAACTAATTAATGCTGGTCAACCATTTTGCATATACATTTTTGGATATATGTACTATGTAATATTCTTGGCACAGGGTACAAAAATTGACTTTGACTTACTTTCATTGAACTTGCGTAGAGCATGTATTGCATCCTGCCGCGACACCTGATGGTCAAAGAGAAACTCTTCGTATTCGGCTTTGTTTGTTGGCTCTTTGGCCAACAAATCATTTTTATCACAGAGTATGCAGGAGGACTGTGGCTGAGGCTGTGGCACCGCCAATGCTGAGTTTAAGGCAAGCAACAACATTAGCAGTAGGAGATGCAGGAATGTAAACATGGATATATGTTGTCCCAAGTATTGTTGATGCCATTTGGTTAATGTCCTAGGACGCTTGGCGTCGGCAATGGATATATATGTGGAACTGGGAATTGTGTCATGCAACCGATGACACACACACTCCAGGCGATTTGTTGTTATTGTTGTTGGGCCTGCTGCGCTGCACTCGACGGGTCGGCATTTTTGTGCGTTTAACATTATGCGGAGTACTCTTAATATATTATTATACTTTATGTTTTATTTGTACGCTTGTTGTTGCTTGTCACATTAATTTGTTGTTCTAGATGTTGTAGTTGTTGTTGCTGCCTTTGGTAATTTGATACGAATCTGTTAAGTCGGCTAAACAACACGAAATGAAAAGAGACCGTAGACAGTTAGAACGTTTTGAAATGCGGTCGATTTAAAGTACATATTTTATATGGCATCTGGGTACATACAAACATACTATGAATATACTACATTTTAATATGTATGCATAATTTATATATATGTGTCTATGTGTATTACATTATTTTCCGGCCGAGTTAAGTTTTCTTATTTAGTTTTTACAGCTGATTGGTTTACAGCTATTTTTATTATTTTATACGGTATATATATGTGTATTTTTGAAATCTAAGCTTTTACAGATTAAGAAATGAAAGCCCTACTTTTAGATTTTTGAAAATTATTAGTTTAATCAACTGAAACTTGTTAAGTTGCAGAAGAATTATAAAACTTGCCTAATCTGGACTCGCAATACATCTTATTGGTTGAACCATGCAGTTTATCAGCAGTTATTTTTTAATAGTGTCACTATAACGCCAAAAAGCATTGTTAAATTGGCAAGTGGGAATTGGAAATCCAGAACTGGCATGATAAGTTATCTTTTCAAAAGTATATTTTTAGGAAAAGTCATGACTTATTAAAACTTGGTACCAGCAAAAAATGTATTTAACAATATTTTAAAATTTATTACAAAAACAGGCTTTTTTCTAAAAATTCAAATAATTAAAATTATTTTTATTCATATGACATTTTGGGCTTTTAAGATCTAGCGAGAATTTTGTATGACCACTTCAATTAAAACAAATTGGTCCTGGTCCGAGAGGTGGAGTTCGTATTTCTAGAATTTTCACAGTTTCTCGCAAACGTTGAAATTTGAACACTGTGTTGAAATGAAATGAAGAACTCCAGCTCCCAATGTTTTTTCTTTTTCTAAATATTAACGGGTACATTAGGACATTTCGACCGTATTTCCTGTTACCTCTTTTTAAAAAGAAGTGCATCCATTTCATAAAAGAATTATGGGTAGCAGCTGCCTTTTCGTGGCTACATTAAAGTTGTTCTGTCCCGACTGTATAGAAACGAATTTTTTTTTTTATTTGGTGATGGGGCGGGGTATGGTATATTATCTTTATTATTTTAGGTTTATTTAATTTATTTAAGTTTTTGATATGCTCCTCAATTTTAATTGCGTTTATTAAATTTTGAATTCTATTGCAGTTTAAATTTTATATTTACGAAACATTTTTTTAATAATTTTTGTTTTAACACATTAATAATATTTATTACTTTTTTTTTTATTTTTTTATTTATTTATTGGCAATCGGCCTACATAGTACTAAGGCTATACAATAGGTAAATTACAAAGTTAATCGCTACACACTCTAGTCTGGTGTTATTTTTTTTATTAAAAAATTATTTGTATTACAATATTCACTTGCACGTCTTTTTCTGATTTTTAGTTTCTCACTCTAGTTTTGATTTTATTTCAAATATTTTATATCACTTAGTTCTTTTATATTTATTACTCATCTTATTTTTTCTCTTTTTTATATAAATATTTTTATTTACCAAAACATTTTCAGTTAAGAATCCACGCTGCATTTCTTAACACACATATACATATCATTTCTTAATCGTTAATTTAATATAATTTATATATTTTTGTTTTTTTTTTTGCCTTCTACACTTTAACTTTAGTTTTTCCCCATCTGATAAATGAGTTTGAATTTTCTTTTGGATTTCTTTGGTATTTTTACATAATTTATTATTATGATCAGGCAAGCAGCACACTCAACGCGTCATTAATAAATTATTGTTACAAATTATATACCTACACTCATATAAATATTTGACGAGCCGCATTATGCACAAAAAAAATGAAAACTATTCGAGATATAAGTAAGTTAAGTAAAATAAAAGCCGCGTACCGCTTTTAAGGCGCTTTGAGTTCTTTGAGTTTTGCATAAAGTCGACGGAGGCACGTTCTCACGTCCGTTTGCCAGCCTATGCAAATTCGGTCTGACGGTCTCTAACGCTATATGAGTGCTCTCCAGTCAAGTTGGTGCTCATATGCTGTTGGCGTTGACGTTGACTTCGACGCCGGCGTTCACGTTACGTTGCGCACTCTCGGACACAATGCGGCTGTATTTAAAGACTCGAATGTTTTATTTTTGCATTAGAAGCTTGTCTGATAGGTATTGGATCGGTGTGGCACAGTATCATGCGGATTTATGGTATAAGTTCACAATCAGAACTGCTTTGAAAATGTAATTTACAGGGTATTTATAGCTTGGCATTCTAGATATGTGCAATCAGGAGGCAGGCATTAGTTTCATTATCTCATAACCTCAGAGGAAAGTTGTAAGATGTGAAGTGCCTGACTTCAAAACGAAAAAGGTCGAATATCTCCAGGTACTTTTAGTAGATAAAACCACTCGAGTGCAACCCATTGATTTTACGGAAATTCGTTAAAGGGTTAATATTTTTTCGAAGTGACGAATTACTCCGATTCGTATGTCGGTATAGTTTATTGGGAATTTGAATATCGAGAAAACCTTTGCTGATCAAGCAGGGAAGCCGAAGTTCAGGCAGGACAACGTCTGTCGAGTCCGCTAAAAAGGCTTTGTACTTTTTGGGGTACCACCGGAACATGGACCTAAAGTCGAAATTCCAGGTTCTATGGTGCTCACTGGATAACGATTAGATTTTGCTTACAGAGGATATTATAGTCAGGATGACCTAAAATTAATAATTGAGCCCATCTACTGTAAACTTAAAAAATACATTTTTTTAGATACATAATAAGTTAAAAGATAAGCTATAGCTTATCTCTATAGAGACCAAAAATTCGGCTAATAAAAATCAAAATTATTTTACTTTTGTCCACCCAATCTTGGTAACAAGCAAGAAGGCTGTGTTAGTGGTAAGAGGCGACGCTGTGTACAGATTAGAAGTTAGGAGTAGCCAAGTTTCAGGTAATCCCCAGTTTAAATTTTGCATTTAGTCTTTGGTATATTAAGGTTCTTCTTGGCTTGTATAAAAAAGTTTGCGTCAGATGTTATCAAATATAATGATTTATAATACCAAAAAAAAAGACACGATTGCCTGTCAGTCAGTGAAGATGCAAATGTTTTTAATATATAAGAGGGTGTTTCTTGTACGGACTTTGTCCCGGAACGCACTAAAAAGTTTGTACAACACCGATAACGTTTGCTAAAGTCGAGATCTTTGCTGAATACACTACCATCTAGTGGTTGCCTATTTTTCCATTCATCCTTGTTTATTCTAATGGAATCCGTCGATGGTAGGGGACCCGAAATTTTTGCGATTTCGAATCGAATTCTTTACTACAGCGTCACCTTAGTAGCCTAAAAAAGGTTTGCCATACACAATTATACCGAAAATAATAAAATAAGACGAGCCCTGGTTCGAACCAAAATCTTGGTTGAGTGATCTTATCGAATTGGATTGTGAAGCAAGCCTTTAATGTCTTACATTTCAGTGCTTTAATTAAACTGAAGGCATAATGTTTCAAATTCTCTGGCGAAAAATTAAAGGTATTTTTGCAGTAAATAAATAAAGTACATATTTAATATTTACTTTACTCATTCGTAAAATTTTATTTTGCGTTTGTTTTCCAACGATAAAAACTTATCTTAACTCATTATCTACAAGGTAATTCGCAGAAAAGTTAATCACTCTATTTAAAAAGTTATCGCCTAAAAACTTTTGTCTCTATCAATCAACAGTCAATTAATTTGAAAATCAAGGCGAGCATCTAGTGGTTCATTAATAAACTAAGCATCTATTAAGTACGATAATTTGTTAGAAATGCTCGATTTCCTAAACAAGCCATAGAAATTCCTTAACTGACTGACTGCATCATTCCAAGCATATAATTCTGACATACTTTGAAATGTTCATTTATAATTTATGTCTACCTTGCCAGCGGCCCATGAGTAGGTACAAAACTTACTCTGGGCACTAGTCGGTCTCTCCCTTAATATACCTTATAATAATTTAAAAAAAAAGAAAGAGCCAGAACTGGGCCGGTTCATAATTTTCGCTTGTTACAAAAATAAAGTGTTTAAAAATAAAATAAGAAAATCATAAACGATGTGTTGGAAAAACTTCTATAGACATGGATATTCATGTAAATGCCTTTGTTTATTTGTGAGCTGCTGCAACCTGCTGCTATCCCAAACACTGCATCGTAAATCAACAAATGCGCCTAGTCTAAATACTTTGGTTCGGAGTTATAACAGCTAGGCGCTGGCTTTTTAGGGGCTTCGATTTTTATTAAAGGCACAACTTAATGGGCTGGTTTATTTTCTAGTATTACGCGGTGGCGGCAACGTTAAGGCTATTAAATGTTTTGGCCCAATTTGTGGGCGGTTATTGTTTCTTTGTGTGCTTTAAAGCAGCATCAGCACTGAGGTAAGCTATAAAAATAGTTCTTTTTAATGACACTATTTGAAAGAGTAGGGCACAACAAAAAGGACATTGTGGCGCCTCAAAAAAGCATGTCAAGGCAGCTGAATGTGGGAATTATGTATCCCTCGTGTGCCAAAACGACATTATAGGCGGCACTAGGTGAGGGTCAAATGGGTGACAAAGTTCAACAACCATTGTTCTTTAACACGCGAAGCCATTATAAATTGCAAATACCAAGTAAACTTCTACAAGTTGTTTCACTTGAAACCATATGAGTTTAGGTCAGATTTGACGTCAAAACCCTGGCTCGCAGAATTTGGTGGGCTCAGACTGTGACTCAAAAACTTTTAATTGAAGACTCTGAAAAACGAATGCGTTATAATTTATTGCTACGGACTGGCTCAAGCGGACCCGTAAAGATTTGTATGATCACCTATAAAGAACTCGGAGACTGCAAGAGATAAGGACACAAAATTTTACATAAATTTTTGGCACAAAAAGTTAAATTTAAAGATGTTCGCGCACAAATCTCGCGCAGTTTGGAAGTCACACGCTAGTAACGATGATTCTCAAACTGTGCGCAAAATGTTTATTAGCTTAAAAAAGCACTTGTATTTTTATTTACTATATATATTTGTTATTTACTTTTTTCAAGTTTATTTCAAAACATTTTTAATTTTCGAATTTTTAAATAATTTAAGAAACACTTTTAAAACGACATCAAAACACTCGCTAAAGCGCACAAGACGCACTGTTTTGTTTTAAACGCTAGTGCCAGTGGCACTCAAACTGTGTCTGCTTACAGGCGCTTTGTTTGGTCGTTTTTTTTTTTAGAAGTATTTGGCGTCATCGCCAAGGCAACTTTATAGAGGCAGCTAAGCAATATCTAAATTTATGGCCAATTTCACAGTCAACAACAATCAATCAGCACATCGCACTATTACAAAAAAATTTCGTATATTTAGTAGACCGGCTAAAAAAAAGTTTTTTTTATACACCAACTACATTAAAATGCTCTCAAACGCAGCCAAAATAAAAATTAAGTGGCTGTAATTTATAACAAAATTTAAAATTTTGCTATGCATTTACGACATATTCTCTAAGGTTTTTTTTTAACATAAAGATCTTAATCACTTTGAGCATATTGTGCACAAATTTGTCAATATTGTAGCATGAATTTTTACAAAAAAAATAGAAATAAATGCAAAACAACGCACAAATGATTTTTACATAGTTGGACAGCCGGTCGACAGTTCAAGTACACTCGCTAATAACTAATAATAATATTCAAATATGTTACACACTTAAATAAAATAAACAAATTTCGACATACGAATTCGGAACTTGATTTTCTGTCGCGCTAGTTTACTTTTTCCTCAATATGTTGGTGTGTGCGGCTTTAGAAGCGCAATAAACGTAACTAAAAGCGTGACGAAGACTGGCGACAGGGACAGCCCAACATATCCTTTGTCTGGCAGGCCCGCTGCTTGCCTGACTGCTTAAGTGGTAAAAAGCAACCCTTAAGCAAGCGGCGCTGGGGAAGAGCGCAGTCTTTTTTTTTACAGCTGGTAACGCTGCGCTTAAATCCAAATGGTTGGCCTGGAAATCTAATACTTAGGTAAAGCAACAGGCTACACACATCAAACCTAAAAAATCCTGCGCATTGGAGCCAAGGACAACAAGAAAGTCAAACAAAAACATTACCATGTTTACACTGCTAAAGTGCAGAGGTGAAAGACCTACACAGGTTAAAGGTCAGAGCAAAGTTAAAACAGCAAAAAAATTAAAATTTTTTGGACAATTCATTAACGAATTTCCTTCAAAGCTACTTCCATAAATTTAATGCTGCACATTTTGAATTGATTTACATTTGCTGCTTATTGTTAAAAATACAAAAAATGGGAAAATTCCGACCACATGGCGTATGAGCAACATACTCAAGCTGCTTAGCAATAAGGCATAGAGCTACACTGTTAAAAAAAATGCTATAAAAATACAATTTCGAACAAGTGATACAATTAAAATCTTTAAACACCAAAAGTTTAAAAAGCCACCATTTTGCTTGGTCTAGCTAATGTTAAGAAATGTAGAACACCTTATTTGAAGAATTTGTTTTTGTAAAACACTTAAGTTTACACCATGATTTATATTTATGTATGTCATAACATTTCTTAACCTTTTTCTTTTCTCAAGCATTTATTTTGAACAGTGTATTATGCTTTAACGTTTAACTTGGGCCAGCTGCTGGCCCTAATGTTTGAACTGGCAGACAACGTGCAAGTGTCCACTGGCAGTGGGCCAATGAAATGCTTGACATTTATTATGATAGGCTTATTAGGCATATCCCACACTTGATTGAGGCCGGCACTTGGATAGTGTTTAATTTGAGCGACGAAAGGGCTCTATTAGCTATTAAAAAATAGCCCTAAATAGATAAAAATTGGCACACACACCTCATAAGTTCTAAATAAAAGCTGTTATTATTATGACCATTTGTTAGAGGCGTGTGCCAATTTCCATCCAATAACACAAACCAGTTATAATATTATTTGTTATGATAAACAGCAAACTGGATAAACAACATTAAAATAATATATATAGTAACTATTTATGTATAAAAACAACAGCAAAATATCAGATATGGAAAGTGTATGCAGTCATTTTTTGGGGGCTTGTACTCCATAAGAAAAAAAAAACAACAAAAATCAAGTTCAATGTGTCTGTTAACAGCTTATCAAAGTGCTTAATTAATTTGGCCAGCTTAGCAACTGACTCAAGACGCGTGTTTAATGTATATCCTAATAAAGATCATATTTACTATATAATAAGTTTTAACTTCTTAAATACAAAATACATTTGGCACGGCATCTGAAGTATGTGCAGTGCAAAGCTTTTGAATCTCATTCATTAGAAATGGGACAGAGTAATCAATGCTCCGACCTTGACAACCTCTACGTGGTGTCTTCTGGTATTCAAAAGATAGTAGTACCCAATAATTCTATATCGTTTTGGAACAGGGTTGAGCGTACGGCCGGACCCCCCAAAAGTGAAGTTCAACGTTTCATTGTAGGTATATCAAAGGTGTCATATATTATCGTGTATGAATCTTCAAGGGAAATATAGTAAGCCATTAATATGTATAAAACACATAATTTATAGAGCATAAAATTAATTTTCACCGTCCTCGGGGTCGTCCGCACTTGCAAGATAGTTAGTAGCAGTGGTGCGGAACAGTGGCGAAGTTCTATTCCTTTCAGTGTAACCGCCTAATATGCCTAAAAGCCGTATAATGCCTTTAGGCTTCATATTATTTAGAGTAATAATATAATTATAATAGATTAGATATATAGGTTATCAATCATAAAAAAATTAACTGCTTATTTCTTTTTATACAAATCTATAGCTTACTATCCTGGTTTTCCAAGTTTGCCTCTACTTCAACTTATTTGGTAGTACTCTTAGAGAATTTAAGTTTCGGCTTTACTGAAATAACTTATTTTTGGTTTATGAATATGTAACGCCGACAATTTTTTATAAAATGGTAACCAACGTTTCATTAAATTTAAATGTTTCAAAAATTTGTACAGGTTGCTGATAAGAAATAATGAGGTCAACCAGTCAACAAACTCCAATTCCTTACATAAAACGCGCAAAAACGAACAACTACACCACATAAAGATAATATGTATTGAAATAATTTAGAGATTGGCTCACCTGTTCCAACAGCTTAAGCAGTAAACAATATTGCCAGGCATTAAAATTGTATTTTAATACGCAAATATGTGAAAATCAAAACAACAACAACCTTCTTATAATTCCTTATGAATATACAGAACGAGCACCGGTGAGCATTTGGAATAAACAAAATACTAGTTTGGTTTATTTAAATAAGTCCACAACAGGATTTTTAGCTGTTCCGAGCACTATATAAGTTGTGGCGCTTGATCTGAATTGCTATAGTCAATCGAAGTTCGCGACAGATCGACGGATCAACGCTGCTTATACAAAAATTAATACGCGTGTAAAAAGAGAAGTTTAATTATAAATTGAGTTTGTGTGATAATGGTAATAAAAACATATTATATAAGAACTTTTAAGCAAGAAAGAAAAAGATAAAGTGACCACAAAATTGCTGAGGAAAACACGTTACGAACAAAGTGTTTAAAAAAAATGTGTTATGCCATCCATTGCAAAATAATATTCCAAAAATGTTTGAACTATTTTTCCTGAAATAAGAAATTATTACTCCCAAGTTACATCTTGTTTTCCTGTTTTATAACTTGAAAAGTTTTCTTTTTTCATGTTGCGGCTTTGCGTAGACCAGCTATACTGACAAAGGAACCAAAGTAAGAACTCGGAAACACAATCTTTTATTTGGTATCATAACATTCTTTGCGTTTTTTAGCCTGAAGCCGGCAAATTTTTAAGCTTTGACCATCTAACGTTTTACGTTGGCAACGCCAAGCAGGCGGCCAGCTATTATACAACTC